>CM035124.1:130202088-130729588 GCA_020205555.1 Panax stipuleanatus
ACTGGTATGTTCATGACCATGAATTTACAATTGAATATCTTTAGCTTAAGGGCAAAGGTGAATTGATCAACATGGTTATAATTATTGTTATATAAATTCTGAAATGATTCGATATTTTTTTGAGATATGAATATCTTTGGCATGTAGTGCAAAGATGGCCTGTTGTTGAATATCTTTGGCCGTAGTGCAAAGATGATTACCTGATGAATATCTTTGGCCTGTAGTGCAAAGATGAGCGGGTGACTTGTGAATATCTTTGGCCTGTAGTGCAAAGATGAATGATTAATTGTTGAATATCTTTGGCTTGTAATGCAAAGATGAATTGATTAGCATGATTATGAACAGGAACTGTGATTTGGTATAACCATGATCTTTGGTGTTTCAGGTAAAGACAGGTGATGTGAATTATCTTCGTCCTGAGTGCGAAGAGGAATTCATCAAGATAATTATGATCATAAACTTACATGATTGTGGACAGGAATTGTGATTGATGTTACAGGGATGAAATATTATTGGTGGACTTTTAACATGGAGAAGATAATAGACATTATAGTCTATTTGACTCTTCTAATGGATTGC
The DNA here is from genome assembly GCA_020205555.1 of Panax stipuleanatus. Lineage (NCBI taxonomy): Eukaryota > Viridiplantae > Streptophyta > Magnoliopsida > Apiales > Araliaceae > Panax > Panax stipuleanatus. The sequence continues at coordinate 130,202,668 of CM035124.1, forward strand.
TCGTTCCACTGCAACTATGGTTGAAAAGTTTTATCATCTACCATATGTTATAAATCTCTGATTTATCACTGATGAAGACTATTGATAATTTAATTATCTTTAGTCATAATATTCTTTACTGGGCTATTTGTGCTCACCCTTTTGCTTCACAATTCCTTTCAGGTAATAAGAGTGTAGCTGGGTCGAGCGGGGATAACAGGGGAATAGAACGAGGGTCTATAACTGTTGAAGTTTTCCACCAAACAGTATGAAAATAATTTTGTTGAAAATTTTAGATAAGTATGTCGTATTTTATACGTCATTTAACCGTTGATTTTGGTGACCTGACTTAGGTGTGGTGAACCCAACTTTGGAAGGGTGTTTTGTCACTATTATACAAGATGTCTAATGACATACAACGTCGTGTTATTATAAGACATGGTTGTGCACATCCACTGGCTGATTATATCCATGAACACTACCTATATAATCTTGGAGTACGGTTAGAATATAATTCTCAGTTTGTGACAACAGAGATAATTATATGGCAAGAGAAGACCCACCATTGGAATGAACAAGATAGTAATCTTCTCGTTTTTCTTTGGGGTCTATTGGGTCAACCAAGTTCTCGAGTCCTACGATATCTATTATAACATGGATGCATGGCCTCCCATGTACGAAGGTTTCCTTGAGTATTTTCCAAAGATTTTAATTCCTAAAACAGTTATTGACTGTACCTTTCTGTAACGTATTATTGATTTGGAGTATGGACACTGTATTTGTATTGAAACTCACAGTTTAATTGTGTCGTATTTTGTACGACAGTTTAAAAGTTAGAATTTGAAGATTTGTATTTAAAATTTTTGTTGAGTGTATTTCGTGGCGACCCAGAATAGGTTGGGTGGTTTGGACCTATTTTGGGGGCGTTACATTTTGGTATCAGAGCTTAGGGATATGGTCGCTGGCGGAGATTGGAGTCTAGAGCTAGGAGGGGAGGGACGAATAATATACTTCGCTAGTGTGTGACTTACCTAAGCTGACTTTTCTTACTTAATAAATTGACAATTGTTATATGTCAATTAACCTTGTTTTGAAGCAGTATTCTAGAATGAGCAATGGAGAAATCATGATGACAAGGAAGATGGAATCTGAAATGGAAGCAAGGTATTCTCAACTTTTTGAAATACCAGGTACGTAAATTTCGGGGACGAAATTTCATAAGGAGGGGAGATTGTAAGACCCCGAATTTTATGAAATAAAAGTATTCAATTTTTCTATTTAGTAAATGGTTAAATTGATAAAAGTTTAAAGTTAAGCGTGATATATGTAAATTTTTTTCAAAATAAGCAAGTGGTTATAAAATATTCTTATTGTCGGGGAATATTCGTTTGGTCGTGGAATATTCTTGTTGTCGGGGAATATTCGTACGACGGCGCAGCTATTTGTGGACCCCACAACGGAATAACTGTCGGATATAGAAAGCGACAGAAATAACCTTTTTATAAAATAACGGCGTAGTTGTTACCGTTAGTACTGTTGAAATACCCGGTGGATAAAATACAGTGATACGCGGTGTTGCACAGTAGCACACGGTATTGCACAGTATTTTGAATTATTGAGTCTTACGTGAGAAGGCACTCAATTATTGTTACAGTAATTACTGTTCAATATTTTATAGTATTGACTCAATAATTGCTACGATGATATTTTATATTATTGATTCAATAATTGTCATTGCACAGTATTTCACATTATCAACTCAATAATTCATATTATTTAAATAATATTATTAGATAGCATTATTGATAATGTCTAAGGAAGTTCTGTCTAGGAGGGGTTATTTAATTGCGCGCCAGTAAGGAGAAATCCTTATCGGAAGGCCCCCTTTTTCCTGGGAACGACCTGGTTGTCAATATTGTAGTTCTATAATATTATTTGTGAATAATTAATTATTGATTTATATGATAAGGAAATATTTATTTTGTGGATATTAAAGAAGGAATTAGTGCTGATGTGTTTTTATCAGTATTTTGGTGTGAAAAATTATCTGTTTGTAGATTTCGGATAATTTATGTTGGGAATTTGGAAAAACTTTCTTCTGCAAAGTTGTAGAGAATTAAATTTCCTATAGAAGGACATCGAATTTGTATTTTTCTGACAAATGGGCTATTTATTATGAATTATTGAAGTTTCAGAAAATAAATATTATTTAATGGGTGGGACCCACTTTTGTTAAAAATTCAAAATTTTGAAAAGCCGCCAGGCGGCGGATTTTTTTTTTTTAAAAAATATTATTTTATTCATTTAGTCTCCTTTGGCATCCTAAGCTTTTCCTATAAATAGGGTGCTTAGGTTAGAATTGAAAATCACACCAGAATTCGAAGTTTTCTCTCTCTATAATATCGAGCGTATTTTGTGAGTATTTCAATACTTTGAGAGTTACTATTCAGTGCAAGTTTCCTTCGATATTATATCCGATATTCCAGTCAGAGGTACTGTTCTTTTGAGGTAAGGGATGGTAAGGGATGTTATTTTTTTCGTAAATGATGTTATTGCTTTCAATATCATTTCATCGAAATATTGTTATGAATTTTATTATGAAATTTTTACCTTTTCTGTTGGGGTTACTATTCACGTATACGGCACTATTCACGTATACGGCACTATTCACGGAAAAATTAAATTTTCTTCTATTTGTCCAAGTTTGCTTTTAAGGTTCCTATCTTTGATCGGATTCATATTTTGAACTTTATTCTTGAATTTTACTCCACAATTGGTTATCATGTTGACAATTGGATCGTATTCTCATATATAACATTTTTATAATCCTGGTGATGAAATTTCTCTTTGACTTGAGTGTAAAGATGAGTAGATTAGTGGTATGATCATGACTATGGGTTCTCTTTGGCCAGTAGTGCAAAGATGGATTGTTGACTGGTATGTTCATGACCATTGAATTTACAATTGAATATCTTTAGCTTAAGGGCAAAGGTGAATTGATCAACATGGTTATAATTATTGTTATATAAATTCTGAAATGATTCGATATTTTTTTGAGATATGAATATCTTTGGCATGTAGTGCAAAGATGGCCTGTTGTTGAATATCTTTGGCCGTAGTGCAAAGATGATTACCTGATGAATATCTTTGGCCTGTAGTGCAAAGATGAGCGGGTGACTTGTGAATATCTTTGGCCTGTAGTGCAAAGATGAATGATTAATTGTTGAATATCTTTGGCTTGTAATGCAAAGATGAATTGATTAGCATGATTATGAACAGGAACTGTGATTTGGTATAACCATGATCTTTGGTGTTTCAGGTAAAGACAGGTGATGTGAATTATCTTCGTCCTGAGTGCGAAGAGGAATTCATCAAGATAATTATGATCATAAACTTACATGATTGTGGACAGGAATTGTTGATTGATGTTACAGGGATGAAATATTATTGGTGGACTTTTAACATGGAGAAGATAATAGACATTATAGTCTATTTGACTCTTCTAATGGATTGCTCGTTCCACTGCAACTATGGTTGAAAAGTTTTATCATCTACCATATGTTATAAATCTCTGATTTATCACTGATGAAGACTATTGATAATTTAATTATCTTTAGTCATAATATTCTTTACTGGGCTATTTGTGCTCACCCTTTTGCTTCACAATTCCTTTCAGGTAATAAGAGTGTAGCTGGGTCGAGCGGGGATAACAGGGGAATAGAACGAGGGTCTATAACTGTTGAAGTTTTCCACCAAACAGTATGAAAATAATTTTGTTGAAAATTTAGATAAGTATGTCGTATTTTATACGTCATTTAACCGTTGATTTTGGTGACCTGACTTAGGTGTGGTGAACCCAACTTTGGAAGGGTGTTTTGTCACTATTATACAAGATGTCTAATGACATACAACGTCGTGTTATTATAAGACATGGTTGTGCACATCCACTGGCTGATTATATCCATGAACACTACCTATATAATCTTGGAGTACGGTTAGAATATAATTCTCAGTTTGTGACAACAGAGATAATTATATGGCAAGAGAAGACCCACCATTGGAATGAACAAGATAGTAATCTTCTCGTTTTTCTTTGGGGTCTATTGGGTCAACCAAGTTCTCGAGTCCTACGATATCTATTATAACATGGATGCATGGCCTCCCATGTACGAAGGTTTCCTTGAGTATTTTCCAAAGATTTTAATTCCTAAAACAGTTATTGACTGTACCTTTCTGTAACGTATTATTGATTTGGAGTATGGACACTGTATTTGTATTGAAACTCACAGTTTAATTGTGTCGTATTTTGTACGACAGTTTAAAAGTTAGAATTTGAAGATTTGTATTTAAAATTTTTGTTGAGTGTATTTCGTGGCGACCCAGAATAGGTTGGGTGGTTTGGACCTATTTTGGGGGCGTTACATTTTGGTATCAGAGCTTAGGGATATGGTCGCTGGCGGAGATTGGAGTCTAGAGCTAGGAGGGGAGGGACGAATAATATACTTCGCTAGTGTGTGACTTACCTAAGCTGACTTTTCTTACTTAATAAATTGACAATTGTTATATGTCAATTAACCTTGTTTTGAAGCAGTATTCTAGAATGAGCAATGGAGAAATCATGATGACAAGGAAGATGGAATCTGAAATGGAAGCAAGGTATTCTCAACTTTTTGAAATACCAGGTACGTAAATTTCGGGGACGAAATTTCATAAGGAGGGGAGATTGTAAGACCCCGAATTTTATGAAATAAAAGTATTCAATTTTTCTATTTAGTAAATGGTTAAATTGATAAAAGTTTAAAGTTAAGCGTGATATATGTAAATTTTTTTCAAAATAAGCAAGTGGTTATAAAATATTCTTATTGTCGGGGAATATTCGTTTGGTCGTGGAATATTCTTGTTGTCGGGGAATATTCGTACGACGGCGCAGCTATTTGTGGACCCCACAACGGAATAACTGTCGGATATAGAAAGCGACAGAAATAACCTTTTTATAAAATAACGGCGTAGTTGTTACCGTTAGTACTGTTGAAATACCCGGTGGATAAAATACAGTGATACGCGGTGTTGCACAGTAGCACACGGTATTGCACAGTATTTTGAATTATTGAGTCTTACGTGAGAAGGCACTCAATTATTGTTACAGTAATTACTGTTCAATATTTTATAGTATTGACTCAATAATTGCTACGATGATATTTTATATTATTGATTCAATAATTGTCATTGCACAGTATTTCACATTATCAACTCAATAATTCATATTATTTAAATAATATTATTAGATAGCATTATTGATAATGTCTAAGGAAGTTCTGTCTAGGAGGGGTTATTTAATTGCGCGCCAGTAAGGAGAAATCCTTATCGGAAGGCCCCCTTTTTCCTGGGAACGACCTGGTTGTCAATATTGTAGTTCTATAATATTATTTGTGAATAATTAATTATTGATTTATATGATAAGGAAATATTTATTTTGTGGATATTAAAGAAGGAATTAGTGCTGATGTGTTTTTATCAGTATTTTGGTGTGAAAAATTATCTGTTTGTAGATTTCGGATAATTTATGTTGGGAATTTGGAAAAACTTTCTTCTGCAAAGTTGTAGAGAATTAAATTTCCTATAGAAGGACATCGAATTTGTATTTTTCTGACAAAGGGGCTATTTATTATGAATTATTGAAGTTTCAGAAAATAAATATTATTTAATGGGTGGGACCCACTTTTGTTAAAAATTCAAAATTTTGAAAAGCCGCCAGGCGGCGGATTTTTTTTTTTAAAAAATATTATTTTATTCATTTAGTCTCCTTTGGCATCCTAAGCTTTTCCTATAAATAGGGTGCTTAGGTTAGAATTGAAAATCACACCAGAATTCGAAGTTTTCTCTCTCTATAATATCGAGCGTATTTTTGTGAGTATTTCAATACTTTGAGAGTTACTATTCAGTGCAAGTTTCCTTCGATATTATATCCGATATTCCAGTCAGAGGTACTGTTCTTTTGAGGTAAGGGATGGTAAGGGATGTTATTTTTTTCGTAAATGATGTTATTGCTTTCAATATCATTTCATCGAAATATTGGTATGAATTTTATTATGAAATTTTTACCTTTTCTGTTGGGGTTACTATTCACGTATACAGCACTATTCACGTATACGGCACTATTCACGGAAAAATTAAATTTTCTTCTATTTGTCCAAGTTTGCTTTTAAGGTTCCTATCTTTGTTCGGATTCATATTTTGAACTTTATTCTTGAATTTTACTCCACAATTGGTTATCATGTTGACAATTGGATCGTATTCTCATATATAACATTTTATAATCCTGGTGATGAAATTTCTCTTTGACTTGAGTGTAAAGATTAGTAGATTAGTGGTATGATCATGACTATGGGTTCTCTTTGGCCAGTAGTGCAAAGATGGATTGTTGACTGGTATGTTCATGACCATTGAATTTACAATTGAATATCTTTAGCTTAAGGGCAAAGGTGAATTGATCAACATGGTTATAATTATTGTTATATAAATTCTGAAATGATTCGATATTTTTTTGAGATATGAATATCTTTGGCATGTAGTGCAAAGATGGCCTGTTGTTGAATATCTTTGGCCGTAGTGCAAAGATGATTACCTGATGAATATCTTTGGCCTGTAGTGCAAAGATGAGCGGGTGACTTGTGAATATCTTTGGCCTGTAGTGCAAAGATGAATGATTAATTGTTGAATATCTTTGGCTTGTAATGCAAAGATGAATTGATTAGCATGATTATGAACAGGAACTGTGATTTGGTATAACCATGATCTTTGGTGTTTCAGGTAAAGACAGGTGATGTGAATTATCTTCGTCCTGAGTGCGAAGAGGAATTCATCAAGATAATTATGATCATGAACTTACATGATTGTGGACAGGAATTGTTGATTGATGTTACAGGGATGAAATATTATTGGTGGACTTTTAACATGGAGAAGATAATAGACATTATAGTCTATTTGACTCTTCTAATGGATTGCTCGTTCCACTGCAACTATGGTTGAAAAGTTTTATCATCTACCATATGTTATAAATCTCTGATTTATCACTGATGAAGACTATTGATAATTTAATTATCTTTAGTCATAATATTCTTTACTGGGCTATTTGTGCTCACCCTTTTGCTTCACAATTCCTTTCAGGTAATAAGAGTGTAGCTGGGTCGAGCGGGGATAACAGGGGAATAGAACGAGGGTCTATAACTGTTGAAGTTTTCCACCAACAGTATGAAAATAATTTTGTTGAAAATTTTAGATAAGTATGTCGTATTTTATACGTCATTTAACCGTTGATTTTGGTGACCTGACTTAGGTGTGGTGAACCCAACTTTGGAAGGGTGTTTTGTCACTATTATACAAGATGTCTAATGACATACAACGTCGTGTTATTATAAGACATGGTTGTGCACATCCACTGGCTGATTATATCCATGAACACTACCTATATAATCTTGGAGTACGGTTAGAATATAATTCTCAGTTTGTGACAACAGAGATAATTATATGGCAAGAGAAGACCCACCATTGGAATGAACAAGATAGTAATCTTCTCGTTTTTCTTTGGGGTCTATTGGGTCAACCAAGTTCTCGAGTCCTACGATATCTATTATAACATGGATGCATGGCCTCCCATGTACGAAGGTTTCCTTGAGTATTTTCCAAAGATTTTAATTCCTAAAACAGTTATTGACTGTACCATTCTGTAACGTATTATTGATTTGGAGTATGGACACTGTATTTGTATTGAAACTCACAGTTTAATTGTGTCGTATTTTGTACGACAGTTTAAAAGTTAGAATTTGAAGATTTGTATTTAAAATTTTTGTTGAGTGTATTTCGTGGCGACCCAGAATAGGTTGGGTGGTTTGGACCTATTTTGGGGGCGTTACATTTTGGTATCAGAGCTTAGGGATATGGTCGCTGGCGGAGATTGGAGTCTAGAGCTAGGAGGGGAGGGACGAATAATATACTTCGCTAGTGTGTGACTTACCTAAGCTGACTTTTCTTACTTAATAAATTGACAATTGTTATATGTCAATTAACCTTGTTTTGAAGCAGTATTCTAGAATGAGCAATGGAGAAATCATGATGACAAGGAAGATGGAATCTGAAATGGAAGCAAGGTATTCTCAACTTTTTGAAATACCAGGTACGTAAATTTCGGGGACGAAATTTCATAAGGAGGGGAGATTGTAAGACCCCGAATTTTATGAAATAAAAGTATTCAATTTTTCTATTTAGTAAATGGTTAAATTGATAAAAGTTTAAAGTTAAGCGTGATATATGTAAATTTTTTTCAAAATAAGCAAGTGGTTATAAAATATTCTTATTGTCGGGGAATATTCGTTTGGTCGTGGAATATTCTTGTTGTCGGGGAATATTCGTACGACGGCGCAGCTATTTGTGGACCCCACAACGGAATAACTGTCGGATATAGAAAGCGACAGAAATAACCTTTTTATAAAATAACGGCGTAGTTGTTACCGTTAGTACTGTTGAAATACCCGGTGGATAAAATACAGTGATACGCGGTGTTGCACAGTAGCACACGGTATTGCACAGTATTTTGAATTATTGAGTCTTACGTGAGAAGGCACTCAATTATTGTTACAGTAATTACTGTTCAATATTTTATATTATTGACTCAATAATTGCTACGATGATATTTTATATTATTGATTCAATAATTGTCATTGCACAGTATTTCACATTATCAACTCAATAATTCATATTATTTAAATAATATTATTAGATAGCATTATTGATAATGTCTAAGGATGTTCTGTCTAGGAGGGGTTATTTAATTGCGCGCCAGTAAGGAGAAATTCTTATCGGAAGGCCCCCTTTTTCCTGGGAACGACCTGGTTGTCAATATTGTAGTTCTATAATATTATTTGTGAATAATTAATTATTGATTTATATGATAAGGAAATATTTATTTTGTGGATATTAAAGAAGGAATTAGTGCTGATGTGTTTTTATCAGTATTTTGGTGTGAAAAATTATCTGTTTGTAGATTTCGGATAATTTATGTTGGGAATTTGGAAAAACTTTCTTCTGCAAAGTTGTAGAGAATTAAATTTCCTATAGAAGGACATCGAATTTGTATTTTTCTGACAAAGGGGCTATTTATTATGAATTATTGAAGTTTCAGAAAATAAATATTATTTAATGGGTGGGACCCACTTTTGTTGAAAATTCAAAATTTTGAAAAGCCGCCAGGCGGCGGATTTTTTTTTATAAAAAAATATTATTTTATTCATTTAGTCTCCTTTGGCATCCTAAGCTTTTCCTATAAATAGGGTGCTTAGGTTAGAATTGAAAATCACACCAGAATTCGAAGTTTTCTCTCTCTATAATATCGAGCGTATTTTTGTGAGTATTTCAATACTTTGAGAGTTACTATTCAGTGCAAGTTTCCTTCGATATTATATCCGATATTCCAGTCAGAGGTACTGTTCTTTTGAGGTAAGGGATGGTAAGGGATGTTATTTTTTTCGTAAATGATGTTATTGCTTTCAATATCATTTCATCGAAATATTGGTATGAATTTTATTATGAAATTTTTACCTTTTCTGTTGGGGTTACTATTCACGTATACAGCACTATTCACGTATACGGCACTATTCACGGAAAAATTAAATTTTCTTCTATTTGTCCAAGTTTGCTTTTAAGGTTCCTATCTTTGTTCGGATTCATATTTTGAACTTTATTCTTGAATTTTACTCCACAATTGGTTATCATGTTGACAATTGGATCGTATTCTCATATATAACATTTTTATAATCCTGGTGATGAAATTTCTCTTTGACTTGAGTGTAAAGATGAGTAGATTAGTGGTATGATCATGACTATGGGTTCTCTTTGGCCAGTAGTGCAAAGATGGATTGTTGACTGGTATGTTCATGACCATTGAATTTACAATTGAATATCTTTAGCTTAAGGGCAAAGGTGAATTGATCAACATGGTTATAATTATTGTTATATAAATTCTGAAATGATTCGATATTTTTTTGAGATATGAATATCTTTGGCATGTAGTGCAAAGATGGCCTGTTGTTGAATATCTTTGGCCGTAGTGCAAAGATGATTACCTGATGAATATCTTTGGCCTGTAGTGCAAAGATGAGCGGGTGACTTGTGAATATCTTTGGCCTGTAGTGCAAAGATGAATGATTAATTGTTGAATATCTTTGGCTTGTAATGCAAAGATGAATTGATTAGCATGATTATGAACAGGAACTGTGATTTGGTATAACCATGATCTTTGGTGTTTCAGGTAAAGACAGGTGATGTGAATTATCTTCGTCCTGAGTGCGAAGAGGAATTCATCAAGATAATTATGATCATGAACTTACATGATTGTGGACAGGAATTGTTGATTGATGTTACAGGGATGAAATATTATTGGTGGACTTTTAACATGGAGAAGATAATAGACATTATAGTCTATTTGACTCTTCTAATGGATTGCTCGTTCCACTGCAACTATGGTTGAAAAGTTTTATCATCTACCATATGTTATAAATCTCTGATTTATCACTGATGAAGACTATTGATAATTTAATTATCTTTAGTCATAATATTCTTTACTGGGCTATTTGTGCTCACCCTTTTGCTTCACAATTCCTTTCAGGTAATAAGAGTGTAGCTGGGTCGAGCGGGGATAACAGGGGAATAGAACGAGGGTCTATAACTGTTGAAGTTTTCCACCAACAGTATGAAAATAATTTTGTTGAAAATTTTAGATAAGTATGTCGTATTTTATACGTCATTTAACCGTTGATTTTGGTGACCTGACTTAGGTGTGGTGAACCCAACTTTGGAAGGGTGTTTTGTCACTATTATACAAGATGTCTAATGACATACAACGTCGTGTTATTATAAGACATGGTTGTGCACATCCACTGGCTGATTATATCCATGAACACTACCTATATAATCTTGGAGTACGGTTAGAATATAATTCTCAGTTTGTGACAACAGAGATAATTATATGGCAGAGAAGACCCACCATTGGAATGAACAAGATAGTAATCTTCTCGTTTTTCTTTGGGGTCTATTGGGTCAACCAAGTTCTCGAGTCCTACGATATCTATTATAACATGGATGCATGGCCTCCCATGTACGAAGGTTTCCTTGAGTATTTTCCAAAGATTTTAATTCCTAAAACAGTTATTGACTGTACCATTCTGTAACGTATTATTGATTTGGAGTATGGACACTGTATTTGTATTGAAACTCACAGTTTAATTGTGTCGTATTTTGTACGACAGTTTAAAAGTTAGAATTTGAAGATTTGTATTTAAAATTTTTGTTGAGTGTATTTCGTGGCGACCCAGAATAGGTTGGGTGGTTTGGACCTATTTTGGGGGCGTTACATCTACAATGCAGCCCGGTGGAATGAATGTTGATTAAAAGCAAGTATGAGGTTCTACAAGGTGGCAAGGTGGAATCCATTATAAGGGTAGCCAATGAAATGACTCAGATGATATATTACAACCCAAAGACTACACATGGAAGGGAAAACAATATACAACACTAAGAGATCTAGAAGTTGCAGCAAGATCCAAAAGAGAGAAGATCAAGTTTAGGAAACCAACTAGTGGAGTGCCTACTGAAGATAAATAGTGTTGGGATGGGATTTTTGAAATCTTTTTGTTTGTTTGTTTTTTGTACATAAAATTGCACAGTGTTATGAATGCATTTGATGTATGTATGTTGCCTAGGGCTAAGAATGTGTGGTCGGGATTGTAAATTGCAGTGTATGATGCTTTTTGTTAATAGGCCTGTTAAGTCAACTGTTTTGAATTGCCTCTGCTTTGTGACATGTACTGGAAATTAATTACTTAATTAAATGCAATAGCAGTTCCTGAAAGTTTATAACAGTTTGGTTTTCTATTAAATTATTTTTATTTAGAGCATTTTGATTATAGCATTTTCTGCCATTGTGTGGTTATTATAACATTTGGACTTTTTGGTTATTATAGCAGTATAGTTTGCGCATTTCTGCAGTGTTTGCTATTATAGCAGTATGGTTGGTGCATTAATGCAGGGTGCCTATGAAACACCAGATATCATAAATTGCACACCAACTATTTTATAGCATATATCATAAACAAGCTATAAAATGGCACCAATTCACACATAAAACATCAAAAATTCTTTGGTTTACAGCATCTTCATTCAATGCAATTGCCCATAAATTACAACCAATAAATTTCCCACAAAAGATGCCCAGCAATTACATTTCATATGTGTCTTAATTTCTACCACTATATTGCCAGAATTACAATCCTAGAAATTACATTCCCAGTAATTGCCCACAGAAATTGCCCTTTTTAGTCAGAGTACTACCAATACATACATAGCCTAGAAATTTACTTGCGGAGAATTTCATCCTTTGTTGAGATGAACATGAAATAAAAAATCACAATCCAAGTTGCAGTCAACAGACCCCATGCAATCCCCTAATTTTGTACTCCTTCAGTTCATCTTTCAGAGCTTTGATTTCAGCATCGAAATTCTCTAATCTTCTAATTAATCCAGGTATTATTACCCTTGAACGCTAGCTCACACATTGGAGGATCAACCCAAGCGAAGAAATTACAACCACCATGTCCATCTTCACACCAATCTGGACAACCAATGAATCTTCTACCGGCATTGTTTGAGCTTCTCCAAGCCATTTTCATCACTGAATTCTTCATGCACCAGCAATTTTGATCTATGAGCCCTAATTTTCCCTAATTTTCTTGATCAAATTTCCTGGATTTACAATCTAATCGAGCTACATGTATGCAACTGAATCAGTTTAAGCTTTAGTAGCTTGTTCCAACTCAGGAAATAGAAGAAAATATGGAAAAGACTTAAACACCCCTCCAGATCCACACGTGTGTGTTAGTCGGCCACTTTTGACCAGTTAACTGAAGAAAGTGTGCCTTTTATTATGTATAACTGAAGTTTGGGATGTACTTAGACACCTTTTTCAGTTTGAGGTGCAAACGTCAACATTTATGTAAAGTTTGGGGTTCAAAGTGTCTTTTAGTCCTATTTAAATAAGCTTTCTCATTTTTATAATTGACGACATAGTCCTTTATTTTTTTTTATTTAGATACTATGTAAAAGAGATTAAAATATTAAATACCAAAGACATCCTTGGTTGACTTGTTCTATATAGAATCTAACCTAAGGCTCCGTTTCTCGATGTCAATAATCTTGGATAGGAAAATAATGTTAAGTAAATAGTCAAGTAAAAGAAAATAAAGGAAAAGATAAATTAATGAAAATTATTTTTCAAACAATTGTTTGGTTGATATTAAACTTTGTAGGAAAATAAGATTTAAACTTTTTTATGACGCAAATTTATGTTAAAAATGAGATTCAAGAGAAAAAAAATTTAAAAATGATTAATGGTAGAATCCACAGTTTTTCAAGACACTCAAATACATGTATAGAAAATAAGCTACTACATTTCTTACTTTTTTTTCCTTTTTTTTCATTTCTTTTACCATCATTCAAAAGGAGATAAAATAAAATTTTAATTTTTGTTATCTAGGAAAACATAAATAAATGATATTGTATAAAGTCTTCATTTATGCTTTAATTTATCATGGCTGCTGAGGTTGCATCACACAACTTATACCAGGGGCAGAACCATGAAATTATATCCGGAGGAACCAAAAATATCTATTAAAAATTAAAAATTTAATCTAATAATTAGTTATGCTTGTGAAAAAAATTATTTATTATATTACAAATTTTCTAGTAAGAGTAATATCTCTAGACACTCTTTTAAGGTCATGAAATGTATTTTTACTGAATTTATAATGAAAGCCTTGTCGATTTTTTCTTGATGTACAAAGTTTGAGTCTATCTTTAATAACTAATGATAATTATATAAACTATGAAAATAAAATGCAAAATATAGAGTTAATTTTAACTTCTTAAAATTAATTTGAGATATTTCAAATTTAAAATTGAATTGAATTTATTTAATTTTAGTCACGAAAGAAGCATTTTACTAAAATTATAATAAATTTTGAAGAATTAATATAAAAAAAAATTCGGTACATATATAATTTTAGAAAAAATATGAAAATTTGGCCAACCCCGGCCATGGCATAGTTCCGCCACTGACTTCTACTAGATCCCTCCTCTGTTCAAAAAACAATAGTCTCATTTGTAAATTTTGATGTTTCGCAAAAAAAAATGGTGGGGGCTAGTTGCACCCTTCATTTTCCCATTCACACTCCATAGTTACAAAAACCCTATTAAAAATCATATGATTCTGAGTACATTCATTTTTCATATTTTTTCAAAAAAAGCCAAAGATACCCCAAACACAGTAGAACTACAAAAACAGAGCAAAACCCCTTTACATGAACTGGGAATTAAGTTTTTACATGAACTGGGCATTAAAGCCTAAGCATTCAACAACAAAAGTAAGCTAAATAACTAAGAACTAAACACTTGCATCAATCGATGAACTCAACAGTTGTTTCGCAATTGGTGGAAGAGGTAAGCATCTTGAACTTCTCCATCCTTGAAGAAAACAACTCTATCCATCCTGAGGCACTTGCATGGTGATGATCAGACCACATTTTCGAGACCGGAGTGATTGGACAATCTGGAAAAAGCTCCATCCTTACAAAGTGTGACCCGTTTATGTAGCCAAATACCAACATCCTCTGGTTGATCTCCACTGGTACATCGCCCCTTAGAGGGAAAAAGAATAGACATTGTTTCTGTGAAATCAGTACAACTACCACATTATAACATGTTGATATCACGTTACCCATATATGGCATAATCATCCAGTTCTTACTGTCCGCAAAGGCATCATAACACTCCACACTAAAGAGCAACTCATCTGTGGTGGAAAATGGTGACAAAAGTTTGTCATAAAGTTCTCCATACTTGTGCAACTCAGCTGCAAGATCTTTCCTTACTATCTTCCATCCATCATTATCCCAATCGTAGTGAGATGCAACAACACTGAATCCACAATGACCATCCCCTTGTACGCCAATAATGTTAGCTATATATGGGTGAAAAAAAGTAGGAAATTGTGTTACCCAATTTGTAGTGTTTGCTCCCCTGGTCCTATGCACTTTCAACTTTGGCAACACCTTTGGCTTTTTCCTAACCTGTGACTCCTTTTTCACACTTATCTGAGTTGGCATATCATCCTCAATTACATGTGAGTCTATTGCATGCTCAAACGCAGAAACTTCTCTTTTAGTAGATTTATCCTCTGCAAGACTGCTTTTAAAACTCTTTTGCCCTTCCTCCCTCTCACATTAAGCTTCTGTTTTGGCTCTAGGATAGAGGTGCTACTAGCCTGCCCTATGCACTAAAGTTGCCTCTTGATCTTCTTCTTCTGAGGTATTATAGCAATTATAAATGTGGACCATACAATGTCCATCTCCATATCTATTGTCACCTCATCTTTCTGTTCTTCAGTGAAAAGTGTTATGCTCAATTTTCTCCAAAACTTGTGCACATCACTTAGTAGAATGTTGCGGCCATCTTGCCTATATTGTGTCGGCATGTGAGCACATGGTAACTCAAGACACAACAAACTTCTATGTGTACATACATCAGCCTGCACACCAGTGTTGCTAATTAGTCTGAGGATGATAACAATGATATAAAGAATAAATCAAGTGAGATCAATGACAAGTATTAGAGATTTGTAATTTAATTCATCCAAGTTCAAGAATGTTCAAATTGTCAACATGATAACCAATTGTGGAGTAAAATTCAAGAATGAGATTCAAAAAAGATAATTTGGACAAAGAAAAAAAAATTAATTTCGTTGTGAATAGTACTCATGAATAGTGCCATATGAATATTACCCCGGATGAATAGTATCCCGACATGAAAAAATTAAAATTTAATAAGAAAGTTCATACCAATATTACAGTGAAATGATACTAAATGAAGCGCAAAACTCAAGGATATTCTACTAATTTCATGGATTTTCACCATTTAATAATAAGGTTATGGAAACAAACAATAATTTTGTACCATAAATTGAGAAATATGAAAGAAAACGATATCACTTAACGAGTACAAAAGAAATGATGTCTCATACGAGTATGAAAGAATATACGAAACTGCAAATGAATTTTCATCCGTCATGCGGTAATCCGCGTAGACATATTATTTCCACATTTTAATAAAGAATGCATATGAAAGGTTATTCACCAAGCATGCGGTAATCCGCGTAGACATGTTATTCCCACATATTAATAAGGAATAGAATGACAACCCTTGTGATTATAAAAATAACATCTTTTACCTTAGTAGGAGACTAAATCTGACTAGTATAACGGAGATTATCTTGAGGAAATCTTGCACTATTAGTTACACTCAAAGTATCTTTATACTAGAAAGAAATATGCACAATATTATAGAAGAAGAATTCTCTGATTTTGGTGTGATTTTCATTTCTTAACTAAGCAACCTATTTATAGGAGAATGGCAGGGCACTATTTAAAATCTTCACGGACGAATAGAAGAAAATTTCACGGACGAAGTTCACGAGCAAATTCAGCAAAAATTTGATTTTAATTATTATGCAGCACTATGCAATAAAATATTCTAATAAAACAAAAAGTTTATATATAATATAATATATTCTAATTATATTCTAATAAAACAAACAGCTTTATATATATTATAAAAAGTTTTCTATTTTATATAAAAAGTTTTCTGTTTTATTACTATTATAATAAATAATAAAATAAAACTGAGATAAATTTCTACCGACGGTTTGACAAATTAGTACGTGGGGGTCCATGGAATAATAAGTCAAACTTACATCAAACGTCTCATGATAAACCCCTCTATTTATATCAAAAATTGAATAAATATCTACCACAAATCACTTATCCTCAATCAACACATTTTTAATCTTTCAATAATTATTCATCATTAATATTATAACTCACAATATTGACAACTAGATTGTTCCCATGAAAGAGGGGGCTTTCCGATAAGGATTTCTCCTTACTAGCGCGTAATTAAATAACCTAACCTCTTTCCTCGATAGAACTTTCTAGACATTGTCAATAATGCTAATATTAATATGAGTAAATGTGTCGTATTAATTATTGATTTAATTATATAAAATATTGTACAGATGTTACTGTGATAATAATTGAATCAATAATATGAGATACTATGCAGCAACTAATGTGGCAATTATTGAATGAAACTGGGTGATTTCTTATGTAAGCATCAATAATCAGAGATACTATGCAATACCGTGTGCTACTGTACAATACCGCGTACCACTGTACTTTTATCACCAGGTATTTCAACAGTTTAACGGTAAAAGTCTTACAGTTATTTTTATGAAAAGGTTATTTTTGTCGCTTTCTATATTCGATAGTTATTCCGTTGTGGGGTCCACCAATGATTTCGTCATCGTACGAATATTCTCCGACAAAAAGAATATTCTCCGACCAACCGAATATTTCCCAACACAGCGAATATTTTATGACAACTTGCTTATTTTGTAAAATTTTCACACATCACCCTTAACTTTAACCCTTTATCAATTTAACCATTTACTGAATAGAATAATAATTATAAAAAAATTTGAATACTTTTATTTCATAAAATTTGGGTCTTACAACAATATTTTATGACGGTCATGACAATCATTAAAAAATATAATTTTTGGTGACGATTTTTATTTGCAATTACAAAAAGAAGGTATTTTCTGATGAAATTTTCAAGCCATCACAAAACAATAAAATTTATTATGGCTCTAAATGACGACTTAGTTTACCTTCATTATAGAGTATTTGTGACTGCGATTGCAATCACCAAATCTTATATCTCCACTAAAGTACTATATATCGTTTATATCATGTCATATATTGTGAATAGAAAAAATAATCATATTCTTGTGATACCAACCAACTTTCATGCAAATTGAGCATTTTTCATTCTGTCAATTAGGATTGAGCAAAAAATGGGTATAACCGAATTACTGAACCGAACCGAACCGAAATACTTTAATCAAAATTTTCTGATAATTCGGTTATTTTTAACAATTCAGTTATAACCGAAATTATTTTTGGTGTTCAGTTAGTTAATACGGGTTTTAATTTTGAGTTATTCGGTTTAACCGAATAACCGAATAAAGGGCCTTACAAACACCGACTATGAAATTCGACAATTCATGTCAATCAGCCCATAGTGGGCCCGCATTTGAACATCAACTAATCCGATTTAACCCGGTAAGCTCCGAACCTATACTCGAACCGACTTTGAGGTTGAATGGTTTTCCCAATTTTATACTGTTCGCAATAATATATCCATCTAATTTCTCTTTACTCTTTACTCATGACTCATGACTCATCATATTCAGATCTCAGATTTCTCTCACTCTCGTCTCTCTGAACTCTGTCGCCTCTCCGCGTTTCCGCCTCTCTGTGGCTGCGCCTACACAGCTACATTCCTTCCGTTGCCGGGAATTGCAAAATTCGCTTCTTCTTCATCTTCACCTGTTTGATATATATATATATATATATATATATATATATATTGGTTTATTCAGAAAAAAAAGTGTTGTTGCATGTTGGTACTTGGTAGTTGCTGTTATTGTTTTCTTTTTTACCCCCAGTTATCATAGAGCAAACTTTATTCAATTGTTCATTGTATTTCTGGTACTATGCTTCATTCCAAAATGAATCTGTATTGAAATTTGGAGGCCTGTTTGGCTGTTTATTCTCTATAAAAGATGCACAATCCAGAACATTTCAGTTTTTAACCGAATAACCGAATAGTAAATTCGGTTGTTCGATAATTCGGTTAGTAGTTCGAATATTAAAATTGAGTTAATTTCGATTTTCGGTTATAACCAAATAAACTATTCGGTTCGGTTATAACCGAATGCTCAGTACATAGTAATTCTGGCATCAAACAAGGAATGAAGGTGTATTTAAAGAAAAACCTGTCAAATAAGATCCAAGCAAGGTGTGTGGAGCCATGTACATAGTACTTTTATGTTGCAAAGGTGCAAAGAGAGCTCACATTTAAAATCACTATGTTATAAAAAGTGCATACTTGTGGTAGAGAGTGGGATAATTATTGTATAAATGCAACATGGATTGCCAAAAAATATGAAGATGATCTTTGGATGAATCCAACATGGGGATTAGATCAGTTTCATACTAAAGTAGTTAAAGATTTGGATATTGGGGTATCAAGGAGCCTAGCATACAGAGCTAAGAAAATAGCAATGAAAAACATTAAAGGGGGTGTTGAGGAGGAGTATGGAATGGTTTTGGACTATGCTGCAGAGCTTAGAAGAGTCATGCCTGGAAGTACTTGTGTCTTGAAGAGAGCAGAACCAGAGCAGGGACAAGACTTAGGCAGATTTTTGAGATTTTATGTCTGTCTGCAGCCACTAAAAGAAGGATTTAAATGGGGTTGTAGACCACTGGTGGGCCTTGATGGTTGTTTTCTCAAAGGACCATATGGGGTTTAGTTATTAACAGCAGTTGGTGTTGGCCTTAACAATGGGATGTGGCCAGTTGATTGGGCCATTGTTGAATCTGAGAACACTCAGTCTTGGTTGTGGTTTATGAACTTGCTGGTGGAAGATCTTGGGATTGCAAATGATAGAGGTTGGACATTCATTTCAGATAAACATCTCTTCATTTATATATATATATATATTATTCCATCAATTATTACATTTATTGCATCTTTCAGATAAATTACCTTTTTTGTCCCCAGGGTTTGATTAATGCTTTAGAAGTTGTGGTCTCAGGTGCTGAACACGGGCATTGTGTCATGCATTTATATAGGAACTTTTGACAAAAACATAAAGGGTCTGTTTTAAGAAAATCGATTAGGAATGTTGTCAAACCTACAAACCCTTATATCTTTCAAAAGGCAATGGAGGTGTTAAAACAGGAATATAAAAGTGCATATGAATGGTTAGTTCCTAAACCACCTGGTTAGTGCATGGAGTAGGTCTCATTTTCAAGCCATATGCAAAAGTGACATGTATGTCAATAACTGTTGTGAGGTATTTAATAGCAAAATTCCTAAGGCTAAAGTGAAACCAGTAATAGGGTGTCTAAAAGGACTTAATATTGCATGAATAGGATTTTTAAAAGGAGGGAAAAGATGTTGAAACATAATGGTGTATTGTGCCCTAGAATAGCCAAAAAATTAGAAAAATGGAAAGGTCGGTGTGGGGGTGGAGTGTCATTGTGGTCAGGTGGTGGTGGGAGGTTTATAGTGACTATGACTTCTGGGGGTTATTCATTTGTGGTGGATTTGGGGAAAAACATGTACTTGTAGGAGCTGGGACTTGTCTTGAATACCTTGTGATCATGTTGTGTCATTCATTAACAAAATAGGACATGATCCAGACACATATGTACATGAGTGTTTAACCCGTTGCATGTATATAAAGGTTTACAGTCACAACATTGAGCCTATAAGGCACAGATCTGAGTGGAATCCTACTGGGATTGAGCCACCTTTGCCACCAGTTAAACATACCCATGTAGGCAGGTCTAAAGTTGTTAGGAGGAAAAGTAATGATATTCTATATTCAAATCCAGAAGGTACAAATTTGAAGAGGAAAGGAACATCATTAATGAAATGTGGATTTTGCAAGGAATGGGGTCACAATTCAAGAAGGTGTCCTCAAGTAAGTTAAGTGTGTGTTTCTTTTTATGTGATTTTTCAAGATCCTATATTGGGTCTAATACATTTCTGTTTGTCTATTTTTAGGAACTAAATAAGCAGCCAAATGTGATTTCACAATCTTCCCAGGCTCCACAAAGTCAATCCTCTCAACCTCGTCCAAAGGCTAAGAGGGCTAAGAAGGTTCAAAAGACTTAACAGGCTGCAGATGTATATCATACTCAAGCTTCTAAACCTCCACCAATGACAGCAACACATGAGTCTACAATGCAGCCCGGTGGAATGAATGTTGATTAAAAACAAGTATGAGGTTCTACAAGGTGGCAAGGTGGAATCCATTATAAGGGTAGCCAATGAAATGACTCAGATGATATATTACAACCCAAAGACTACACATGGAAGGGAAAACAATATACAACACTAAGAGATCTAGAAGTTGCAGCAAGATCCAAAAGAGAGAAGATCAAGTTTAGGAAACCAACTAGTGGAGTGCCTACTGAAGATAAATAGTGTTGGGATGGGATTTTTGAAATCTTTTTGTTTGTTTGTTTTTTGTACATAAAATTGCACAGTGTTATGAATGCATTTGATGTATGTATGTTGCCTAGGGCTAAGAATGTGTGGTCGGGATTGTAAATTGCAGTGTATGATGCTTTTTGTTAATAGGCCTGTTAAGTCAACTGTTTTGAATTGCCTCTGCTTTGTGACATGTACTGGAAATTAATTACTTAATTAAATGCAATAGCAGTTCCTGAAAGTTTATAACAGTTTGGTTTTCTATTAAATTATTTTTATTTAGAGCATTTTGATTATAGCATTTTCTGCCATTGTGTGGTTATTATAACATTTGGACTTTTTGGTTATTATAGCAGTATAGTTTGCGCATTTCTGCAGTGTTTGCTATTATAGCAGTATGGTTGGTGCATTAATGCAGGGTGCCTATGAAACACCAGATATCATAAATTGCACACCAACTATTTTATAGCATATATCATAAACAAGCTATAAAATGGCACCAATTCACACATAAAACATCAAAAATTCTTTGGTTTACAGCATCTTCATTCAATGCAATTGCCCATAAATTACAACCAATAAATTTCCCACAAAAGATGCCCAGCAATTACATTTCATATGTGTCTTAATTTCTACCACTATATTGCCAGAATTACAATCCTAGAAATTACATTCCCAGTAATTGCCCACAGAAATTGCCCTTTTTAGTCAGAGTACTACCAATACATACATAGCCTAGAAATTTACTTGCGGAGAATTTCATCCTTTGTTGAGATGAACATGAAATAAAAAATCACAATCCAAGTTGCAGTCAACAGACCCCATGCAATCCCCTAATTTTGTACTCCTTCAGTTCATCTTTCAGAGCTTTGATTTCAGCATCGAAATTCTCTAATCTTCTAATTAATCCAGGTATTATTACCCTTGAACGCTAGCTCACACATTGGAGGATCAACCCAAGCGAAGAAATTACAACCACCATGTCCATCTTCACACCAATCTGGACAACCAATGAATCTTCTACCGGCATTGTTTGAGCTTCTCCAAGCCGTTTTCATCACTGAATTCTTCATGCACCAGCAATTTTGATCTATGAGCCCTAATTTTCCCTAATTTTCTTGATCAAATTTCCTGGATTTACAATCTAATCGAGCTACATGTATGCAACTGAATCAGTTTAAGCTTTAGTAGCTTGTTCCAACTCAGGAAATAGAAGAAAATATGGAAAAGACTTAAACACCCCTCCAGATCCACACGTGTGTGTTAGTCGGCCACTTTTGACCAGTTAACTGAAGAAAGTGTGCCTTTTATTATGTATAACTGAAGTTTGGGATGTACTTAGACACCTTTTTCAGTTTGAGGTGCAAACGTCAACATTTATGTAAAGTTTGGGGTTCAAAGTGTCTTTTAGTCCTATTTAAATAAGCTTTCTCATTTTTATAATTGACGACATAGTCCTTTATTTTTTTTTATTTAGATACTATGTAAAAGAGATTAAAATATTAAATACCAAAGACATCCTTGGTTGACTTGTTCTATATAGAATCTAACCTAAGGCTCCGTTTCTCGATGTCAATAATCTTGGATAGGAAAATAATGTTAAGTAAATAGTCAAGTAAAAGAAAATAAAGGAAAAGATAAATTAATGAAAATTATTTTTCAAACAATTGTTTGGTTGATATTAAACTTTGTAGGAAAATAAGATTTAAACTTTTTTATGACGCAAATTTATGTTAAAAATGAGATTCAAGAGAAATTTTTTTTAAAAATGATTAATGGTAGAATCCACAGTTTTTCAAGACACTCAAATACATGTATAGAAAATAAGCTACTACATTTCTTACTTTTTTTTCCTTTTTTTTCATTTCTTTTACCATCATTCAAAAGGAGATAAAATAAAATTTTAATTTTTGTTATCTAGGAAAACATAAATAAATGATATTGTATAAAGTCTTCATTTATGCTTTAATTTATCATGGCTGCTGAGGTTGCATCACACAACTTATACCAGGGGCAGAACCATGAAATTATATCGGGAGGAACCAAAAATATCTATTAAAAATTAAAAATTTAATCTAATAATTAGTTATGCTTGTGAAAAAAATTATTTATTATATTACAAATTTTCTAGTAAGAGTAATATCTCTAGACACTCTTTTAAGGTCATGAAATGTATTTTTACTGAATTTATAATGAAAGCCTTGTCGATTTTTTCTTGATGTACAAAGTTTGAGTCTATCTTTAATAACTAATGATAATTATATAAACTATGAAAATAAAATGCAAAATATAGAGTTAATTTTAACTTTTTAAAATTAATTTGAGATATTTCAAATTTAAAATTGAATTGAATTTATTTAATTTTAGTCACGAAAGAAGCATTTTACTAAAATTATAATAAATTTTGAAGAATTAATATAAAAAAAAATTCGGTACATATATAATTTTAGAAAAAATATGAAAATTTGGCCAACCCCGGCCATGGCATAGTTCCGCCACTGACTTCTACTAGATCCCTCCTCTGTTCAAAAAACAATAGTCTCATTTGTAAATTTTGATGTTTCGCAAAAAAAATGGTGGGGGCTAGTTGCACCCTTCATTTTCCCATTCACACTCCATAGTTACAAAAACCCTATTAAAAATCATATGATTCTGAGTACATTCATTTTTCATATTTTTTCAAAAAAAGCCAAAGATACCCCAAACACAGTAGAACTACAAAAACAGAGCAAAACCCCTTTACATGAACTGGGAATTAAGTTTTTACATGAACTGGGCATTAAAGCCTAAGCATTCAACAACAAAAGTAAGCTAAATAACTAAGAACTAAACACTTGCATCAATCGATGAACTCAACAGTTGTTTCGCAATTGGTGGAAGAGGTAAGCATCTTGAACTTCTCCATCCTTGAAGAAAACAACTCTATCCATCCTGAGGCACTTGCATGGTGATGATCAGACCACATTTTCGAGACCGGAGTGATTGGACAATCTGGAAAAAGCTCCATCCTTACAAAGTGTGACCCGTTTATGTAGCCAAATACCAACATCCTCTGGTTGATCTCCACTGGTACATCGCCCCTTAGAGGGAAAAAGAATAGACATTGTTTCTGTGAAATCAGTACAACTACCACATTATAACATGTTGATATCACGTTACCCATATATGGCATAATCATCCAGTTCTTACTGTCCGCAAAGGCATCATAACACTCCACACTAAAGAGCAACTCATCTGTGGTGGAAAATGGTGACAAAAGTTTGTCATAAAGTTCTCCATACTTGTGCAACTCAGCTGCAAGATCTTTCCTTACTATCTTCCATCCATCATTATCCCAATCGTAGTGAGATGCAACAACACTGAATCCACAATGACCATCCCCTTGTACGCCAATAATGTTAGCTATATATGGGTGAAAAAAAGTAGGAAATTGTGTTACCCAATTTGTAGTGTTTGCTCCCCTGGTCCTATGCACTTTCAACTTTGGCAACACCTTTGGCTTTTTCCTAACCTGTGACTCCTTTTTCACACTTATCTGAGTTGGCATATCATCCTCAATTACATGTGAGTCTATTGCATGCTCAAACGCAGAAACTTCTCTTTTAGTAGATTTATCCTCTGCAAGACTGCTTTTAAAACTCTTTTGCCCTTCCTCCCTCTCACATTAAGCTTCTGTTTTGGCTCTAGGATAGAGGTGCTACTAGCCTGCCCTATGCACTAAAGTTGCCTCTTGATCTTCTTCTTCTGAGGTATTATAGCAATTATAAATGTGGACCATACAATGTCCATCTCCATATCTATTGTCACCTCATCTTTCTGTTCTTCAGTGAAAAGTGTTATGCTCAATTTTCTCCAAAACTTGTGCACATCACTTAGTAGAATGTTGCGGCCATCTTGCCTATATTGTGTCGGCATGTGAGCACATGGTAACTTAAGACACAACAAACTTCTATGTGTACATACATCAGCCTGCACACCAGTGTTGCTAATTAGTCTGAGGATGATAACAATGATATAAAGAATAAATCAAGTGAGATCAATGACAAGTATTAGAGATTTGTAATTTAATTCATCCAAGTTCAAGAATGTTCAAATTGTCAACATGATAACCAATTGTGGAGTAAAATTCAAGAATGAGATTCAAAAAAGATAATTTGGACAAAGAAAAAAAAATTAATTTCGTTGTGAATAGTACTCATGAATAGTGCCATATGAATATTACCCCGGATGAATAGTATCCCGACATGAAAAAATTAAAATTTAATAAGAAAGTTCATACCAATATTACAGTGAAATGATACTAAATGAAGCGCAAAACTCAAGGATATTCTACTAATTTCATGGATTTTCACCATTTAATAATAAGGTTATGGAAACAAACAATAATTTTGTACCATAAATTGAGAAATATGAAAGAAAACGATATCACTTAACGAGTACAAAAGAAATGATGTCTCATACGAGTATGAAAGAATATACGAAACTGCAAATGAATTTTCATCCGTCATGCGGTAATCCGCGTAGACATATTATTTCCACATTTTAATAAAGAATGCATATGAAAGGTTATTCACCAAGCATGCGGTAATCCGCGTAGACATGTTATTCCCACATATTAATAAGGAATAGAATGACAACCCTTGTGATTATAAAAATAACATCTTTTACCTTAGTAGGAGACTAAATCTGACTAGTATAACGGAGATTATCTTGAGGAAATCTTGCACTATTAGTTACACTCAAAGTATCTTTATACTAGAAAGAAATATGCACAATATTATAGAAGAAGAATTCTCTGATTTTGGTGTGATTTTCATTTCTTAACTAAGCAACCTATTTATAGGAGAATGGCAGGGCACTATTTAAAATCTTCACGGACGAATAGAAGAAAATTTCACGGACGAAGTTCACGAGCAAATTCAGCAAAAATTTGATTTTAATTATTATGCAGCACTATGCAATAAAATATTCTAATAAAACAAAAAGTTTATATATAATATAATATATTCTAATTATATTCTAATAAAACAAACAGCTTTATATATATTATAAAAAGTTTTCTATTTTATATAAAAAGTTTTCTGTTTTATTACTATTATAATAAATAATAAAATAAAACTGAGATAAATTTCTACCGACGGTTTGACAAATTAGTACGTGGGGGTCCATGGAATAATAAGTCAAACTTACATCAAACGTCTCATGATAAACCCCTCTATTTATATCAAAAATTGAATAAATATCTACCACAAATCACTTATCCTCAATCAACACATTTTTAATCTTTCAATAATTATTCATCATTAATATTATAACTCACAATATTGACAACTAGATTGTTCCCATGAAAGAGGGGGCTTTCCGATAAGGATTTCTCCTTACTAGCGCGTAATTAAATAACCTAACCTCTTTCCTCGATAGAACTTTCTAGACATTGTCAATAATGCTAATATTAATATGAGTAAATGTGTCGTATTAATTATTGATTTAATTATATAAAATATTGTACAGATGTTACTGTGATAATAATTGAATCAATAATATGAGATACTATGCAGCAACTAATGTGGCAATTATTGAATGAAACTGGGTGATTTCTTATGTAAGCATCAATAATCAGAGATACTATGCAATACCGTGTGCTACTGTACAATACCGCGTACCACTGTACTTTTATCACCAGGTATTTCAACAGTTTAACGGTAAAAGTCTTACAGTTATTTTTATGAAAAGGTTATTTTTGTCGCTTTCTATATTCGATAGTTATTCCGTTGTGGGGTCCACCAATGATTTCGTCATCGTACGAATATTCTCCGACAAAAAGAATATTCTCCGACCAACCGAATATTTCCCAACACAGCGAATATTTTATGACAACTTGCTTATTTTGTAAAATTTTCACACATCACCCTTAACTTTAACCCTTTATCAATTTAACCATTTACTGAATAGAATAATAATTATAAAAAAATTTGAATACTTTTATTTCATAAAATTTGGGTCTTACAACAATATTTTATGACGGTCATGACAATCATTAAAAAATATAATTTTTGGTGACGATTTTTATTTGCAATTACAAAAAGAAGGTATTTTCTGATGAAATTTTCAAGCCATCACAAAACAATAAAATTTATTATGGCTCTAAATGACGACTTAGTTTACCTTCATTATAGAGTATTTGTGACTGCGATTGCAATCACCAAATCTTATATCTCCACTAAAGTACTATATATCGTTTATATCATGTCATATATTGTGAATAGAAAAAATAATCATATTCTTGTGATACCAACCAACTTTCATGCAAATTGAGCATTTTTCATTCTGTCAATTAGGATTGAGCAAAAAATGGGTATAACCGAATTACTGAACCGAACCGAACCGAAATACTTTAATCAAAATTTTCTGATAATTCGGTTATTTTTAACAATTCAGTTATAACCGAAATTATTTTTGGTGTTCAGTTAGTTAATACGGGTTTTAATTTTGAGTTATTCGGTTTAACCGAATAACCGAATAAAGGGCCTTACAAACACCGACTATGAAATTCGACAATTCATGTCAATCAGCCCATAGTGGGCCCGCATTTGAACATCAACTAATCCGATTTAACCCGGTAAGCTCCGAACCTATACTCGAACCGACTTTGAGGTTGAATGGTTTTCCCAATTTTATACTGTTCGCAATAATATATCCATCTAATTTCTCTTTACTCTTTACTCATGACTCATGACTCATCATATTCAGATCTCAGATTTCTCTCACTCTCGTCTCTCTGAACTCTGTCGCCTCTCCGCGTTTCCGCCTCTCTGTGGCTGCGCCTACACAGCTACATTCCTTCCGTTGCCGGGAATTGCAAAATTCGCTTCTTCTTCATCTTCACCTGTTTGATATATATATATATATATATATATATATATATATATATATATATATATATATATATTGGTTTATTCAGAAAAAAAAGTGTTGTTGCATGTTGGTACTTGGTAGTTGCTGTTATTGTTTTCTTTTTTACCCCCAGTTATCATAGAGCAAACTTTATTCAATTGTTCATTGTATTTCTGGTACTATGCTTCATTCCAAAATGAATCTGTATTGAAATTTGGAGGCCTGTTTGGCTGTTTATTCTCTATAAAAGATGCACAATCCAGAACATTTCAGTTTTTAACCGAATAACCGAATAGTAAATTCGGTTGTTCGATAATTCGGTTAGTAGTTCGAATATTAAAATTGAGTTAATTTCGATTTTCGGTTATAACCAAATAAACTATTCGGTTCGGTTATAACCGAATGCTCAGTACATAGTAATTCTGGCATCAAACAAGGAATGAAGGTGTATTTAAAGAAAAACCTGTCAAATAAGATCCAAGCAAGGTGTGTGGAGCCATGTACATAGTACTTTTATGTTGCAAAGGTGCAAAGAGAGCTCACATTTAAAATCACTATGTTATAAAAAGTGCATACTTGTGGTAGAGAGTGGGATAATTATTGTATAAATGCAACATGGATTGCCAAAAAATATGAAGATGATCTTTGGATGAATCCAACATGGGGATTAGATCAGTTTCATACTAAAGTAGTTAAAGATTTGGATATTGGGGTATCAAGGAGCCTAGCATACAGAGCTAAGAAAATAGCAATGAAAAACATTAAAGGGGGTGTTGAGGAGGAGTATGGAATGGTTTTGGACTATGCTGCAGAGCTTAGAAGAGTCATGCCTGGAAGTACTTGTGTCTTGAAGAGAGCAGAACCAGAGCAGGGACAAGACTTAGGCAGATTTTTGAGATTTTATGTCTGTCTGCAGCCACTAAAAGAAGGATTTAAATGGGGTTGTAGACCACTGGTGGGCCTTGATGGTTGTTTTCTCAAAGGACCATATGGGGTTTAGTTATTAACAGCAGTTGGTGTTGGCCTTAACAATGGGATGTGGCCAGTTGATTGGGCCATTGTTGAATCTGAGAACACTCAGTCTTGGTTGTGGTTTATGAACTTGCTGGTGGAAGATCTTGGGATTGCAAATGATAGAGGTTGGACATTCATTTCAGATAAACATCTCTTCATTTATATATATATATATATTATTCCATCAATTATTACATTTATTGCATCTTTCAGATAAATTACCTTTTTTGTCCCCAGGGTTTGATTAATGCTTTAGAAGTTGTGGTCTCAGGTGCTGAACACGGGCATTGTGTCATGCATTTATATAGGAACTTTTGACAAAAACATAAAGGGTCTGTTTTAAGAAAATCGATTAGGAATGTTGTCAAACCTACAAACCCTTATATCTTTCAAAAGGCAATGGAGGTGTTAAAACAGGAATATAAAAGTGCATATGAATGGTTAGTTCCTAAACCACCTGGTTAGTGCATGGAGTAGGTCTCATTTTCAAGCCATATGCAAAAGTGACATGTATGTCAATAACTGTTGTGAGGTATTTAATAGCAAAATTCCTAAGGCTAAAGTGAAACCAGTAATAGGGTGTCTAAAAGGACTTAATATTGCATGAATAGGATTTTTAAAAGGAGGGAAAAGATGTTGAAACATAATGGTGTATTGTGCCCTAGAATAGCCAAAAAATTAGAAAAATGGAAAGGTCGGTGTGGGGGTGGAGTGTCATTGTGGTCAGGTGGTGGTGGGAGGTTTATAGTGACTATGACTTCTGGGGGTTATTCATTTGTGGTGGATTTGGGGAAAAACATGTACTTGTAGGAGCTGGGACTTGTCTTGAATACCTTGTGATCATGTTGTGTCATTCATTAACAAAATAGGACATGATCCAGACACATATGTACATGAGTGTTTAACCTGTTGCATGTATATAAAGGTTTACAGTCACAACATTGAGCCTATAAGGCACAGATCTGAGTGGAATCCTACTGGGATTGAGCCACCTTTGCCACCAGTTAAACATACCCATGTAGGCAGGTCTAAAGTTGTTAGGAGGAAAAGTAATGATATTCTATATTCAAATCCAGAAGGTACAAATTTGAAGAGGAAAGGAACATCATTAATGAAATGTGGATTTTGCAAGGAATGGGGTCACAATTCAAGAAGGTGTCCTCAAGTAAGTTAAGTGTGTGTTTCTTTTTATGTGATTTTTCAAGATCCTATATTGGGTCTAATACATTTCTGTTTGTCTATTTTTAGGAACTAAATAAGCAGCCAAATGTGATTTCACAATCTTCCCAGGCTCCACAAAGTCAATCCTCTCAACCTCGTCCAAAGGCTAAGAGGGCTAAGAAGGTTCAAAAGACTTAACAGGCTGCAGATGTATATCATACTCAAGCTTCTAAACCTCCACCAATGACAGCAACACATGAGTCTACAATGCAGCCCGGTGGAATGAATGTTGATTAAAAACAAGTATGAGGTTCTACAAGGTGGCAAGGTGGAATCCATTATAAGGGTAGCCAATGAAATGACTCAGATGATATATTACAACCCAAAGACTACACATGGAAGGGAAAACAATATACAACACTAAGAGATCTAGAAGTTGCAGCAAGATCCAAAAGAGAGAAGATCAAGTTTAGGAAACCAACTAGTGGAGTGCCTACTGAAGATAAATAGTGTTGGGATGGGATTTTTGAAATCTTTTTGTTTGTTTGTTTTTTGTACATAAAATTGCACAGTGTTATGAATGCATTTGATGTATGTATGTTGCCTAGGGCTAAGAATGTGTGGTCGGGATTGTAAATTGCAGTGTATGATGCTTTTTGTTAATAGGCCTGTTAAGTCAACTGTTTTGAATTGCCTCTGCTTTGTGACATGTACTGGAAATTAATTACTTAATTAAATGCAATAGCAGTTCCTGAAAGTTTATAACAGTTTGGTTTTCTATTAAATTATTTTTATTTAGAGCATTTTGATTATAGCATTTTCTGCCATTGTGTGGTTATTATAACATTTGGACTTTTTGGTTATTATAGCAGTATAGTTTGCGCATTTCTGCAGTGTTTGCTATTATAGCAGTATGGTTGGTGCATTAATGCAGGGTGCCTATGAAACACCAGATATCATAAATTGCACACCAACTATTTTATAGCATATATCATAAACAAGCTATAAAATGGCACCAATTCACACATAAAACATCAAAAATTCTTTGGTTTACAGCATCTTCATTCAATGCAATTGCCCATAAATTACAACCAATAAATTTCCCACAAAAGATGCCCAGCAATTACATTTCATATGTGTCTTAATTTCTACCACTATATTGCCAGAATTACAATCCTAGAAATTACATTCCCAGTAATTGCCCACAGAAATTGCCCTTTTTAGTCAGAGTACTACCAATACATACATAGCCTAGAAATTTACTTGCGGAGAATTTCATCCTTTGTTGAGATGAACATGAAATAAAAAATCACAATCCAAGTTGCAGTCAACAGACCCCATGCAATCCCCTAATTTTGTACTCCTTCAGTTCATCTTTCAGAGCTTTGATTTCAGCATCGAAATTCTCTAATCTTCTAATTAATCCAGGTATTATTACCCTTGAACGCTAGCTCACACATTGGAGGATCAACCCAAGCGAAGAAATTACAACCACCATGTCCATCTTCACACCAATCTGGACAACCAATGAATCTTCTACCGGCATTGTTTGAGCTTCTCCAAGCCGTTTTCATCACTGAATTCTTCATGCACCAGCAATTTTGATCTATGAGCCCTAATTTTCCCTAATTTTCTTGATCAAATTTCCTGGATTTACAATCTAATCGAGCTACATGTATGCAACTGAATCAGTTTAAGCTTTAGTAGCTTGTTCCAACTCAGGAAATAGAAGAAAATATGGAAAAGACTTAAACACCCCTCCAGATCCACACGTGTGTGTTAGTCGGCCACTTTTGACCAGTTAACTGAAGAAAGTGTGCCTTTTATTATGTATAACTGAAGTTTGGGATGTACTTAGACACCTTTTTCAGTTTGAGGTGCAAACGTCAACATTTATGTAAAGTTTGGGGTTCAAAGTGTCTTTTAGTCCTATTTAAATAAGCTTTCTCATTTTTATAATTGACGACATAGTCCTTTATTTTTTTTTATTTAGATACTATGTAAAAGAGATTAAAATATTAAATACCAAAGACATCCTTGGTTGACTTGTTCTATATAGAATCTAACCTAAGGCTCCGTTTCTCGATGTCAATAATCTTGGATAGGAAAATAATGTTAAGTAAATAGTCAAGTAAAAGAAAATAAAGGAAAAGATAAATTAATGAAAATTATTTTTCAAACAATTGTTTGGTTGATATTAAACTTTGTAGGAAAATAAGATTTAAACTTTTTTATGACGCAAATTTATGTTAAAAATGAGATTCAAGAGAAATTTTTTTTAAAAATGATTAATGGTAGAATCCACAGTTTTTCAAGACACTCAAATACGTGTATAAAAAATAAGCTATTACATTTCTTACTTTTTTTTTCCTTTTTTTCATTTCTTTTACCATCATTCAAAAGGAAATAAAATAAAATTTTAATTTTTGTTATCTAGGAAAACATAAATAAATGATATTGTATAAAGTCTTCATTTATGCTTTAATTTATCATGGCTGCTGAGGTTGCATCACACAACTTATACCAGGGGCAGAACCATGAAATTATATCGGGAGTAACCAAAAATATCTATTAAAAATTAAAAATTTAATCTAATAATTAGTTATGCTTGTAAAAAAAATTATTTATTATATGACAAATTTTCTAGTAAGAGTAATATCTCTAGACACTCTTTTAAGGTCATGAAATGTATTTTTACTGAATTTATAATGAAAGCCTTGTCGATTTTTTCTTGATGTACAAAGTTTGAGTCTATCTTTATTAACTAATGATAATTATATAAACTATGAAAATAAAATGCAAAATATAGAGTTAATTTTAACTTCTTAAAATTAATTTGAGATATCTCAAATTTAAAATTGAATTGAATTTATTTAATTTTAGTCACGAAAGAAGCATTTTACTAAAATTATAATAAAATTTTGAAGAATTAATATAAAACAGTACATATATAATGTCAGAAAAAATATGAAAATTCGGGCCATGGCCAACCCCGGCCATGGCATAGTTCCGCCACTGACTTCTACTAGATCCCTCCTCTGTTAAAAAAAATAGTCTCATTTGTAAATTTTGATGTTTCGCAAAAAAAATGACGGGGGCTAGTTGCACCCCTCATTTTCTCATTCACAATCCATAGTTAAAAAACCCCATTAAAAATCATATGATTCTGAGTACATTCATTTTTCATATTTTTTCAAAAAAAGCCAAATATACCCCAAACACAATAGAACTACAGTAACAGAGCAAAAACCCTTTATATAAATTGGGAATTAAGATTTTACATGAACTGGGCATTAAAGCCTAAGCATTCAACAACAAAAGTAAGCTAAATAACTAAGAACTAAACACTTGCATCAATCGATGAACTCAACAGTTGTTTCGCAATTGGTGGAAGAGGTAAGCATCTTGAACTTCTCCATCCTTAAAGAAAACAACTCTCTTCAACCTGAGGCACTTGCATGGTGATGATCAGACCACATTTTCGAGACCGGAGTGATTGGACAATCTGGAATAAGCTCCATCCTTACAAAGTGTGACCCATTTATGTAGCCAAATACCAACATCCTCTAGTTGATCTCCACTAGTACATCACCCCTTAGAGGGAAAAAGAATAGACATTGTTCCTGTGAAATCAGTAGAACTACCACATTATAACATGTTGATATCACGGTACCCATATATGGCATAATCATCCAGTTCTTACTGTCCGAAAAGGCATCATAACACTCCACACTAAAGAGCAACTCATCTGTGGTGGAAAATGGTGACAAAAGTTTGTCATAAAGTTCTCCATACTTGTGCAACTCAACTGCAAGATCTTTCCTTACTATCTTCCATCCATCATAATCCCAATCGTAGTGAGATGCGACAACACTGAATCCACAATGACCATCCCCTTGTACGTCAATAATGTTAGCTATATATGGATGAAAAAAAGTAAGAAATTGTGTTACCCAATTTGCAGTGTTTGCTCCCCTGGTCCTATGCACTTTCAACTTTGGCAACACCTTTGGCTTTTTCCTAACCTGTGACTAAGTTCACACTTATCTGAGTTGCCATATCATCCTCAAATACATGTGAATCTACTGCATGCTCAAATGCAGAAACTTCTCTTTTAGTAAATTTATCCTCTGCAAGACTGCTTTTAAAACTCTTTTGCCTTTTCTTCCTCCCTCTCACATTAAGCTTCTGTTTTGGCCCTAGGATAGAGGTGCTACTAGCCTGCCCTATGCACTGAAGTTGCCTCTTGATCTCCTTCTTCTGAGGTATTATAGCAATTGCAAATGTGGACCATACAATGTCCATCTCCATATCTATTGTCACCTCATCTTTCTGCTCTTCAGTGAAAGGTGTTATGCTCAATTTTCTCCAAAACTTGTGCACATCACTTGGTGGAATGTTGCGGCCATCTTGCCTATATTGTGTCGGAATGTGAGCACATGGTAACCCAAGACACAACAAACTTCTATGTGTACATACATCAGCCTGCACACCAGTGTTGCTAATTAGTCTGAGGATGATGACAATGATATAAAGAATAAATCAAGTGAGATCAAGGACAAATATTAGAGATTTGTAATTTAATTCATCCAAGTTCAAGAATGTTCAAATTGTCAACATGATAACCAATTGTGGAATAAAATTCAAGAATGAGATTCATAAAAGATAATTTGGACAAAGAAAAAAAAATAATTTCGTTGTGAATAGTACTCATGAATAGTGTCGTATGAATAGTACCCCGACATGAAAAGATTAAAATTTAATAAGAAAGTTCAAACCAATATTCCAGTGAAATGATACTAAATGAAGCGCAAAACTCAAGGATATTATACTAATTTCATAGATTTTCACCATTTAATAATAACGTTATGGAAACAAACAATAATTTCATACCATAAATTGAGAAATATGAAAGAAAACGATATCCCTTGACGAGTACAAAAGAAATGATATCTCATACAAGTATGAAAGAATATACGAAACTGCAAATGAATTTTCATCCTTCATGCGGTAATTCGCGTAGACATATTATTTCCACATTTTAATAAAGAATGAATACGAATGGTTATTCACCAAGCATGCGGTAATCCGCGTAGACATGTTATTCCCACATATTAATAAGGAATAGAATGACAACCCTTGTGAGTATGAAAATAACATCTTTTACCTTAGTAGGAGACTAAATCTGACTGGTATAACGGAGATTATCTTGAGAAAATCTTGCACTATTAGTTACACTCAAAGTATCCTTATACTAGAAAGAAATATGCACAATATTATAGAAGAAGAATTCTCTGATTTTGGTGTGATTTTCATTTCTTAACTAAGCAACCTATTTATAGAATAATGGCAGGGCACTATTTAAAATCTTCACGGACGAACAGAAGAAAATTTCACTGAAAAAGTTCACGGGCAAATTCAGCGAAAATTTGGTTTTAATTATTATGTAGCACTATTCACGTATTATTATTATTAATAATCAGTAAGTATTATTTTTCGTCGGGGTTACTATTCACGTATAAGGCACTATTCACGTATACGGCACTATTCACGAAAAAATTAAATTTTCTTCTGTTTATCCAAATTGCTTGTTAAGGTTCCTATCTTTGATTGGATCTAAGTTTTGAGCTTTATTCTTGAATTTTGCTCCACAATTGATTATTACGAAGTATTTTTAAATTGGATAAACTAAAATACGAATCCATAGTCTTTGTCCTTTATCTCACTGGATTCGTTCTTTAAAATATTTTTCATCATCCTCAGTCCTAAAAGGTGATATAACTGAATATCTATGGCCTGTAGAGCAAAGATGAATGATTATCTGATGAATATCTTTGGCCGTAGTGCAAATATGGACAAGGTGTTGAGATGAACATGACCACTGGTGATACAAATGAATATCTTTGGCCGTAGTGCAAAGATGAATATTTGATTTGAAATGTATATTGATTGATGTTACAGGGATAAAATATTGATGATGAACTTTTAAATCATAGAAGATAGTAGACTTCATTCTCTACTTAACTCTTCTAATGAATTGTTATTTCCGCTGCGAATATTGATCTAAAACTTGTTGTCAATAATATTTTATCTGAATTGTTGAAGACTAACGATAATTTATTTTCCATTATCTTAGTCATAATATTCTTTACTGGGCTAGTTGAGCTCACCCTTTTCATCTATTGTCCTCTTCAGGAAATGAGAATGTCGCGGGAACTAGTCGAGGGACAGAGTGATGGTGCGAGTTAAAACAGTAGTAGTCCTCACTATTTTTAATAAATAATGTGATAATAATTGTAATGAGGACTTAGTTTGAATGTTAATATTTTCTACATATTTGTATTGACCTTCACAGTTGTGTGGTCGTATTTTGCACGACTGTGTGATATAAAAGATTGTATTTGAATTTTGTACCATGTATTTGGCGACTCAAAATGAGTTGGGATGACTGGATTTATTCTGAGGGCGTCATTATATATATATATACGGTCCAAATTTTAAGCTATATGAGCTTGTATATATTATAGAATTCTATATTAATATTGAAGTTGGTGTGTTGCTACATGCCTACATCAAAGGGAGTCATGTACAAGTTCTCCATTGAAATTAGGTAGCATATAAAGACAATAATAATAACTGAGTTGAGGAATTATCACGGCAACTATCAAAACATCAAAATATAGATCAGCATTCATGTAGGATAGATATTTTCTTTCCCTTCCCAATAGTCATGTGTTTTCTCCCTTAATTGTTTATGAGTTTATTTTTTTCTTTTCTACTAAGCTTTGATTGATTCTTGATATTATAATAGTAAATAATATATTTAATTATAAAATTATATTGTACGGCCAAAAAAGTAGAACTTCAAACAACAAACAAACTAAGACCTATTTATTATGGACACTTCACTACATCATTCAATCAATAATGGCTATATTTCTCCTTCTCCTCCTTGTACTTGTTCCTCTATGCCTACTACTTTTCCCACTAAAACCAAACAAAATTGCCGGAAAACACCGTCATCCACCAGGCCCTCAAGGGCTTCCCTTCTTAGGAAACTTGCACCAACTTGATAGCTCAACCCTTCATATCTATTTATGGAAACTTTCTCAAAGATATGGCTCCCTCATGTCCATGAAGCTTGGTTCTGTCCCAACTCTTGTAGTCTCTTCGGCAAGAATAGCAAAAGAAGTCTTTCAAACACATGATCTTGCATTTGCTAGTAGGCCATCTTTACATGGACAAAGGAAACTATCTTACAATGGATTAGATGTGGTCTTTTCTCCATATAGTGACTATTGGAGGGAGATGAGAAAAGTTTGTGTTGTTCATCTTTTTAGCTCTAAAAGATCACAATCTTTTCGCCCTATTCGCGAAGATGAAGTTGCCCGTCTTGTGAAAAAGATATGTGATCTTGCTTCTTCGTCTAAACTCGTGAATTTGAATGAAATGTTAATGACTCTTACTACCTCCATAATTTGTAGAGTTGCTTTTGGTAAGAGAGATGATGAAGAAGGGAGTGAAAGAAGTAGGTTCCATGATATTTTTAATGAAAGTCAGGCTATGTTTGGAAGTTTCTTTGTATCAGACTATTTTCCTCTTATGGGTTGGATTGATAAACTTCGAGGTATAAGTCGAAGGTTGGAGAAGAATTTCAAGGATATGGATTCATTCTACCAAGAACTCATCGATGGACACCTTAATTCAGAGAGGACAATCTCCATGAAAGGCGATTTTCTTGATATCTTACTCCAGTTGAAAAGGGAGAAACTATTTTCATTCGACCTCACTTTTGATCACATAAAAGGAGTGCTTATGGTATGTATCAATGTTTTTTTTTTGAGAACCTATTGTATATTACAATTTAATAATTTTAGTGATACATTTCAGTCCTTGGAGTTTAGGGGGAAATCTAGGGAAGAAACTAGGGGAGCGGAACCTAGGTAAGGACCTAGGGGGAAACTTAGAGATACTTACCTTCATCATGTTACACACTTGTGCTGATTTTTACAGCTTTATTGAGTAATAGACTCGAATCTTTGAGAGGTTTTAACACTAGGGTATATCACCTTTAGTATGTATGTATCAATGTTAAGGGCCAAAATATGGGATTTTGATTTAGTGAAGTTTATAATTGTCAAGCTATCTGTTAAAAGGCTATAGAAAATTAATGCACCTGCATAGACTAGAGTTGCATATGTTGTTTAGTATTGTAACTTTGTGCCATACACATGTAACATTTCCTATTATCCTCACAAATAGAGTTAACAATTTTTAACTTCATCGTATCTGCATACCGAAATATGTGGCTTTATGGTCAATTTTTGGTAAAGAAAAGCTATTTTTGTTGGTACACGGCCCTACAACATGGTCCATGTCTATGTATTTCTTATGTTCCTTTATCTTAGCAGAACATTGTGGTTGCTGATCGGATACAGGTTTACAAGAAATTGTTCCATCATATAGAGTAGAGTTGCATATTATTACCACTGTGCAACTCAGTGCTACATGGGTATAACATTTTCTATAGGCTTGACAGATGGCTTGAAAAGTCAAATTAACTTGATCTTATTTTAAAAAACAGAGAAAGTATTTCTTACATGTTCCTTAATTTATATCTGTAGAATATTGTGCTTGCTGGGTCGGATACAAGTTTAGCAGCTGTGGTTTGGGCCATGACAAGTCTAATGCAAAACCCTACGCAAATGAAGCAAGTACAAGAAGAGATTAGAAAGACAATTGGAAAGAAAGGACATGTTGATGAAGATGATCTTCAAAAGCTTGTTTATCTCAAGGCAGTAGTAAAAGAGACGATGAGATTATTCCCACCAGCTCCACTTCTTGTGCCAAGAGAAACAATTGATAGTTGTGTTATTGAAGGGTATGAAATTCAACCAAAAACCCTAGTTTATGTGAACGCGTGGGCGATTGGAAGGGATCCTGAAGCTTGGGAAAACCCAGAGGAGTTTTTCCCAGAGAGATTTTTGGGGAATCCTATTGATTTTAAAGGACAAGATTTCGAATTAATTCCCTTTGGGGCAGGCCGGAGAGCCTGCCCGGGGATAGCCATGGGAACTGCTACTACAGAGCTTACACTGGCTAACCTTCTCTACATTTTTGATTGGGAACTGCCTGATGGGAAGAAGCCGAAAGATATTGACACAGATGTGAAACCTGGTATAACTATGCACAAGAAAAATGCACTTTGCCTTGTAGCAAAAGTATATGGTATAGGTGACGAATAAATGATAATGTATAAAGTCTTCATTTATGCTTTAATTTATCATGGCTGCTGAGGTTGTATCACACAACTTCTACTAGATGTTTCATAAAAATAGAATCTATTGTAAATTTTGTTGTTTTGCAAAAAAATTTAGTGACAATAGTATATAGTCACAAAACATTTAGTGACAATAGCATATAACCATTGCATTGTTGGTCTAATTCAGTAAATGTTTTTAGTTCATTGAAAGAACATGAAAAATTAGAACTCTATATGTAACTTTTTTCTAATTAGAACCAACACGACCTCAATAGCACTAGAAGAAGAGAATAATGACAACATGAAGAAAGGAGGAGAATAATCACACATTCTGCATTCTCCTCTCCCACTACCACTCAGATTTCCTAGCTCTAAATCAACTTAGAGATGAATATAACATTCTTCATTTTATACGAAAAAGATAAATAAATTTGCTTTTAGTTTGGGTTACTAACGCGTACGAGATTTACATGTGTATATTGATGAGTTGAGTTGGCAATTTAGGTTGAAAACCATATAGTTAACCAAAACTACTTAGATCTATTGGGTTGGTTAACTAGTTTTTAAGTGATGAGTTGGTTTGGTTTTGGACCCATATTATTATTACAAATATGGGTTGGATCTAGTTTAACTATTTTTTACCTATATTAGTCTATAATAATTTTTTACATTTTGAAGAACTAATACATCAACATGTATACATTATTGGGCTACATTTTTATATAACACATATACATTATATACATATTACATACTTTTATAATTTATACACTTGTAATATATATATAGATATGTATATATATATATATATATATATGTATATGTTGATAGGATAGATATGTCAGCTTCTCCTTCCAGCAGCTACAGGTACAACACAAACATACAATTAGAGTTCACGGGTACAACACAATAATTAATTAATTTCCCCCACCCTACCCCCAACCTCACCCCCACCCCCCGCCAAATATCCCTCACCCCCTAAAAATTAATTATGTATACACCCCCACCCCCACCCCCACGCCAACCCCAACCCCAAAAATTAATATTTATTGATTATGTATACACCCCACCTCCCCCCCCCCGGCCCACCGCCGCCACCCCCTACCCCAAAAAAAATATTATTTATTGATTATGTATACACTCCCATGCCCCCCCCCCCCACCCACCCCCACCCCCACTCTCCAAAAAAAAAAATATTTACTGATTATATATACATTTTTAAAAAAATAATACTTACTGATTATTGTAATAAAATTCTCAATAATTTCATTAATTTTAATTAACATAATAATTATTAATGTATTTTTTTTTTGAAAGTGCCCATAATCACAAAATTAATATTTTTAATACTCAAATTAGTCGCATCAATTAAAATTTTTAGTTTCAAACTTGGGTCTAAAAAATTAAAATAAGACTCTTTTAGTATAACAGAAATTAAGATTTTAGTGAAACTATAATTTGAAAAATAGATCGACCTGGATTCGACCCATAATCATTTAAATTCAAACTATATAACCCATATTAAATATAGGTAATATGGTTTTGGTTCCAAAACCAACCCAAACCTATTTTATGTAACTCAAAATCAACTCAAACCTATTTTTTGCCAGGTCTATTAATGAGTTTAAGCAAAAGTTAAAGCTGTTACTAATTGGGCATCTTGCAAAGCAAGAGGTCCTGGGTTCGAGCCCTACCCCCGAATTATCAAAAAAAAAATTAAGCTGTTTAGGTGTTGGATAAATATATAAGCCAAATATTAATTTCATTTCGAGTCTTATGGTCAAATGCATCCAAATCTAAACGTTAGCTAGCTTTTTGCTTTGCTTCTTTATCTTCATCAAATTATAGAATGCTTTTTGACATTATTATAGAGTTATCTAGAGGATTGTGTGTGTGGGTGTGTGGGTGTCAATGTAGCATGGAGAGTGTGTGTGTCAATGTAGCAAAAAAAAATGTTATCTAGAGGATTGTAGTATTGATTATATGCTAATAATGAACCTATTTTCAATGCTTTGATTTGTTTTTGTATTTTTATTAAGGAATGATGTTTTTTCTCTTAAAAAAAAGAATGATGTTATGCCAATTAAACATGTATTTTTTGCAAAATAGTTCGTGTCTTGCACAGATTATTAAATTTGTTATATTTGAGTGTTGTAAAGTGTTTTCAATTTAATTAGGATAACCGGTTAAGTTGACTTTGAAAGCACGCTAAACACACCTATAAATTTTTGTTTCTAACATAAAATACATGCATGCCAAAATGTATGATGCATAATATACACTCCCTCCGTTCTTTAATATAAGTCGTTTTAGAGTTGTGCACAAGTATGAAGAAAATGATTGTAAAGCATTAAATATAATATCAATTGTTGCCCTTGTATTAGAAATGGAGAGTGCTATTTATTGGATAGAGAATAGTCAGAGAACCAAAGTTATAATTAATACTTGGGGTAATATTGAAAACTAAGCAATTAATGCTTACTTGAAATTCTCAAACGACTTATATTAAGAAACAAAAATATTTTTCTAAAACGACTTATATTAAAGAATGGAGGGAGTACTCACTTAGATCAATAATAATTAAAATACTTTGCCTCCCTCCTAGGATTTGAGGTTACAGAAGTGATACCTATTTAAATATTAAAAGACACTTTGCACCCCAAACTTTACACAAATGTTGACGTTTGCACACCAAACTGAAAAAGTTGTCTAAGTATACTCCAAACTTCAGTTATACATAACAAAAGGCACATTTTCTTCAGTTAACCGGTCAAAAGTGATCGGGTAAGCCTGAAATGTTTATTACAGATGGGTATTTTTTGGTAGTTACATTTATGTCAAATTTGCGTTAATTATGCATCGGTTATTTACTCGTGTTGGTTATCAGACAAAAATTCCCAAATCAGTTGGGCTAGGGTTCACGATCTGAAAGAGAAGTGGTACAATGAGTGAGAACAACAGATTCTTGAGGGATTCGGAAGACAATAACTTTTATGGAGTGAAAGGTGTCCCAGAATATCGTAAGTGCTTCAAAGA
This sequence comes from Panax stipuleanatus, assembly GCA_020205555.1. Classification (NCBI taxonomy): domain Eukaryota; kingdom Viridiplantae; phylum Streptophyta; class Magnoliopsida; order Apiales; family Araliaceae; genus Panax; species Panax stipuleanatus. The sequence continues at coordinate 130,245,239 of CM035124.1, forward strand.
ATATCTTGAATAATGGGTTGGTGTAGTTTAGTGTGTTATTTTTTGTAGTTTATTATGTTCTTTTTGTATTTTATTATGTTCTTTTTGTAGTTTATTGACTTCTTTTTGTTGTAAAATGGAATGGTATTCATCATTGAATAGTATAAAGTTGGGTAGTGGACCCTTTTGATGATCAATATATAAGATTTTGTAGTTATTACTTTACAATTTTTGGATTTTATAAAATTAAATATGATGTGGTCCACACATTTAAACGACAGTGTTTACTTTGTGTTTGTGACTTTGCAGGAAATAAGAAATATTTTACAGTCAAATTTATCCATGGTGGACACTTTGAAAAGAACCCACATAAACAGTATATGGGAGGTACTTTTAATTTTTTTATTTCTGTCATCCTGATTACACCTCTTTACTTGACATAGTTAACATGGGGAAGGAGTACAAATATCAAGTTGGACACCTAAAGTTCCATTACAAGTCACCTGCAAATGATATGGAGAGGGGATTATGGAAGTTAGAAAATGATGATGATGTTTTAACAATGTGTATGTTTATCCCTCCTAGTAGGCTAATTGAAATATATTTGGAGGTGATTAGACATGTGGGAGCATAAGCTGACTTTGAAGTTGAAGGTGATAATAATAATGAATGCAGAAATTTGATATCAATTGGGGATTATGAAATAGAGTCAACTGATGAAATTATATAGATAGTTCTGTGGAAGAATCAACTGAGGATGAAGAGGATGATGAAATTGGGGAGCAGGATGAGGGTGATCAAACTGGGGTGTATGAAAGTGATGAATTTAGGGAGGGGGTAGAGAGTGATCAGACTGTGGGGACTGAGGATGGGGCAGAGGGTGATCAAACTGGGGGGCTGAGGATGATGCATTTGGGGATGAGGGTGCAACTGTAACACAGAAAGGCAAAGGAAAAGTTTTTGAAAAAGGAAAAAGATTTTCCACTAACAAAGGGAAGGGAAAACAAACTGCAAAAATCCAAACTTCACAAGAAGAACCACATAAACAAGGATTTTCATCCTCTAACTATGATGACTCTAATGTGGAAAGGATGCTTAGGGTTGATAAGTTTATCCTGAACAAGAACATAAAGGGTATCCAGAATTAGGGAAGGTGTCATAGAGGATCCTGAGTTTGAGTTGGGAATGACATTTCACTACACCAAAAATGGCCTCTAGTGAAGGACAAATCCTTCACAAGACATACTATATCACTCACAAAATATTTATTGCGAAGAAATATTTCCTTCACACAATTGCTCGCATAAGACCTCCTCGCAATAGGATATCATTCGCTAAGTAGTAACTAAATATTTTTTGTGAAGGATATATTGTGAAAAACTTTTTATTCACAAATTATATTTGGTAATGGAATATTGTTATTTAGCGAAAGAATGGTTTCCTTCATGAATAATATTTTAAGAATGACCATTTAAAATTAGTGAATAACTTTATTCCCTCACAAATAATATATTGTGAAGAACAAATTTATTTAACGAGAGAATATTTTTTCTTCACTAATTATAAATTGAGAATATTTCTTCAATTTAGTGAGAGAAATATTCATTCACAAATTATAAATTTGTAAATAAAAAATTAAATGTTAAATAATCAAAATTCATTGGAAATTATAATTGATTTTCAAATCAGTGATTTCATATTTATTATTATTAATCTCTATAAGAAATATTAAATTTATTTATTTATTTATTTTTGCTAAATTTGTTTGTATATTAAATTGCAAAAAATTATAGATAATACATTAAAGATCAATACATTAGTCTCTTCTCTCGTGAGACTAAAAGCCCCTGACAAAATTAGGAAACAAAAACTTAACCTATAATAAATGGCATTACATTCCGAGACTAGAATTTTAGACACAACTAAACAAGCTATGAATCCAAAATTACTTAGGCACAATAGCCCATCTGGTTGTAAGTCAAGTGAGCAAAAGCCCATTATCCGAAAATCCAACCCAAGATGAGACCAATCTGCAAACAGCAAAAGAAACCCACTAGAGCAAAACATTCAAATTTGAAATAAATGAGCCCGAAAGCTGACCCATTTGACCAGTAATTTGAAAAAAAAAACAGCCAGTAAGACTGCAGCAGAGATGTAAGTGTGGGCCCCAGCAGAGTCAGCGCACACTTCCCAACCAGCAAATCGTGTGCAACCAGCTCCGGCAACGTCCGGCGGAACCAGACCCTCCTGTCACCCAAGACCAATACCACGACATCATGCCGAGCCCAGAATTCGACAAACACCCCAACCCACTGCAGCCATCAAATCCTAACCATAGCACTACAGAGACGGAGCAATCAAAACCAAACACTAAACACAATCTCATCTAAAATATGGAATAAGCAAGAAGAACAAAATTAGATAAAATTAGAACCATTGAGGAACTCAGCCACCGATCAACCCCAAACATCCAATCTGAATCATGAAAAATAGCAGTAATATCCAAATCCAGATTGGAAGATCACCACCGGAGCCATAAATCCCAACAGACCAAGCAACCGAAGATGAAAATGAACATGAATTCCCACCACAACAAATCGGAACCGAAATCAACCATAAACAACCAATCTGAATAGAAAAAATCACCAAACCGAGAGCCAGATTGGAACACGAGACAACAACAGATCTAAGCATGTGCAAAATAAACATGAAAAAAGACATGAAACACATATTGGAATACACGAACAACGGAAATAGGTCCGACGACCCCATCCGTGCAAAGTAGAAGACCCCAAAGCCATAGCCAACAAACCCATAGTCGAAACCCAAAAACCAGATCTAATAATATCATATGAGTAGGGACAGAGCAATGGAAATCAGAATTAAAACATTACAAAACCTCAGATTTTGCAGCCATTAATCGTGATGGACCACAACAGATCCATCAATGAACATCCAAATCTGAACATTTAATTGATAGACAATAAGAACAAAAATCCAGATCAGAAGGGCCACCAGAAACAACACCGGCACGCACAATTCAGAAACTGATTATGAACAATCCAGATCCGAACGGATCCCTCACGCCTAACATCTCAAACCCAAAAAACTACCAAGATCCGAACCCCAAAACCTATCATCCCACTTAAGATCAGAACTCCAAGCCCAGAACCACTCACTCAGATTTATAATACAATTTATATTCAATCTATAATTAATATAATTTAATATATTTATATATAATACAATTTATATTCACTATAATTAATTAAAAAAAACTTATTTTAATAAAATAGTGAGGGTGTCAATTTGAATCAAACAAGATTAGTAAACTGTGAATGTAACGAAGGTTTCTCCTAACGGAGTTTCAACAGATAAGTCAACTTCGAATTTCTCAGGAGTCAAGTTCAAACGTTGAGCACAAGAAGGTGAAATAAAAGAATGGGTAGCACCGGCATCTAATAAGGTATAGACTTCGCAAGAGTTTATGACTAGTTTACCCGTGATCACCTCGTTCGGGTTCCTCGCGTTTTGGGCAGTCACGACAAACGCTCTTCTAGGACCCACCGACTATGGCTTGTCTGGGACAGTCTTTGGTGTCACTATCCCAGCTGATCTTGACCTTTCTATAAAGTTCATTCCACCCTCAACTGCTTCGTCGCACTCCTGATCCATGATTTGAATCATTACTCTTCGATCCATATCGAATTGGGGTTGACCGCTATGCACAGGGTAATTCCAAACTCGATGTTGGATTCTCCCAATTGCTGTCCAAAAAGTAAAATCCATGTCGTCTATTTGGCCTTCTTGGATCGGACGTCTCTTTCTAAAATATCAACGCGTCGTGCGGCTTTTACCCATGCAACTTCAATTCTCACTCGTTCAGTTGCTTCTTCTTTCAGCTGATCGTTGACATTTGCATTTTTAGATTCCAGCTCTAATATCATATGTTCTGCCAGAGAGAGCTTCTGTTCAAGCCTCGCATATCGAGTAGCAAAATCTTAAATTTTTGTATCCCTTTCTTGAATTGTTGTATCCCTTTGTTCCACGGCCGTCTGCCGTTCTTCACCCTGTTCTTCTAACTCATGAATACGATTTTGCAGTTCTACATTTCGATCATAAAATTCTCCTAATAAATCTTCCTCAGGTTCCTCTTCTTTCTCACTCTCAGCTGTAACCTCTGCAATTAGCTCGAGTGCAACTATTAATTCTTCACTCACCACATGGATATCTCTAATTTCTTCTTTGCCTGACATCCCATCATTCATCATTTCTTCGGTAGTGTTGTTTATAGGAGGAATATTGTCTTCATGTTGCACGTTCTCCTGGTTTGTGATTAAAGGTGTCTCAACGGTCTCATTCACTCTATTGTTAACATTTCCAGCTACCACTCTCAAATACTGCCATAAAACAAGGGTTAATTAAACAAATTGTCATATCACATATCAACCCTATGTTCCGACCAACCAATTAAATACCAAATAAGCTTAGGTAGGACACACTAGCGAAGGATTTACTCTTCTCTCCCCTCCTAGTTCTATTCTCAAATCTCCGCCAGAGATCATATCCCTAAGCTCTAATACCAACTGTGATGCCCCCAAAATAGATGCAATACTCACCCCATTCTGAGTCGTCAAATACATGGTACAAAATTCAAATACAATCTTTTATAACATACGGTCGTGCAAAATACGACCACGCAAACTGTGAGTTTCAATACAAATCGTATATAATACGAAATATAAACACTCAAATTTAGTCCTTACTAATTACAATCATTATTACACTATTCTACAAAATAAGGAGGACTATTACTGCTCTAACTCTGACCATCACCCCGATCCCCTACAAGTCCCTGCGACATTCTCATTTCCTGAAGAGAACAATAGAAGAAAAGGGTGAGCTCAACTAGCCCAGTAAAGAATATTATGACTAAGATAATAAAAAATAAATTATCGTTAGCCTTCAATAAATCAGATAAAATATTATGAACAACAAGTTTTAGATCAATATTTGCAATGAAAATAACAATTCATTAGAAGAGTTAAGTAGAGAATGATGTCTACTATCTTCTTTGATTTAAAAGTCCATCATTAATATTTTATCTTTGTAACATCATTCAATATACATCTTGAATCAAATATTCATCTTTTGCACTACGGGCCAAAGATATTCATTTGTACCACCAGTTGGTCATGTTCATCTCAACACCTGTCCATTTTTGCACTACGGGCCAAAGATATTCATCAGGTAATCATTCATCTTTGCACTACAGGCCAAAGATATTCATCAAGTAATCATTCATCTTTGCACTGCAGGCCAAAGATATTCAGTTATATCACTATTTAGGATTGAGGATGATGAAAAATATTTTAAAGAACGAATCCAGTGAGATAAAGGACAAAGATTAGGTATTCGTAATTTAGTTTATCCAAGTTCAAGAATACTCCATAATAATCAATTGTGGAGCAAAATTCAAGAATGAAGTTCAAAACTTGGATCCAATCAAAGATAATTTGAAAAGAAAAAAAATATTTTTTTTACCGTAAATAGTACCCCGTGAATAGTAACTCGACATGAAAAGATAAAAATTTTACAAGAAAGTTCAGACCAATATTCCAGTGAAATAATATTAGATGAAGCGCAAAACTCAAAGAATTTCTGATCATTTCAGGAATTATAGAAGCAATACTTACCGTAGTAAGTTTAGAGTTAGGAATCTGAAATGAAACAATATATAAAACTACAATTGGACTTTCACCTGTCAGGCGGTAGTCCGCTCAGACAGATTATTTTTATAATTTAATAACAACTGAATACGAAGGGTTATTCACCAGGCATGCGGTAGTCCGCGTAGACAGGTTATTCCCACAGAATAATAAAGAATAGAATAATAACAGGATTTCACCATTCATGCTAGTCCGCGTAGACAGGTTATTCCAACAGAATAATAAAGAATGGAATAACAACCTTTACGAGTATTGAAAGAAAACAACTCTCTTCATGAATACGAAAGAAATAATACCCCTTACCTTAATAAAAATTTAGAGACTGCACTAGTGTAATAGCAAAATACTCTTCTTCTTTCTCTCTTACTCTCTCTATACTTTCTCTCTCTATAGCTTTAGTGAATTGGTGAGAAATAATGAAGAAATGAGTTTCTATTTATAGGCTTGGCAGAGTAAGGGTAAAATAGTTTTTTTGCCATAATTTATGGCATCATCGATCCTATGACATCATTGCTTACCTCATCGTTCTGATAACATCATTGCTTACCTCATCGTTCCAATGACATCATTGCTTACATCATAAGAATTCAAATTCAATTTGTTCTCTTCCACCTCATTTTACTTTTATACCATGAATTTACTATAATAATGTTACCATTCAAATTATAAAAATCATACTATTATATAATCACATCATACTACTATAATGTAACATTATAATAATATATTTGAATGAATTATTTTATCAAAAAAGATAAAATACCAACTTCCAACAAATATCACATGCTAAAAATTCCTCCGTCTAAATCCACATTGAATAAATATTTTCTTATCATAAATATCAAAAATTAATTATTCACAAATAATATTACAGAACTACAATATTGACAACTAGGTCGTTCTCATGAAAGAGGGGGCCTTCCGATAAGAATTTCTCCTTACTGGCGCGTAATTAAATAATCCCACCTAGACAGAACTTTCTTAGACATTGCCAATAATGCTATCTAATAATATTATTCCAATAATATGAATTATTGATTTGATAATTTAAAATACTGTGCAATGACAACTATTGAATCACTAATATCAACATAGCAATTATTGAATCAATAAAATAAAATATTGAACAGTAATTACTGTAACAATTATTGAGTAGTGACTTCTTACGTAAGAATTAATAATTAGAATTACTGTGCAATACCGTGTGCTACTGTGCAACACCGAGTATTACTAAATTTTAACCACCGGGTATTTTAACAGTTTTAACGGTAAAAGTTTTATCGTTATTTTTGTAAAAAGGTTATTTCTGTCGCTTTCTATATCCGACATTCATTCCGTTGTGGGGGTCCACTAATGACTGCGCCGTCGTACGAATATTCTCCGACAAAAAGAATATTCCTCGACTAAACGAATATTTCCTGACAACAATGAATATTTTATTACCACTTGCTAACTTTGTAAAATTTGCACATTTCACCCATAATTTATCACATTTATTAAATCAACACCTTACTATTTCAAAAATAATATATAAAGAAAATTAAATTTTATTCATAAAATTTGGGGTCTTACACAGAGAGTGGGATAATTATTGTATAAATGCAACATGGATTGCCAAAAAATATGAAGATGATCTTCGGATGAATCCAACATGGGGATTAGATCAGTTTCATACTAAAGTAGTTAAAGATTTGGATATTGGGGTATCAAGGAGTCTAGCATACAGAGCTAAGAAAAGAGCAATGAAAAACATTGAAAGGGGTGATAAGGAGGAGTATGGAATGGTTTTGGACTATGCTGCAGACCTTAGAAGAGTCATGCCTGGAAGTACTTGTGTCTTGAAGAGAGCAGAACCAAAGCAGGGACAAGACCTAGGCAAATTATTGAGATTTTATGTATGTCTGCAGCCACTAAAAGAATGATTTAAATTGGGTTGTAGACCACTGGTGGGACTTGATGGTTGTTTTCTCAAAGGACCATATAGTGGTCAGTTATTAACTACAGTTGGTGTTGACTCTAACAATGGGATGTGGCCAGTTGTTTGGGCCATTGTTGAATCTGAGAACACACAGTCTTGGTTGTGGTTTATGAACTTGCTGGTGGAAGATCTTGGAATTGCAAATGATAGAGGCTGGACATTCATTTCAAATAAACAAAAGGTATAAACATCTCTTCATTTATATATATATTTTTTATTCCATCAATTATTACATTTATTGCATCTTTCAGATAAATTACCTTTTTTGTCCCCAGGGTTGATTAATGCTTTAGAAGCTGTGGTCTTAGGTGCTGAACACGGGCATTGTGTCATACATTTATATAGGAACTTTTGGCAAAAACATAAAAGGGTCTGTTTTAAGAAAATTGTTTTGGAATGTTGTCAAACCTACAAACCCTTATATCTTTCAAAAGGCAATGGAGGTGTTAAAACAGGAATATAAGAGTGCATATGAATGGTTAGTTCCTAAACCACTTGGTTAGTGCATGGAGTAGGTCTCATTTTCAAACCATATGCAAAAGTGACATGTATGTCAATAACCATTGTGAGGTATTTAATAGCAAAATTCTTAAAGCTAAAGTGAAACTAGTAATAGGGTGTCTAGAAGGACTTCGATTATATTGCATGAATAGGATTTTTAAAAGGAGAGAAAAGATGTTGAAACATAATGGTGTATTATGCCCTAGAATTGAGCAAAAAAATGGGTATAACCGAATTACTGAACCGAACCGAACCGAAATACTTTAATCAAAATTTTCTGATAATTCGGTTATTTTTAACAATTCAGTTATAACCGAAATTATTTTTGGTGTTCAGTTAGTTAATACGGGTTTTAATTTTGAGTTATTCGGTTTAACCGAATAACCGAATAAAGGGCCTTACAAACACCGACTATGAAATTCGACAATTCTGGTCAATCAGCCCATAGTGGGCCCGCATTTGAACATCAACTAATCCGATTTAACCCGGTAAGCTCCGACCCTATACTCGAACCGACTTTGAGGTTGAATGGTTTTCCCAATTTTATACTGTTCGCAATAATATATCCATCTAATTTCTCTTTACTCTTTACTCATGACTCATGACTCATCATATTCAGATCTCAGATTTCTCTCACTCTCGTCTCTCTGAACTCTGTCGCCTCTCCGCGTTTCCGCCTCTCTGTGGCTGCGCCTACACAGCTACATTCCTTCCGTTGCCGGGAATTGCAAAATTCGCTTCTTCTTCATCTTCACCTGTTTGATATATATATATATATATATATATATATATATATATATATATATATATATATATTGGTTTATTCAGAAGAAAAAAAGTGTTGTTGCATGTTGGTACTTGGTAGTTGCTGTTATTGTTTTCTTTTTTACCCCCAGTTATCATAGAGCAAACTTTATTCAATTGTTCATTGTATTTCTGGTACTATGCTTCATTCCAAAATGAATCTGTATTGAAATTTGGAGGCCTGTTTGGCTGTTTATTCTCTATAAAAGATGCACAATCCAGAACATTTCAGTTTTTAACCGAATAACCGAATAGTAAATTCGGTTGTTCGATAATTCGGTTATTTCCTAATTCGGTTAGTAGTTCGAATATTAAAATTGAGTTAATTTCAATTTTCGGTTATAACCAAATAAACTATTCGGTTCGGTTATAACCGAATGCTCAGTACATAGTAATTCTGGCATCAAACAAGGAATGAAGGTGTATTTAAAGAAAAACCTGTCAAATAAGATCCAAGCAAGGTGTGTGGAGACATGTACATAGTACTTTTATGTTGCAAAGGTGCAAAGAGAGCTCACATTTAAAATCACTATGTTATAAAAAGTGCATACTTGTGGTAGAGAGTGGGATAATTATTGTATAAATGCAACATGGATTGCCAAAAAATATGAAGATGATCTTTGGATGAATCCAACATGGGGATTAGATCAGTTTCATACTAAAGTAGTTAAAGATTTGGATATTGGGGTATCAAGGAGCCTAGCATACAGAGCTAAGAAAATAGCAATGAAAAACATTAAAGGGGGTGTTGAGGAGGAGTATGGAATGGTTTTGGACTATGCTGCAGAGCTTAGAAGAGTCATGCCTGGAAGTACTTGTGTCTTGAAGAGAGCAGAACCAGAGCAGGGACAAGACTTAGGCAGATTTTTGAGATTTTATGTCTGTCTGCAGCCACTAAAAGAAGGATTTAAATGGGGTTGTAGACCACTGGTGGGCCTTGATGGTTGTTTTCTCAAAGGACCATATGGGGTTTAGTTATTAACAGCAGTTGGTGTTGGCCTTAACAATGGGATGTGGCCAGTTGATTGGGCCATTGTTGAATCTGAGAACACTCAGTCTTGGTTGTGGTTTATGAACTTGCTGGTGGAAGATCTTGGGATTGCAAATGATAGAGGTTGGACATTCATTTCAGATAAACATCTCTTCATTTATATATATATATATATATTATTCCATCAATTATTACATTTATTGCATCTTTCAGATAAATTACCTTTTTTGTCCCCAGGGTTTGATTAATGCTTTAGAAGTTGTGGTCTCAGGTGCTGAACACGGGCATTGTGTCATGCATTTATATAGGAACTTTTGACAAAAACATAAAGGGTCTGTTTTAAGAAAATCGATTAGGAATGTTGTCAAACCTACAAACCCTTATATCTTTCAAAAGGCAATGGAGGTGTTAAAACAGGAATATAAAAGTGCATATGAATGGTTAGTTCCTAAACCACCTGGTTAGTGCATGGAGTAGGTCTCATTTTCAAGCCATATGCAAAAGTGACATGTATGTCAATAACTGTTGTGAGGTATTTAATAGCAAAATTCCTAAGGCTAAAGTGAAACCAGTAATAGGGTGTCTAAAAGGACTTAATATTGCATGAATAGGATTTTTAAAAGGAGGGAAAAGATGTTGAAACATAATGGTGTATTGTGCCCTAGAATAGCCAAAAAATTAGAAAAATGGAAAGGTCGGTGTGGGGGTGGAGTGTCATTGTGGTCAGGTGGTGGTGGGAGGTTTATAGTGACTATGACTTCTGGGGGTTATTCATTTGTGGTGGATTTGGGGAAAAACATGTACTTGTAGGAGCTGGGACTTGTCTTGAATACCTTGTGATCATGTTGTGTCATTCATTAACAAAATAGGACATGATCCAGACACATATGTACATGAGTGTTTAACCCGTTGCATGTATGTAAAGGTTTACAGTCACAACATTGAGCCTATAAGGCACAGATCTGAGTGGAATCCTACTGGGATTGAGCCACCTTTGCCACCAGTTAAACATACCCATGTAGGCAGGTCTAAAGTTGTTAGGAGGAAAAGTAATGATATTCCAGATTCAAATCCAGAAGGTACAAATTTGAAGAGGAAAGGAACATCATTAATGAAATGTGGATTTTGCAAGGAATGGGGTCACAATTCAAGAAGGTGTCCTCAAGTAAGTTAAGTGTGTGTTTCTTTTTATGTGATTTTTCAAGATCCTATATTGGGTCTAATACATTTCTGTTTGTCTATTTTTAGGAACTAAATAAGCAGCCAGATGTGATTTCACAATCTTCCCAGGCTCCACAAAGTCAATCCTCTCAACCTCGTCCAAAGGCTAAGAGGGCTAAGAAGGTTCAAAAGACTTAACAGGCTGCAGATGTATATCATACTCAAGCTTCTAAACCTCCACCAATGACAGCAACACATGAGTCTACAATGCAGCCCGGTGGAATGAATGTTGATTAAAAACAAGTATGAGGTTCTACAAGGTGGCAAGGTGGAATCCATTATAAGGGTAGCCAATGAAATGACTCAGATGATATATTACAACCCAAAGACTACACATGGAAGGGAAAACAATATACAACACTAAGAGATCTAGAAGTTGCAGCAAGATCCAAAAGAGAGAAGATCAAGTTTAGGAAACCAACTAGTGGAGTGCCTACTGAAGATAAATAGTGTTGGGATGGGATTTTTGAAATCTTTTTGTTTGTTTGTTTTTTGTACATAAAATTGCACAGTGTTATGAATGCATTTGATGTATGTATGTTGCCTAGGGCTAAGAATGTGTGGTCGGGATTGTAAATTGCAGTGTATGATGCTTTTTGTTAATAGGCCTGTTAAGTCAACTGTTTTGAATTGCCTCTGCTTTGTGACATGTACTGGAAATTAATTACTTAATTAAATGCAATAGCAGTTCCTGAAAGTTTATAACAGTTTGGTTTTCTATTAAATTATTTTTATTTAGAGCATTTTGATTATAGCATTTTCTGCCATTGTGTGGTTATTATAACATTTGGACTTTTTGGTTATTATAGCAGTATAGTTTGCGCATTTCTGCAGTGTTTGCTATTATAGCAGTATGGTTGGTGCATTAATGCAGGGTGCCTATGAAACACCAGATATCATAAATTGCACACCAACTATTTTATAGCATATATCATAAACAAGCTATAAAATGGCACCAATTCACACATAAAACATCAAAAATTCTTTGGTTTACAGCATCTTCATTCAATGCAATTGCCCATAAATTACAACCAATAAATTTCCCACAAAAGATGCCCAGCAATTACATTTCATATGTGTCTTAATTTCTACCACTATATTGCCAGAATTACAATCCTAGAAATTACATTCCCAGTAATTGCCCACAGAAATTGCCCTTTTTAGTCAGAGTACTACCAATACATACATAGCCTAGAAATTTACTTGCGGAGAATTTCATCCTTTGTTGAGATGAACATGAAATAAAAAATCACAATCCAAGTTGCAGTCAACAGACCCCATGCAATCCCCTAATTTTGTACTCCTTCAGTTCATCTTTCAGAGCTTTGATTTCAGCATCGAAATTCTCTAATCTTCTAATTAATCCAGGTATTATTACCCTTGAACGCTAGCTCACACATTGGAGGATCAACCCAAGCGAAGAAATTACAACCACCATGTCCATCTTCACACCAATCTGGACAACCAATGAATCTTCTACCGGCATTGTTTGAGCTTCTCCAAGCCGTTTTCATCACTGAATTCTTCATGCACCAGCAATTTTGATCTATGAGCCCTAATTTTCCTTAATTTTCTTGATCAAATTTCCTGGATTTACAATCTAATCGAGCTACATGTATGCAACTAAATCAGTTTAAGCTTTAGTAGCTTGTTCCAACTCAGGAAATAGAAGAAAATATGGAAAAGACTTAAACACCCCTCCAGATCCACACGTGTGTGTTAGTCGGCCACTTTTGACCAGTTAACTGAAGAAAGTGTGCCTTTTATTATGTATAACTGAAGTTTGGGATGTACTTAGACACCTTTTTCAATTTGAGGTGCAAACGTCAACATTTATGTAAAGTTTGGGGTTCAAAGTGTCTTTTAGTCCTATTTAAATAAGCTTTCTCATTTTTATAATTGACGACATAGTCCTTTATTTTTTTTATTTAGATACTATGTAAAAGAGATTAAAATATTAAATACCAAAGACATCCTTGGTTGACTTGTTCTATATAGAATCTAACCTAAGGCTCCGTTTCTCGATGTCAATAATCTTGGATAGGAAAATAATGTTAAGTAAATAGTCAAGTAAAAGAAAATAAAGGAAAAGATAAATTAATGAAAATTATTTTTCAAACAATTGTTTGGTTGATATTAAACTTTGTAGGAAAATAAGATTTAAACTTTTTTATGACGCAAATTTATGTTAAAAATGAGATTCAAGAGAAATTTTTTTTAAAAATGATTAATGGTAGAATCCACAGTTTTTCAAGACACTCAAATACGTGTATAAAAAATAAGCTATTACATTTCTTACTTTTTTTTTCCTTTTTTTCATTTCTTTTACCATCATTCAAAAGGAAATAAAATAAAATTTTAATTTTTGTTATCTAGGAAAACATAAATAAATGATATTGTATAAAGTCTTCATTTATGCTTTAATTTATCATGGCTGCTGAGGTTGCATCACACAACTTATACCAGGGGCAGAACCATGAAATTATATCGGGAGTAACCAAAAATATCTATTAAAAATTAAAATTTTAATCTAATAATTAGTTATGCTTGTAAAAAAAAATATTTATTATATGACAAATTTTCTAGTAAGAGTAATATCTCTAGACACTCTTTTAAGGTCATGAAATGTATTTTTACTGAATTTATAATGAAAGCCTTGTCGATTTTTTCTTGATGTACAAAGTTTGAGTCTATCTTTATTAACTAATGATAATTATATAAACTATGAAAATAAAATGCAAAATATAGAGTTAATTTTAACTTCTTAAAATTAATTTGAGATATCTCAAATTTAAAATTGAATTGAATTTATTTAATTTTAGTCACGAAAGAAGCATTTTACTAAAATTATAATAAAATTTTGAAGAATTAATATAAAACAGTACATATATAATGTCAGAAAAAATATGAAAATTCGGGCCATGGCCAACCCCGGCCATGGCATAGTTCCGCCACTGACTTCTACTAGATCCCTCCTCTGTTAAAAAAAAATAGTCTCATTTGTAAATTTTGATGTTTCGCAAAAAAAATGACGGGGGCTAGTTGCACCCCTCATTTTCTCATTCACAATCCATAGTTAAAAAACCCCATTAAAAATCATATGATTCTGAGTACATTCATTTTTCATATTTTTTCAAAAAAAGCCAAATATACCCCAAACACAATAGAACTACAGTAACAGAGCAAAAACCCTTTATATAAATTGGGAATTAAGATTTTACATGAACTGGGCATTAAAGCCTAAGCATTCAACAACAAAAGTAAGCTAAATAACTAAGAACTAAACACTTGCATCAATCGATGAACTCAACAGTTGTTTCGCAATTGGTGGAAGAGGTAAGCATCTTGAACTTCTCCATCCTTAAAGAAAACAACTCTCTTCAACCTGAGGCACTTGCATGGTGATGATCAGACCACATTTTCGAGACCGGAGTGATTGGACAATCTGGAATAAGCTCCATCCTTACAAAGTGTGACCCATTTATGTAGCCAAATACCAACATCCTCTAGTTGATCTCCACTAGTACATCACCCCTTAGAGGGAAAAAGAATAGACATTGTTCCTGTGAAATCAGTAGAACTACCACATTATAACATGTTGATATCACGGTACCCATATATGGCATAATCATCCAGTTCTTACTGTCCGAAAAGGCATCATAACACTCCACACTAAAGAGCAACTCATCTGTGGTGGAAAATGGTGACAAAAGTTTGTCATAAAGTTCTCCATACTTGTGCAACTCAACTGCAAGATCTTTCCTTACTATCTTCCATCCATCATAATCCCAATCGTAGTGAGATGCGACAACACTGAATCCACAATGACCATCCCCTTGTACGTCAATAATGTTAGCTATATATGGATGAAAAAAAGTAAGAAATTGTGTTACCCAATTTGCAGTGTTTGCTCCCCTGGTCCTATGCACTTTCAACTTTGGCAACACCTTTGGCTTTTTCCTAACCTGTGACTAAGTTCACACTTATCTGAGTTGCCATATCATCCTCAAATACATGTGAATCTACTGCATGCTCAAATGCAGAAACTTCTCTTTTAGTAAATTTATCCTCTGCAAGACTGCTTTTAAAACTCTTTTGCCTTTTCTTCCTCCCTCTCACATTAAGCTTCTGTTTTGGCCCTAGGATAGAGGTGCTACTAGCCTGCCCTATGCACTGAAGTTGCCTCTTGATCTCCTTCTTCTGAGGTATTATAGCAATTGCAAATGTGGACCATACAATGTCCATCTCCATATCTATTGTCACCTCATCTTTCTGCTCTTCAGTGAAAGGTGTTATGCTCAATTTTCTCCAAAACTTGTGCACATCACTTGGTGGAATGTTGCGGCCATCTTGCCTATATTGTGTCGGAATGTGAGCACATGGTAACCCAAGACACAACAAACTTCTATGTGTACATACATCAGCCTGCACACCAGTGTTGCTAATTAGTCTGAAGATGATGACAATGATATAAAGAATAAATCAAGTGAGATCAAGGACAAATATTAGAGATTTGTAATTTAATTCATCCAAGTTCAAGAATGTTCAAATTGTCAACATGATAACCAATTATGGAATAAAATTCAAGAATGAGATTCATAAAAGATAATTTGGACAAAGAAAAAAAAAATAATTTCGTTGTGAATAGTACTCATGAATAGTGCCGTATGAATAGTACCCCGACATGAAAAGATTAAAATTTAATAAGAAAGTTCAAACCAATATTCCAGTGAAATGATACTAAATGAAGCGCAAAACTCAAGGATATTATACTAATTTCATAGATTTTCACCATTTAATAATAACGTTATGGAAACAAACAATAATTTCATACCATAAATTGAGAAATATGAAAGAAAACGATATCCCTTGACGAGTACAAAAGAAATGATATCTCATACAAGTATGAAAGAATATACGAAACTGCAAATGAATTTTCATCCTTCATGCGGTAATTCGCGTAGACATATTATTTCCACATTTTAATAAAGAATGAATACGAATGGTTATTCACCAAGCATGCGGTAATCCGCGTAGACATGTTATTCCTCACATATTAATAAGGAATAGAATGACAACCCTTGTGAGTATGAAAATAACATCTTTTACCTTAGTAGGAGACTAAATCTGACTGGTATAACGGAGATTATCTTGAGAAAATCTTGCACTATTAGTTACACTCAAAGTATCCTTATACTAGAAAGAAATATGCACAATATTATAGAAGAAGAATTCTCTGATTTTGGTGTGATTTTCATTTCTTAACTAAGCAACCTATTTATAGAATAATGGCAGGGCACTATTTAAAATCTTCACGGACGAACAGAAGAAAATTTCACTGAAAAAGTTCACGGGCAAATTCAGCGAAAATTTGGTTTTAATTATTATGTAGCACTATTCACGTATTATTATTATTAATAATCAGTAAGTATTATTTTTCGTCGGGGTTACTATTCACGTATAAGGCACTATTCACGTATACGGCACTATTCACGAAAAAATTAAATTTTCTTCTGTTTATCCAAATTGCTTGTTAAGGTTCCTATCTTTGATTGGATCTAAGTTTTGAGCTTTATTCTTGAATTTTGCTCCACAATTGATTATTACGAAGTATTTTTAAATTGGATAAACTAAAATACGAATCCATAGTCTTTGTCCTTTATCTCACTGGATTCGTTCTTTAAAATATTTTTCATCATCCTCAGTCCTAAAAGGTGATATAACTGAATATCTATGGCCTGTAGAGCAAAGATGAATGATTATCTGATGAATATCTTTGGCCGTAGTGCAAATATGGACAGGTGTTGAGATGAACATGACCACTGGTGATACAAATGAATATCTTTGGCCGTAGTGCAAAGATGAATATTTGATTTGAAATGTATATTGATTGATGTTACAGGGATAAAATATTGATGATGAACTTTTAAATCATAGAAGATAGTAGACTTCATTCTCTACTTAACTCTTCTAATGAATTGTTATTTCCGCTGCGAATATTGATCTAAAACTTGTTGTCAATAATATTTTATCTGAATTGTTGAAGACTAACGATAATTTATTTTCCATTATCTTAGTCATAATATTCTTTACTGGGCTAGTTGAGCTCACCCTTTTCATCTATTGTCCTCTTCAGGAAATGAGAATGTCGCAGGAACTAGTCGAGGGACAGAGTGATGGTGCGAGTTAAAACAGTAGTAGTCCTCACTATTTTTAATAAATAATGTGATAATAATTGTAATGAGGACTTAGTTTGAATGTTAATATTTTCTACATATTTGTATTGACCTTCACAGTTGTGTGGTCGTATTTTGCACGACTGTGTGATATAAAAGATTGTATTTGAATTTTGTACCATGTATTTGGCGACTCAAAATGAGTTGGGATGACTGGACTTATTCTGAGGGCGTCATTATATATATATATACAGTCCGAATTTTAAGCTATATGAGCTTGTATATATTATAGAATTCTATATTAATATTGAAGTTGGTGTGTTGCTACATGCCTACATCAAAGGGAGTCATGTACAAGTTCTCCATTGAAATTAGGTAGCATATAAAGACAATAATAATAACTGAGTTGAGGAATTATCACGGCAACTATCAAAACATCAAAATATAGATCAGCATTCATGTAGGATAGATATTTTCTTTCCCTTCCCAATAGTCATGTGTTTTCTCCCTTAATTGTTTATGAGTTTATTTTTTTCTTTTCTACTAAGCTTTGATTGATTCTTGATATTATAATAGTAAATAATATATTTAATTATAAAATTATATTGTACGGCCAAAAAAGTAGAACTTCAAACAACAAACAAACTAAGACCTATTTATTATGGACACTTCACTACATCATTCAATCAATAATGGCTATATTTCTCCTTCTCCTCCTTGTACTTGTTCCTCTATGCCTACTACTTTTCCCACTAAAACCAAACAAAATTGCCGGAAAACACCGTCATCCACCAGGCCCTCAAGGGCTTCCCTTCTTAGGAAACTTGCACCAACTTGATAGCTCAACCCTTCATATCTATTTATGGAAACTTTCTCAAAGATATGGCTCCCTCATGTCCATGAAGCTTGGTTCTGTCCCAACTCTTGTAGTCTCTTCGGCAAGAATAGCAAAAGAAGTCTTTCAAACACATGATCTTGCATTTGCTAGTAGGCCATCTTTACATGGACAAAGGAAACTATCTTACAATGGATTAGATGTGGTCTTTTCTCCATATAGTGACTATTGGAGGGAGATGAGAAAAGTTTGTGTTGTTCATCTTTTTAGCTCTAAAAGATCACAATCTTTTCGCCCTATTCGCGAAGATGAAGTTGCCCGTCTTGTGAAAAAGATATGTGATCTTGCTTCTTCGTCTAAACTCGTGAATTTGAATGAAATGTTAATGACTCTTACTACCTCCATAATTTGTAGAGTTGCTTTTGGTAAGAGAGATGATGAAGAAGGGAGTGAAAGAAGTAGGTTCCATGATATTTTTAATGAAAGTCAGGCTATGTTTGGAAGTTTCTTTGTATCAGACTATTTTCCTCTTATGGGTTGGATTGATAAACTTCGAGGTATAAGTCGAAGGTTGGAGAAGAATTTCAAGGATATGGATTCATTCTACCAAGAACTCATCGATGGACACCTTAATTCAGAGAGGACAATCTCCATGAAAGGCGATTTTCTTGATATCTTACTCCAGTTGAAAAGGGAGAAACTATTTTCATTCGACCTCACTTTTGATCACATAAAAGGAGTGCTTATGGTATGTATCAATGTTTTTTTTTTGAGAACCTATTGTATATTACAATTTAATAATTTTAGTGATACATTTCAGTCCTTGGAGTTTAGGGGGAAATCTAGGGAAGAAACTAGGGGAGCGGAACCTAGGTAAGGACCTAGGGGGAAACTTAGAGATACTTACCTTCATCATGTTACACACTTGTGCTGATTTTTACAGCTTTATTGAGTAATAGACTCGAATCTTTGAGAGGTTTTAACACTAGGGTATATCACCTTTAGTATGTATGTATCAATGTTAAGGGCCAAAATATGGGATTTTGATTTAGTGAAGTTTATAACTGTCAAGCTATCTGTTAAAAGGCTATAGAAAATTAATGCACCTGCATAGACTAGAGTTGCATATGTTGTTTAGTATTGTAACTTTGTGCCATACACATGTAACATTTCCTATTATCCTCACAAATAGAGTTAACAATTTTTAACTTCATCGTATCTGCATACCGAAATATGTGGCTTTATGGTCAATTTTTGGTAAAGAAAAGCTATTTTTGTTGGTACACGGCCCTACAACATGGTCCATGTCTATGTATTTCTTATGTTCCTTTATCTTAGCAGAACATTGTGGTTGCTGATCGGATACAAGTTTACAAGAAATTGTTCCATCATATAGAGTAGAGTTGCATATTATTACCACTGTGCAACTCAGTGCTACATGGGTATAACATTTTCTATAGGCTTGACAGATGGCTTGAAAAGTCAAATTAACTTGATCTTATTTTAAAAAACAGAGAAAGTATTTCTTACATGTTCCTTAATTTATATCTGTAGAATATTGTGCTTGCTGGGTCGGATACAAGTTTAGCAGCTGTGGTTTGGGCCATGACAAGTCTAATGCAAAACCCTACGCAAATGAAGCAAGTACAAGAAGAGATTAGAAAGACAATTGGAAAGAAAGGACATGTTGATGAAGATGATCTTCAAAAGCTTGTTTATCTCAAGGCAGTAGTAAAAGAGACGATGAGATTATTCCCACCAGCTCCACTTCTTGTGCCAAGAGAAACAATTGATAGTTGTGTTATTGAAGGGTATGAAATTCAACCAAAAACCCTAGTTTATGTGAACGCGTGGGCGATTGGAAGGGATCCTGAAGCTTGGGAAAACCCAGAGGAGTTTTTCCCAGAGAGATTTTTGGGGAATCCTATTGATTTTAAAGGACAAGATTTCGAATTAATTCCCTTTGGGGCAGGCCGGAGAGCCTGCCCGGGGATAGCCATGGGAACTGCTACTACAGAGCTTACACTGGCTAACCTTCTCTACATTTTTGATTGGGAACTGCCTGATGGGAAGAAGCCGAAAGATATTGACACAGATGTGAAACCTGGTATAACTATGCACAAGAAAAATGCACTTTGCCTTGTAGCAAAAGTATATGGTATAGGTGACGAATAAATGATAATGTATAAAGTCTTCATTTATGCTTTAATTTATCATGGCTGCTGAGGTTGTATCACACAACTTCTACTAGATGTTTCATAAAAATAGAATCTATTGTAAATTTTGTTGTTTTGCAAAAAAAATTAGTGACAATAGTATATAGTCACAAAACATTTAGTGACAATAGCATATAACCATTGCATTGTTGGTCTAATTCAGTAAATGTTTTTAGTTCATTGAAAGAACATGAAAAATTAGAACTCTATATGTAACTTTTTTCTAATTAGAACCAACACGACCTCAATAGCACTAGAAGAAGAGAATAATGACAACATGAAGAAAGGAGGAGAATAATCACACATTCTGCATTCTCCTCTCCCACTACCACTCAGATTTCCTAGCTCTAAATCAACTTAGAGATGAATATAACATTCTTCATTTTATACGAAAAAGATAAATAAATTTGCTTTTAGTTTGGGTTACTAACGCGTACGAGATTTACATGTGTATATTGATGAGTTGAGTTGGCAATTTAGGTTGAAAACCATATAGTTAACCAAAACTACTTAGATCTATTGGGTTGGTTAACTAGTTTTTAAGTGATGAGTTGGTTTGGTTTTGGACCCATATTATTATTACAAATATGGGTTGAATCTAGTTTAACTATTTTTTACCTATATTAGTCTATAATAATTTTTTACATTTTGAAGAACTAATACATCAACATGTATACATTATTGGGCTACATTTTTATATAACACATATACATTATATACATATTACATACTTTTATAATTTATACACTTGTAATATATATATAGATATGTATATATATATATATATATATATATATATATATATATATATGTATATGTTGATATGATAGATATGTCAGCTTCTCCTTCCAGCAGCTACAGGTACAACACAAACATACAATTAGAGTTCACGGGTACAACACAATAATTAATTAATTTCCCCCACCCTACCCCCAACCTCACCCCCACCCCCCGCCAAATATCCCTCACCCCCTAAAAATTAATTATGTATACACCCCCACCCCCACCCCCACCCCCACGCCCACGCCAACCCCAACCCCAAAAATTAATATTTATTGATTATGTATACACCCCACCTCCCCCCCCCCCCCGGCCCGCCGCCGCCACCCCCTACCCCAAAAAAATTATTATTTATTGATTATGTATACACTCCCATGCCCCCCCCCCCCCCACCCACCCCCACCCCCACTCTCCAAAAAAAATAATATTTACTGATTATATATACATTTTTAAAAAAATAATACTTACTGATTATTGTAATAAAATTCTCAATAATTTCATTAATTTTAATTAACATAATAATTATTAATGTATTTTTTTTTTGAAAGTGCCCATAATCACAAAATTAATATTTTTAATACTCAAATTAGTCGCATCAATTAAAATTTTTAGTTTCAAACTTGGGTCTAAAAAATTAAAATAAGACTCTTTTAGTATAACAGAAATTAAGATTTTAGTGAAACTATAATTTGAAAAATAGATCGACCTGGATTCGACCCATAATCATTTAAATTCAAACTACATAACCCATATTAAATATAGGTAATATGGTTTTGGTTCCAAAACCAACCCAAACCTATTTTATGTAACTCAAAATCAACTCAAACCTATTTTTTGCCAGGTCTATTAATGAGTTTAAGCAAAAGTTAAAGCTGTTACTAATTGGGCATCTTGCAAAGCAAGAGGTCCTGGGTTCGAGCCCTACCCCCGAATTATCAAAAAAAAAATTAAGCTGTTTAGGTGTTGGATAAATATATAAGCCAAATATTAATTTCATTTCGAGTCTTATGGTCAAATGCATCCAAATCTAAACGTTAGCTAGCTTTTTGCTTTGCTTCTTTATCTTCATCAAATTATAGAATGCTTTTTGACATTATTATAGAGTTATCTAGAGGATTGTGTGTGTGGGTGTGTGGGTGTCAATGTAGCATGGAGAGTGTGTGTGTCAATGTAGCAAAAAAAAAATGTTATCTAGAGGATTGTAGTATTGATTATATGCTAATAATGAACCTATTTTCAATGCTTTGATTTGTTTTTGTATTTTTATTAAGGAATGATGTTTTTTCTCTTAAAAAAAAGAATGATGTTATGCCAATTAAACATGTATTTTTTGCAAAATAGTTCGTGTCTTGCACAGATTATTAAATTTGTTATATTTGAGTGTTGTAAAGTGTTTTCAATTTAATTAGGATAACCGGTTAAGTTGACTTTGAAAGCACGCTAAACACACCTATAAATTTTTGTTTCTAACATAAAATACATGCATGCCAAAATGTATGATGCATAATATACACTCCCTCCGTTCTTTAATATAAGTCGTTTTAGAGTTGTGCACAAGTATGAAGAAAATGATTGTAAAGCATTAAATATAATATCAATTGTTGCCCTTGTATTAGAAATGGAGAGTGCTATTTATTGGATAGAGAATAGTCAGAGAACCAAAGTTATAATTAATACTTGGGGTAATATTGAAAACTAAGCAATTAATGCTTACTTGAAATTCTCAAACGACTTATATTAAGAAACAAAAATATTTTTCTAAAACGACTTATATTAAAGAATGGAGGGAGTACTCACTTAGATCAATAATAATTAAAATACTTTGCCTCCCTCCTAGGATTTGAGGTTACAGAAGTGATACCTATTTAAATATTAAAAGACACTTTGCACCCCAAACTTTACACAAATGTTGACGTTTGCACACCAAACTGAAAAAGGTGTCTAAGTATACTCCAAACTTCAGTTATACATAACAAAAGGCACATTTTCTTCAGTTAACCGGTCAAAAGTGATCGGGTAAGCCTGAAATGTTTATTACAGATGGGTATTTTTTGGTAGTTACATTTATGTCAAATTTGCGTTAATTATGCATCGGTTATTTACTCGTGTTGGTTATCAGACAAAAATTCCCAAATCAGTTGGGCTAGGGTTCACGATCTGAAAGAGAAGTGGTACAATGAGTGAGAACAACAGATTCTTGAGGGATTCGGAAGACAATAACTTTTATGGAGTGAAAGGTGTCCCAGAATATCGTAAGTGCTTCAAAGAATATCTTGAATAATGGGTTGGTGTAGTTTAGTGTGTTATTTTTTGTAGTTTATTATGTTCTTTTTGTATTTTATTATGTTCTTTTTGTAGTTTATTGACTTCTTTTTGTTGTAAAATGGAATGGTATTCATCATTGAATAGTATAAAGTTGGGTAGTGGACCCTTTTGATGATCAATATATAAGATTTTGTAGTTATTACTTTACAATTTTTGGATTTTATAAAATTAAATATGATGTGGTCCACACATTTAAACGACAGTGTTTACTTTGTGTTTGTGACTTTGCAGGAAATAAGAAATATTTTACAGTCAAATTTATCCATGGTGGACACTTTGAAAAGAACCCACATAAACAGTATATGGGAGGTACTTTTAATTTTTTTATTTCTGTCATCCTGATTACACCTCTTTACTTGACATAGTTAACATGGGGAAGGAGTACAAATATCAAGTTGGACACCTAAAGTTCCATTACAAGTCACCTGCAAATGATATGGAGAGGGGATTATGGAAGTTAGAAAATGATGATGATGTTTTAACAATGTGTATGTTTATCCCTCCTAGTAGGCTAATTGAAATATATTTGGAGGTGATTAGACATGTGGGAGCATAAGCTGACTTTGAAGTTGAAGGTGATAATAATAATGAATGCAGAAATTTGATATCAATTGGGGATTATGAAATAGAGTCAACTGATGAAATTATATAGATAGTTCTGTGGAAGAATCAACTGAGGATGAAGAGGATGATGAAATTGGGGAGCAGGATGAGGGTGATCAAACTGGGGTGTATGAAAGTGATGAATTTAGGGAGGGGGTAGAGAGTGATCAGACTGTGGGGACTGAGGATGGGGCAGAGGGTGATCAAACTGGGGGGCTGAGGATGATGCATTTGGGGATGAGGGTGCAACTGTAACACAGAAAGGCAAAGGAAAAGTTTTTGAAAAAGGAAAAAGATTTTCCACTAACAAAGGGAAGGGAAAACAAACTGCAAAAATCCAAACTTCACAAGAAGAACCACATAAACAAGGATTTTCATCCTCTAACTATGATGACTCTAATGTGGAAAGGATGCTTAGGGTTGATAAGTTTATCCTGAACAAGAACATAAAGGGTATCCAGAATTAGGGAAGGTGTCATAGAGGATCCTGAGTTTGAGTTGGGAATGACATTTCACTACACCAAAAATGGCCTCTAGTGAAGGACAAATCCTTCACAAGACATACTATATCACTCACAAAATATTTATTGCGAAGAAATATTTCCTTCACACGATTGCTCGCATAAGACCTCCTCGCAATAGGATATCATTCGCTAAGTAGTAACTAAATATTTTTTGTGAAGGATATATTGTGAAAAACTTTTTATTCACAAATTATATTTGGTAATGGAATATTGTTATTTAGCGAAAGAATGGTTTCCTTCATGAATAATATTTTAAGAATGACTATTTAAAATTAGTGAATAACTTTATTCCCTCACAAATAATATATTGTGAAGAACAAATTTATTTAACGAGAGAATATTTTTTCTTCACTAATTATAAATTGAGAATATTTCTTCAATTTAGTGAGAGAAATATTCATTCACAAATTATAAATTTGTAAATAAAAAATTAAATGTTAAATAATCAAAATTCATTGGAAATTATAATTGATTTTCAAATCAGTGATTTCATATTTATTATTATTAATCTCTATAAGAAATATTAAATTTATTTATTTATTTATTTTTGCTAAATTTGTTTGTATATTAAATTGCAAAAAATTATAGATAATACATTAAAGATCAATACATTAGTCTCTTCTCTCGTGAGACTAAAAGCCCCTGACAAAATTAGGAAACAAAAACTTAACCTATAATAAATGGCATTACATTCCGAGACTAGAATTTTAGACACAACTAAACAAGCTATGAATCCAAAATTACTTAGGCACAATAGCCCATCTGGTTGTAAGTCAAGTGAGCAAAAGCCCATTATCCGAAAATCCAACCCAAGATGAGACCAATCTGCAAACAGCAAAAGAAACCCACTAGAGCAAAACATTCAAATTTGAAATAAATGAGCCCGAAAGCTGACCCATTTGACCAGTAATTTGAAAAAAAAACAGCCAGTAAGACTGCAGCAGAGATGTAAGTGTGGGCCCCAGCAGAGTCAGCGCACACTTCCCAACCAGCAAATCGTGTGCAACCAGCTCCGGCAACGTCCGGCGGAACCAGACCCTCCTGTCACCCAAGACCAATACCACGACATCATGCCGAGCCCAGAATTCGACAAACACCCCAACCCACTGCAGCCATCAAATCCTAACCATAGCACTACAGAGACGGAGCAATCAAAACCAAACACTAAACACAATCTCATCTAAAATATGGAATAAGCAAGAAGAACAAAATTAGATAAAATTAGAACCATTGAGGAACTCAGCCACCGATCAACCCCAAACATCCAATCTGAATCATGAAAAATAGCAGTAATATCCAAATCCAGATTGGAAGATCACCACCGGAGCCATAAATCCCAACAGACCAAGCAACCCAAGATGAAAATGAACATGAATTCCCACCACAACAAATCGGAACCAAAATCAACCATAAACAACCAATCTGAATAGAAAAAATCACCAAACCGAGAGCCAGATTGGAACACGAGACAACAACAGATCTAAGCATGTGCAAAATAAACATGAAAAAAGACATGAAACACATATTGGAATACACGAACAACAGAAATAGGTCCGACGACCCCATCCGTGCAAAGTAGAAGACCCCAAAGCCATAGCCAACAAACCCATAGTCGAAACCCAAAAACCAGATCTAACAATATCATATGAGTAGGGACAGAGCAATGGAAATCAGAATTAAAACATTACAAAACCTCAGATTTTGCAGCCATTAATCGTGATGGACCACAACAGATCCATCAATGAACATCCAAATCTGAACATTTAATTGATAGACAATAAGAACAAAAATCCAGATCAGAAGGGCCACCAGAAACAACACCGGCACGCACAATTCAGAAACTGATTATGAACAATCCAGATCCGAACGGATCCCTCACGCCTAACATCTCAAACCCAAAAAACTACCAAGATCCGAACCCCAAAACCTATCATCCCACTTAAGATCAGAACTCCAAGCCCAGAACCACTCACTCAGATTTATAATACAATTTATATTCAATCTATAATTAATATAATTTAATATATTTATATATAATACAATTTATATTCACTATAATTAATTTAAAAAAACTTATTTTAATAAAATAGTGAGGGTGTCAATTTGAATCAAACAAGATTAGTAAACTGTGAATGTAACGAAGGTTTCTCCTAACGGAGTTTCAACAGATAAGTCAACTTCGAATTTCTCAGGAGTCAAGTTCAAACGTTGAGCACAAGAAGGTGAAATAAAAGAATGGGTAGCACCGGCATCTAATAAGGTATAGACTTCGCAAGAGTTTATGACTAGTTTACCCGTGATCACCTCGTTCGGGTTCCTCGCGTTTTGGGCAGTCACGACAAACGCTCTTCTAGGACCCATCGACTATGGCTTGTCTGGGACAGTCTTTGGTGTCACTATCCCAGCTGATCTTGACTTTTCTATAAAGTTCATTCCACCCTCAACTGCTTCGTCGCACTCCTGATCCATGATTTGAATCATTACTCTTCGATCCATATCGAATTGGGGTTGACCGCTATGCACAGGGTAATTCCAAACTCGATGTTGGATTCTCCCAATTGCTGTCCAAAAAGTAAAATCCATGTCGTCTATTTGGCCTTCTTGGATCGGACGTCTCTTTCTAAAATATCAACGCGTCGTGCGGCTTTTACCCATGCAACTTCAATTCTCACTCGTTCAGTTGCTTCTTCTTTCAGCTGATCGTTGACATTTGCATTTTTAGATTCCAGCTCTAATATCATATGTTCTGCCAGAGAGAGCTTCTGTTCAAGCCTCGCATATCGAGTAGCAAAATCTTAAATTTTTGTATCCCTTTCTTGAATTGTTGTATCCCTTTGTTCCACGGCCGTCTGCCGTTCTTCACCCTGTTCTTCTAACTCATGAATACGATTTTGCAGTTCTACATTTCGATCATAAAATTCTCCTAATAAATCTTCCTCAGGTTCCTCTTCTTTCTCACTCTCAGCTGTAACCTCTGCAATTAGCTCGAGTGCAACTATTAATTCTTCACTCACCACATGGATATCTCTAATTTCTTCTTTGCCTGACATCCCATCATTCATCGTTTCTTCGGTAGTGTTGTTTATAGGAGGAATATTGTCTTCCTGTTGCACGTTCTCCTGGTTTGTGATTAAAGGTGTCTCAACGGTCTCATTCACTCTATTGTTAACATTTTCAGCTACCACTCTCAAATACTGCCATAAAACAAGGGTTAATTAAACAAATTGTCATATCACATATCAACCCTATGTTCCGACCAACCAATTAAATACCAAATAAGCTTAGGTAGGACACACTAGCGAAGGATTTACTCTTCTCTCCCCTCCTAGTTCTATTCTCAAATCTCCGCCAGAGATCATATCCCTAAGCTCTAATACCAACTGTGATGCCCCCAAAATAGATGCAATACTCACCCCATTCTGAGTCGTCAAATACATGGTACAAAATTCAAATACAATCTTTTATAACATACGGTCGTGCAAAATACGACCACGCAAACTGTGAGTTTCAATACAAATCGTATATAATACGAAATATAAACACTCAAATTTAGTCCTTACTAATTACAATCATTATTACACTATTCTACAAAATAAGGAGGACTATTACTGCTCTAACTCTGACCATCACCCCGATCCCCTACAAGTCCCTGCGACATTCTCATTTCCTGAAGAGAACAATAGAAGAAAAGGGTGAGCTCAACTAGCCCAGTAAAGAATATTATGACTAAGATAATAAAAAATAAATTATCGTTAGCCTTCAATAAATCAGATAAAATATTATGAACAACTAGTTTTAGATCAATATTTGCAATGAAAATAACAATTCATTAGAAGAGTTAAGTAGAGAATGATGTCTACTATCTTCTTTGATTTAAAAGTCCATCATTAATATTTTATCTTTGTAACATCATTCAATATACATCTTGAATCAAATATTCATCTTTTGCACTACGGGCCAAAGATATTCATTTGTACCACCAGTTGGTCATGTTCATCTCAACACCTGTCCATTTTTGCACTACGGGCCAAAGATATTCATCAGGTAATCATTCATCTTTGCACTACAGGCCAAAGATATTCATCAAGTAATCATTCATCTTTGCACTGCAGGCCAAAGATATTCAGTTATATCACTATTTAGGATTGAGGATGATGAAAAATATTTTAAAGAACGAATCCAGTGAGATAAAGGACAAAGATTAGGTATTCGTAATTTAGTTTATCCAAGTTCAAGAATACTCCATAATAATCAATTGTGGAGCAAAATTCAAGAATGAAGTTCAAAACTTGGATCCAATCAAAGATAATTTGAAAAGAAAAAAAATATTTTTTTTACCGTAAATAGTACCCCGTGAATAGTAACTCGTGAATAGTAACTCGACATGAAAAAATAAAAATTTTACAAGAAAGTTCAGACCAATATTCCAGTGAAATAATATTAGATGAAGCGCAAAACTCAAAGAATTTCTGATCATTTCAGGAATTATAGAAGCAATACTTACCGTAGTAAGTTTAGAGTTAGGAATCTGAAATGAAACAATATATAAAACTACAATTGGACTTTCACCTGTCAGGCGGTAGTCCGCTCAGACAGATTATTTTTATAATTTAATAACAACTGAATACGAAGGGTTATTCACCAGGCATGCGGTTGTCCGCGTAGACAGGTTATTCCCACAGAATAATAAAGAATAGAATAATAACAGGATTTCACCATTCATGCTAGTCCGCGTAGACAGGTTATTCCAACAGAATAATAAAGAATGGAATAACAACCTTTACGAGTATTGAAAGAAAACAACTCTCTTCATGAATACGAAAGAAATAATACCCCTTACCTTAATAAAAATTTAGAGACTGCACTAGTGTAATAGCAAAATACTCTTCTTCTTTCTCTCTTACTCTCTCTATACTTTCTCTCTCTATAGCTTTAGTGAATTGGTGAGAAATAATGAAGAAATGAGTTTCTATTTATAGGCTTGGCAGAGTAAGGGTAAAATAGTTTTTTTGCCATAATTTATGGCATCATCGATCCTATGACATCATTGCTTACCTCATCGTTCTGATAACATCATTGCTTACCTCATCGTTCCAATGACATCATTGCTTACATCATAAGAATTCAAATTCAATTTGTTCTCTTCCACCTCATTTTACTTTTATACCATGAATTTACTATAATAATGTTACCATTCAAATTATAAAAATCATACTATTATATAATCACATCATACTACTATAATGTAACATTATAATAATATATTTGAATGAATTATTTTATCAAAAAAGATAAAATACCAACTTCCAACAAATATCACATGCTAAAAATTCCTCCGTCTAAATCCACATTGAATAAATATTTTCTTATCATAAATATCAAAAATTAATTATTCACAAATAATATTACAGAACTACAATATTGACAACTAGGTCATTCTCATGAAAGAGGGGGCCTTCCGATAAGAATTTCTCCTTACTGGCGCGTAATTAAATAATCCCACCTAGACAGAACTTTCTTAGACATTGCCAATAATGCTATCTAATAATATTATTCCAATAATATGAATTATTGATTTGATAATTTAAAATACTGTGCAATGACAACTATTGAATCACTAATATCAACATAGCAATTATTGAATCAATAAAATAAAATATTGAACAGTAATTACTGTAACAATTATTGAGTAGTGACTTCTTACGTAAGAATTAATAATTAGAATTACTGTGCAATACCGTGTGCTACTGTGCAACACCGAGTATTACTAAATTTTAACCACCGGGTATTTTAACAGTTTTAACGGTAAAAGTTTTATCGTTATTTTTGTAAAAAGGTTATTTCTGTCGCTTTCTATATCCGACATTCATTCCGTTGTGGGGGTCCACTAATGACTGCGCCGTCGTACGAATATTCTCCGACAAAAAGAATATTCCTCGACTAAACGAATATTTCCTGACAACAATGAATATTTTATTACCACTTGCTAACTTTGTAAAATTTGCACATTTCACCCATAATTTATCACATTTATTAAATCAACACCTTACTATTTCAAAAATAATATATAAAGAAAATTAAATTTTATTCATAAAATTTGGGGTCTTACACAGAGAGTGGGATAATTATTGTATAAATGCAACATGGATTGCCAAAAAATATGAAGATGATCTTCGGATGAATCCAACATGGGGATTAGATCAGTTTCATACTAAAGTAGTTAAAGATTTGGATATTGGGGTATCAAGGAGTCTAGCATACAGAGCTAAGAAAAGAGCAATGAAAAACATTGAAAGGGGTGATAAGGAGGAGTATGGAATGGTTTTGGACTATGCTGCAGACCTTAGAAGAGTCATGCCTGGAAGTACTTGTGTCTTGAAGAGAACAGACCCAAAGCAGGGACAAGACCTAGGCAAATTATTGATATTTTATGTCTGTCTGCAGCCACTAAAAGAATGATTTAAATTGGGTTGTAGACCACTGGTGGGACTTGATGGTTGTTTTCTCAAAGGACCATATAGTGGTCAGTTATTAACTACAGTTGGTGTTGACTCTAACAATGGGATGTGGCCAGTTGTTTGGGCCATTGTTGAATCTGAGAACACACAGTCTTGGTTGTGGTTTATGAACTTGCTGGTGGAAGATCTTGGAATTGCAAATGATAGAGGCTGGACATTCATTTCAAATAAACAAAAGGTATAAACATCTCTTCATTTATATATATATTTTTTATTCCATCAATTATTACATTTATTGCATCTTTCAGATAAATTACCTTTTTTGTCCCCAGGGTTGATTAATGCTTTAGAAGCTGTGGTCTTAGGTGCTGAACACGGGCATTGTGTCATACATTTATATAGGAACTTTTGGCAAAAACATAAAAGGGTTTGTTTTAAGAAAATTGTTTTGGAATGTTGTCAAACCTACAAACCCTTATATCTTTCAAAAGGCAATGGAGGTGTTAAAACAGGAATATAAGAGTGCATATGAATGGTTAGTTCCTAAACCACTTGGTTAGTGCATGGAGTAGGTCTCATTTTCAGACCATATGCAAAAGTGACATGTATGTCAATAACCATTGTGAGGTATTTAATAGCAAAATTCTTAAAGCTAAAGTGAAACTAGTAATAGGGTGTCTAGAAGGACTTCGATTATATTGCATGAATAGGATTTTTAAAAGGAGAGAAAAGATGTTGAAACATAATGGTGTATTATGCCCTAGAATTGAGCAAAAAATGGGTATAACCGAATTACTGAACCGAACCGAACCGAAATACTTTAATCAAAATTTTCTGATAATTCGGTTATTTTTAACAATTCAGTTATAACCGAAATTATTTTTGGTGTTCAGTTAGTTAATACGGGTTTTAATTTTGAGTTATTCGGTTTAACCGAATAACCGAATAAAGGGCCTTACAAACACCGACTATGAAATTCGACAATTCTGGTCAATCAGCCCATAGTGGGCCCGCATTTGAACATCAACTAATCCGATTTAACCCGGTAAGCTCCGACCCTATACTCGAACCGACTTTGAGGTTGAATGGTTTTCCCAATTTTATACTGTTCGCAATAATATATCCATCTAATTTCTCTTTACTCTTTACTCATGACTCATGACTCATCATATTCAGATCTCAGATTTCTCTCACTCTCGTCTCTCTGAACTCTGTCGCCTCTCCGCGTTTCCGCCTCTCTGTGGCTGCGCCTACACAGCTACATTCCTTCCGTTGCCGGGAATTGCAAAATTCGCTTCTTCTTCATCTTCACCTGTTTGATATATATATATATATATATATATATATATATATATATATATATTGGTTTACTCAGAAAAAAAAGTGTTGTTGCATGTTGGTACTTGGTAGTTGCTGTTATTGTTTTCTTTTTTACCCCCAGTTATCATAGAGCAAACTTTATTCAATTGTTCATTGTATTTCTAGTACTATGCTTCATTCCAAAATGAATCTGTATTGAAATTTGGAGGCCTGTTTGGCTGTTTATTCTCTATAAAAGATGCACAATCCAGAACATTTCAGTTTTTAACCGAATAACCGAATAGTAAATTCGGTTGTTCGATAATTCGGTTATTTCCTAATTCGGTTAGTAGTTCGAATATTAAAATTGAGTTAATTTCGATTTTCGGTTATAACCAAATAAACTATTCGGTTCGGTTATAACCGAATGCTCAGTACATAGTAATTCTGGCATCAAACAAGGAATGAAGGTGTATTTAAAGAAAAACCTGTCAAATAAGATCCAAGCAAGGTGTGTGGAGCCATGTACATAGTACTTTTATGTTGCAAAGGTGCAAAGAGAGCTCACATTTAAAATCACTATGTTATAAAAAGTGCATACTTGTGGTAGAGAGTGGGATAATTATTGTATAAATGCAACATGGATTGCCAAAAAATATGAAGATGATCTTTGGATGAATCCAACATGGGGATTAGATCAGTTTCATACTAAAGTAGTTAAAGATTTGGATATTGGGGTATCAAGGAGCCTAGCATACAGAGCTAAGAAAATAGCAATGAAAAACATTAAAGGGGGTGTTGAGGAGGAGTATGGAATGGTTTTGGACTATGCTGCAGAGCTTAGAAGAGTCATGCCTGGAAGTACTTGTGTCTTGAAGAGAGCAGAACCAGAGCAGGGACAAGACTTAGGCAGATTTTTGAGATTTTATGTCTGTCTGCAGCCACTAAAAGAAGGATTTAAATGGGGTTGTAGACCACTGGTGGGCCTTGATGGTTGTTTTCTCAAAGGACCATATGGGGTTTAGTTATTAACAGCAGTTGGTGTTGGCCTTAACAATGGGATGTGGCCAGTTGATTGGGCCATTGTTGAATCTGAGAACACTCAGTCTTGGTTGTGGTTTATGAACTTGCTGGTGGAAGATCTTGGGATTGCAAATGATAGAGGTTGGACATTCATTTCAGATAAACATCTCTTCATTTATATATATATATATATATATATATATATATATATATATATATATATATATTATTCCATCAATTATTACATTTATTGCATCTTTCAGATAAATTACCTTTTTTGTCCCCAGGGTTTGATTAATGCTTTAGAAGTTGTGGTCTCAGGTGCTGAACACGGGCATTGTGTCATGCATTTATATAGGAACTTTTGACAAAAACATAAAGGGTCTGTTTTAAGAAAATCGATTAGGAATGTTGTCAAACCTACAAACCCTTATATCTTTCAAAAGGCAATGAAGGTGTTAAAACAGGAATATAAAAGTGCATATGAATGGTTAGTTCCTAAACCACCTGGTTAGTGCATGGAGTAGGTCTCATTTTCAAGCCATATGCAAAAGTGACATGTATGTCAATAACTGTTGTGAGGTATTTAATAGCAAAATTCCTAAGGCTAAAGTGAAACCAGTAATAGGGTGTCTAAAAGGACTTAATATTGCATGAATAGGATTTTTAAAAGGAGGGAAAAGATGTTGAAACATAATGGTGTATTGTGCCCTAGAATAGCCAAAAAATTAGAAAAATGGAAAGGTCGGTGTGGGGGTGGAGTGTCATTGTGGTCAGGTGGTGGTGGGAGGTTTATAGTGACTATGACTTCTGGGGGTTATTCATTTGTGGTGGATTTGGGGAAAAACATGTACTTGTAGGAGCTGGGACTTGTCTTGAATACCTTGTGATCATGTTGTGTCATTCATTAACAAAATAGGACATGATCCAGACACATATGTACATGAGTGTTTAACCCGTTGCATGTATGTAAAGGTTTACAGTCACAACATTGAGCCTATAAGGCACAGATCTGAGTGGAATCCTACTGGGATTGAGCCACCTTTGCCACCAGTTAAACATACCCATGTAGGCAGGTCTAAAGTTGTTAGGAGGAAAAGTAATGATATTCCAGATTCAAATCCAGAAGGTACAAATTTGAAGAGGAAAGGAACATCATTAATGAAATGTGGATTTTGCAAGGAATGGGGTCACAATTCAAGAAGGTGTCCTCAAGTAAGTTAAGTGTGTGTTTCTTTTTATGTGATTTTTCAAGATCCTATATTGGGTCTAATACATTTCTGTTTGTCTATTTTTAGGAACTAAATAAGCAGCCAGATGTGATTTCACAATCTTCCCAGGCTCCACAAAGTCAATCCTCTCAACCTCGTCCAAAGGCTAAGAGGGCTAAGAAGGTTCAAAAGACTTAACAGGCTGCAGATGTATATCATACTCAAGCTTCTAAACCTCCACCAATGACAGCAACACATGAGTCTACAATGCAGCCCGGTGGAATGAATGTTGATTAAAAACAAGTATGAGGTTCTACAAGGTGGCAAGGTGGAATCCATTATAAGGGTAGCCAATGAAATGACTCAGATGATATATTACAACCCAAAGACTACACATGGAAGGGAAAACAATATACAACACTAAGAGATCTAGAAGTTGCAGCAAGATCCAAAAGAGAGAAGATCAAGTTTAGGAAACCAACTAGTGGAGTGCCTACTGAAGATAAATAGTGTTGGGATGGGATTTTTGAAATCTTTTTGTTTGTTTGTTTTTTGTACATAAAATTGCACAGTGTTATGAATGCATTTGATGTATGTATGTTGCCTAGGGCTAAGAATGTGTGGTCGGGATTGTAAATTGCAGTGTATGATGCTTTTTGTTAATAGGCCTGTTAAGTCAACTGTTTTGAATTGCCTCTGCTTTGTGACATGTACTGGAAATTAATTACTTAATTAAATGCAATAGCAGTTCCTGAAAGTTTATAACAGTTTGGTTTTCTATTAAATTATTTTTATTTAGAGCATTTTGATTATAGCATTTTCTGCCATTGTGTGGTTATTATAACATTTGGACTTTTTGGTTATTATAGCAGTATAGTTTGCGCATTTCTGCAGTGTTTGCTATTATAGCAGTATGGTTGGTGCATTAATGCAGGGTGCCTATGAAACACCAGATATCATAAATTGCACACCAACTATTTTATAGCATATATCATAAACAAGCTATAAAATGGCACCAATTCACACATAAAACATCAAAAATTCTTTGGTTTACAGCATCTTCATTCAATGCAATTGCCCATAAATTACAACCAATAAATTTCCCACAAAAGATGCCCAGCAATTACATTTCATATGTGTCTTAATTT
This sequence comes from Panax stipuleanatus, assembly GCA_020205555.1. Classification (NCBI taxonomy): domain Eukaryota; kingdom Viridiplantae; phylum Streptophyta; class Magnoliopsida; order Apiales; family Araliaceae; genus Panax; species Panax stipuleanatus. Next base: position 130,281,040 of record CM035124.1, read on the forward strand.
CTACCACTATATTGCCAGAATTACAATCCTAGAAATTACATTCCCAGTAATTGCCCACAGAAATTGCCCTTTTTAGTCAGAGTACTACCAATACATACATAGCCTAGAAATTTACTTGCGGAGAATTTCATCCTTTGTTGAGATGAACATGAAATAAAAAATCACAATCCAAGTTGCAGTCAACAGACCCCATGCAATCCCCTAATTTTGTACTCCTTCAGTTCATCTTTCAGAGCTTTGATTTCAGCATCGAAATTCTCTAATCTTCTAATTAATCCAGGTATTATTACCCTTGAACGCTAGCTCACACATTGGAGGATCAACCCAAGCGAAGAAATTACAACCACCATGTCCATCTTCACACCAATCTGGACAACCAATGAATCTTCTACCGGCATTGTTTGAGCTTCTCCAAGCCGTTTTCATCACTGAATTCTTCATGCACCAGCAATTTTGATCTATGAGCCCTAATTTTCCTTAATTTTCTTGATCAAATTTCCTGGATTTACAATCTAATCGAGCTACATGTATGCAACTAAATCAGTTTAAGCTTTAGCAGCTTGTTCCAACTCAGGAAATAGAAGAAAATATGGAAAAGACTTAAACACCCCTCCAGATCCACACGTGTGTGTTAGTCGGCCACTTTTGACCAGTTAACTGAAGAAAGTGTGCCTTTTATTATGTATAACTGAAGTTTGGGATGTACTTAGACACCTTTTTCAATTTGAGGTGCAAACGTCAACATTTATGTAAAGTTTGGGGTTCAAAGTGTCTTTTAGTCCTATTTAAATAAGCTTTCTCATTTTTATAATTGACGACATAGTCCTTTATTTTTTTTTATTTAGATACTATGTAAAAGAGATTAAAATATTAAATACCAAAGACATCCTTGGTTGACTTGTTCTATATAGAATCTAACCTAAGGCTCCGTTTCTCGATGTCAATAATCTTGGATAGGAAAATAATGTTAAGTAAATAGTCAAGTAAAAGAAAATAAAGGAAAAGATAAATTAATGAAAATTATTTTTCAAACAATTGTTTGGTTGATATTAAACTTTGTAGGAAAATAAGATTTAAACTTTTTTATGACGCAAATTTATGTTAAAAATGAGATTCAAGAGAAATTTTTTTTAAAAATGATTAATGGTAGAATCCACAGTTTTTCAAGACACTCAAATACGTGTATAAAAAATAAGCTATTACATTTCTTACTTTTTTTTTCCTTTTTTTCATTTCTTTTACCATCATTCAAAAGGAAATAAAATAAAATTTTAATTTTTGTTATCTAGGAAAACATAAATAAATGATATTGTATAAAGTCTTCATTTATGCTTTAATTTATCATGGCTGCTGAGGTTGCATCACACAACTTATACCAGGGGCAGAACCATGAAATTATATCGGGAGTAACCAAAAATATCTATTAAAAATTAAAATTTTAATCTAATAATTAGTTATGCTTGTAAAAAAAAATATTTATTATATGACAAATTTTCTAGTAAGAGTAATATCTCTAGACACTCTTTTAAGGTCATGAAATGTATTTTTACTGAATTTATAATGAAAGCCTTGTCGATTTTTTCTTGATGTACAAAGTTTGAGTCTATCTTTATTAACTAATGATAATTATATAAACTATGAAAATAAAATGCAAAATATAGAGTTAATTTTAACTTCTTAAAATTAATTTGAGATATCTCAAATTTAAAATTGAATTGAATTTATTTAATTTTAGTCACGAAAGAAGCATTTTACTAAAATTATAATAAAATTTTGAAGAATTAATATAAAACAGTACATATATAATGTCAGAAAAAATATGAAAATTCGGGCCATGGCCAACCCCGGCCATGGCATAGTTCCGCCACTGACTTCTACTAGATCCCTCCTCTGTTAAAAAAAAATAGTCTCATTTGTAAATTTTGATGTTTCGCAAAAAAAATGACGGGGGCTAGTTGCACCCCTCATTTTCTCATTCACAATCCATAGTTAAAAAACCCCATTAAAAATCATATGATTCTGAGTACATTCATTTTTCATATTTTTTCAAAAAAAGCCAAATATACCCCAAACACAATAGAACTACAGTAACAGAGCAAAAACCCTTTATATAAATTGGGAATTAAGATTTTACATGAACTGGGCATTAAAGCCTAAGCATTCAACAACAAAAGTAAGCTAAATAACTAAGAACTAAACACTTGCATCAATCGATGAACTCAACAGTTGTTTCGCAATTGGTGGAAGAGGTAAGCATCTTGAACTTCTCCATCCTTAAAGAAAACAACTCTCTTCAACCTGAGGCACTTGCATGGTGATGATCAGACCACATTTTCGAGACCGGAGTGATTGGACAATCTGGAATAAGCTCCATCCTTACAAAGTGTGACCCATTTATGTAGCCAAATACCAACATCCTCTAGTTGATCTCCACTAGTACATCACCCCTTAGAGGGAAAAAGAATAGACATTGTTCCTGTGAAATCAGTAGAACTACCACATTATAACATGTTGATATCACGGTACCCATATATGGCATAATCATCCAGTTCTTACTGTCCGAAAAGGCATCATAACACTCCACACTAAAGAGCAACTCATCTGTGGTGGAAAATGGTGACAAAAGTTTGTCATAAAGTTCTCCATACTTGTGCAACTCAACTGCAAGATCTTTCCTTACTATCTTCCATCCATCATAATCCCAATCGTAGTGAGATGCGACAACACTGAATCCACAATGACCATCCCCTTGTACGTCAATAATGTTAGCTATATATGGATGAAAAAAAGTAAGAAATTGTGTTACCCAATTTGCAGTGTTTGCTCCCCTGGTCCTATGCACTTTCAACTTTGGCAACACCTTTGGCTTTTTCCTAACCTGTGACTAAGTTCACACTTATCTGAGTTGCCATATCATCCTCAAATACATGTGAATCTACTGCATGCTCAAATGCAGAAACTTCTCTTTTAGTAAATTTATCCTCTGCAAGACTGCTTTTAAAACTCTTTTGCCTTTTCTTCCTCCCTCTCACATTAAGCTTCTGTTTTGGCCCTAGGATAGAGTTGCTACTAGCCTGCCCTATGCACTGAAGTTGCCTCTTGATCTCCTTCTTCTGAGGTATTATAGCAATTGCAAATGTGGACCATACAATGTCCATCTCCATATCTATTGTCACCTCATCTTTCTGCTCTTCAGTGAAAGGTGTTATGCTCAATTTTCTCCAAAACTTGTGCACATCACTTGGTGGAATGTTGCGGCCATCTTGCCTATATTGTGTCGGAATGTGAGCACATGGTAACCCAAGACACAACAAACTTCTATGTGTACATACATCAGCCTGCACACCAGTGTTGCTAATTAGTCTGAGGATGATGACAATGATATAAAGAATAAATCAAGTGAGATCAAGGACAAATATTAGAGATTTGTAATTTAATTCATCCAAGTTCAAGAATGTTCAAATTGTCAACATGATAACCAATTGTGGAATAAAATTCAAGAATGAGATTCATAAAAGATAATTTGGACAAAGAAAAAAAAAATAATTTCGTTGTGAATAGTACTCATGAATAGTGCCGTATGAATAGTACCCCGACATGAAAAGATTAAAATTTAATAAGAAAGTTCAAACCAATATTCCAGTGAAATGATACTAAATGAAGCGCAAAACTCAAGGATATTATACTAATTTCATAGATTTTCACCATTTAATAATAACGTTATGGAAACAAACAATAATTTCATACCATAAATTGAGAAATATGAAAGAAAACGATATCCCTTGACGAGTACAAAAGAAATGATATCTCATACAAGTATGAAAGAATATACGAAACTGCAAATGAATTTTCATCCTTCATGCGGTAATTCGCGTAGACATATTATTTCCACATTTTAATAAAGAATGAATACGAATGGTTATTCACCAAGCATGCGGTAATCCGCGTAGACATGTTATTCCCACATATTAATAAGGAATAGAATGACAACCCTTGTGAGTATGAAAATAACATCTTTTACCTTAGTAGGAGACTAAATCTGACTGGTATAACGGAGATTATCTTGAGAAAATCTTGCACTATTAGTTACACTCAAAGTATCCTTATACTAGAAAGAAATATGCACAATATTATAGAAGAAGAATTCTCTGATTTTGGTGTGATTTTCATTTCTTAACTAAGCAACCTATTTATAGAATAATGGCAGGGCACTATTTAAAATCTTCACGGACGAACAGAAGAAAATTTCACTGAAAAAGTTCACGGGCAAATTCAGCGAAAATTTGGTTTTAATTATTATGTAGCACTATTCACGTATTATTATTATTAATAATCAGTAAGTATTATTTTTCGTCGGGGTTACTATTCACGTATAAGGCACTATTCACGTATACGGCACTATTCACGAAAAAATTAAATTTTCTTCTGTTTATCCAAATTGCTTGTTAAGGTTCCTATCTTTGATTGGATCTAAGTTTTGAGCTTTATTCTTGAATTTTGCTCCACAATTGATTATTACGAAGTATTTTTAAATTGGATAAACTAAAATACGAATCCATAGTCTTTGTCCTTTATCTCACTGGATTCGTTCTTTAAAATATTTTTCATCATCCTCAGTCCTAAAAGGTGATATAACTGAATATCTATGGCCTGTAGAGCAAAGATGAATGATTATCTGATGAATATCTTTGGCCGTAGTGCAAATATGGACAGGTGTTGAGATGAACATGACCACTGGTGATACAAATGAATATCTTTGGCCGTAGTGCAAAGATGAATATTTGATTTGAAATGTATATTGATTGATGTTACAGGGATAAAATATTGATGATGAACTTTTAAATCATAGAAGATAGTAGACTTCATTCTCTACTTAACTCTTCTAATGAATTGTTATTTCCGCTGCGAATATTGATCTAAAACTTGTTGTCAATAATATTTTATCTGAATTGTTGAAGACTAACGATAATTTATTTTCCATTATCTTAGTCATAATATTCTTTACTGGGCTAGTTGAGCTCACCCTTTTCATCTATTGTCCTCTTCAGGAAATGAGAATGTCGCGGGAACTAGTCGAGGGACAGAGTGATGGTGCGAGTTAAAACAGTAGTAGTCCTCACTATTTTTAATAAATAATGTGATAATAATTGTAATGAGGACTTAGTTTGAATGTTAATATTTTCTACATATTTGTATTGACCTTCACAGTTGTGTGGTCGTATTTTGCACGACTGTGTGATATAAAAGATTGTATTTGAATTTTGTACCATGTATTTGGCGACTCAAAATGAGTTGGGATGACTGGACTTATTCTGAGGGCGTCATTATATATATATATACGGTCCGAATTTTAAGCTATATGAGCTTGTATATATTATAGAATTCTATATTAATATTGAAGTTGGTGTGTTGCTACATGCCTACATCAAAGGGAGTCATGTACAAGTTCTCCATTGAAATTAGGTAGCATATAAAGACAATAATAATAACTGAGTTGAGGAATTATCACGGCAACTATCAAAACATCAAAATATAGATCAGCATTCATGTAGGATAGATATTTTCTTTCCCTTTCCAATAGTCATGTGTTTTCTCCCTTAATTGTTTATGAGTTTATTTTTTTCTTTTCTACTAAGCTTTGATTGATTCTTGATATTATAATAGTAAATAATATATTTAATTATAAAATTATATTGTACGGCCAAAAAAGTAGAACTTCAAACAACAAACAAACTAAGACCTATTTATTATGGACACTTCACTACATCATTCAATCAATAATGGCTATATTTCTCCTTCTCCTCCTTGTACTTGTTCCTCTATGCCTACTACTTTTCCCACTAAAACCAAACAAAATTGCCGGAAAACACCGTCATCCACCAGGCCCTCAAGGGCTTCCCTTCTTAGGAAACTTGCACCAACTTGATAGCTCAACCCTTCATATCTATTTATGGAAACTTTCTCAAAGATATGGCTCCCTCATGTCCATGAAGCTTGGTTCTGTCCCAACTCTTGTAGTCTCTTCGGCAAGAATAGCAAAAGAAGTCTTTCAAACACATGATCTTGCATTTGCTAGTAGGCCATCTTTACATGGACAAAGGAAACTATCTTACAATGGATTAGATGTGGTCTTTTCTCCATATAGTGACTATTGGAGGGAGATGAGAAAAGTTTGTGTTGTTCATCTTTTTAGCTCTAAAAGATCACAATCTTTTCGCCCTATTCGCGAAGATGAAGTTGCCCGTCTTGTGAAAAAGATATGTGATCTTGCTTCTTCGTCTAAACTCGTGAATTTGAATGAAATGTTAATGACTCTTACTACCTCCATAATTTGTAGAGTTGCTTTTGGTAAGAGAGATGATGAAGAAGGGAGTGAAAGAAGTAGGTTCCATGATATTTTTAATGAAAGTCAGGCTATGTTTGGAAGTTTCTTTGTATCAGACTATTTTCCTCTTATGGGTTGGATTGATAAACTTCGAGGTATAAGTCGAAGGTTGGAGAAGAATTTCAAGGATATGGATTCATTCTACCAAGAACTCATCGATGGACACCTTAATTCAGAGAGGACAATCTCCATGAAAGGCGATTTTCTTGATATCTTACTCCAGTTGAAAAGGGAGAAACTATTTTCATTCGACCTCACTTTTGATCACATAAAAGGAGTGCTTATGGTATGTATCAATGTTTTTTTTTTGAGAACCTATTGTATATTACAATTTAATAATTTTAGTGATACATTTCAGTCCTTGGAGTTTAGGGGGAAATCTAGGGAAGAAACTAGGGGAGCGGAACCTAGGTAAGGACCTAGGGGGAAACTTAGAGATACTTACCTTCATCATGTTACACACTTGTGCTGATTTTTACAGCTTTATTGAGTAATAGACTCGAATCTTTGAGAGGTTTTAACACTAGGGTATATCACCTTTAGTATGTATGTATCAATGTTAAGGGCCAAAATATGGGATTTTGATTTAGTGAAGTTTATAATTGTCAAGCTATCTGTTAAAAGGCTATAGAAAATTAATGCACCTGCATAGACTAGAGTTGCATATGTTGTTTAGTATTGTAACTTTGTGCCATACACATGTAACATTTCCTATTATCCTCACAAATAGAGTTAACAATTTTTAACTTCATCGTATCTGCATACCGAAATATGTGGCTTTATGGTCAATTTTTGGTAAAGAAAAGCAATTTTTGTTGGTACACGGCCCTACAACATGGTCCATGTCTATGTATTTCTTATGTTCCTTTATCTTAGCAGAACATTGTGGTTGCTGGTCGGATACAAGTTTACAAGAAATTGTTCCATCATATAGAGTAGAGTTGCATATTATTACCACTGTGCAACTCAGTGCTACATGGGTATAACATTTTCTATAGGCTTGACAGATGGCTTGAAAAGTCAAATTAACTTGATCTTATTTTAAAAAACAGAGAAAGTATTTCTTACATGTTCCTTAATTTATATCTGTAGAATATTGTGCTTGCTGGGTCGGATACAAGTTTAGCAGCTGTGGTTTGGGCCATGACAAGTCTAATGCAAAACCCTACGCAAATGAAGCAAGTACAAGAAGAGATTAGAAAGACAATTGGAAAGAAAGGACATGTTGATGAAGATGATCTTCAAAAGCTTGTTTATCTCAAGGCAGTAGTAAAAGAGACGATGAGATTATTCCCACCAGCTCCACTTCTTGTGCCAAGAGAAACAATTGATAGTTGTGTTATTGAAGGGTATGAAATTCAACCAAAAACCCTAGTTTATGTGAACGCGTGGGCGATTGGAAGGGATCCTGAAGCTTGGGAAAACCCAGAGGAGTTTTTCCCAGAGAGATTTTTGGGGAATCCTATTGATTTTAAAGGACAAGATTTCGAATTAATTCCCTTTGGGGCAGGCCGGAGAGCCTGCCCGGGGATAGCCATGGGAACTGCTACTACAGAGCTTACACTGGCTAACCTTCTCTACATTTTTGATTGGGAACTGCCTGATGGGAAGAAGCCGAAAGATATTGACACAGATGTGAAACCTGGTATAACTATGCACAAGAAAAATGCACTTTGCCTTGTAGCAAAAGTATATGGTATAGGTGACGAATAAATGATAATGTATAAAGTCTTCATTTATGCTTTAATTTATCATGGCTGCTGAGGTTGTATCACACAACTTCTACTAGATGTTTCATAAAAATAGAATCTATTGTAAATTTTGTTGTTTTGCAAAAAAATTTAGTGACAATAGTATATAGTCACAAAACATTTAGTGACAATAGCATATAACCATTGCATTGTTGGTCTAATTCAGTAAATGTTTTTAGTTCATTGAAAGAACATGAAAAATTAGAACTCTATATGTAACTTTTTTCTAATTAGAACCAACACGACCTCAATAGCACTAGAAGAAGAGAATAATGACAACATGAAGAAAGGAGGAGAATAATCACACATTCTGCATTCTCCTCTCCCACTACCACTCAGATTTCCTAGCTCTAAATCAACTTAGAGATGAATATAACATTCTTCATTTTATACGAAAAAGATAAATAAATTTGCTTTTAGTTTGGGTTACTAACGCGTACGAGATTTACATGTGTATATTGATGAGTTGAGTTGGCAATTTAGGTTGAAAACCATATAGTTAACCAAAACTACTTAGATCTATTGGGTTGGTTAACTAGTTTTTAAGTGATGAGTTGGTTTGGTTTTGGACCCATATTATTATTACAAATATGGGTTGGATCTAGTTTAACTATTTTTTACCTATATTAGTCTATAATAATTTTTTACATTTTGAAGAACTAATACATCAACATGTATACATTATTGGGCTACATTTTTATATAACACATATACATTATATACATATTACATACTTTTATAATTTATACACTTGTAATATATATATAGATATGTATATATATATATATATATATATATATATATATATATGTATATGTTGATATGATAGATATGTCAGCTTCTCCTTCCAGCAGCTACAGGTACAACACAAACATACAATTAGAGTTCACGGGTACAACACAATAATTAATTAATTTCCCCCACCCTACCCCCAACCTCACCCCCACCCCCCGCCAAATATCCCTCACCCCCTAAAAATTAATTATGTATACACCCCCACCCCTCACCCACCCCCACCCCCACCCCCACCCCCACCCCCACGCCAACCCCAACCCCAAAAATTAATATTTATTGATTATGTATACACCCCACCTCCCCCCCCCCCCGGCCCACCGCCGCCACCCCCTACCCCAAAAAAATTATTATTTATTGATTATGTATACACTCCCATGCCCCCCCCCCCCACCCACCCCCACCCCCACTCTCCAAAAAAAATAATATTTACTGATTATATATACATTTTTAAAAAAATAATACTTACTGATTATTGTAATAAAATTCTCAATAATTTCATTAATTTTAATTAACATAATAATTATTAATGTATTTTTTTTTGAAAGTGCCCATAATCACAAAATTAATATTTTTAATACTCAAATTAGTCGCATCAATTAAAATTTTTAGTTTCAAACTTGGGTCTAAAAAATTAAAATAAGACTCTTTTAGTATAACAGAAATTAAGATTTTAGTGAAACTATAATTTGAAAAATAGATCGACCTGGATTCGACCCATAATCATTTAAATTCAAACTACAAAACCCATATTAAATATAGGTAATATGGTTTTGGTTCCAAAACCAACCCAAACCTATTTTATGTAACTCAAAATCAACTCAAACCTATTTTTTGCCAGGTCTATTAATGAGTTTAAGCAAAAGTTAAAGCTGTTACTAATTGGGCATCTTGCAAAGCAAGAGGTCCTGGGTTCGAGCCCTACCCCCGAATTATCAAAAAAAAAATTAAGCTGTTTAGGTGTTGGATAAATATATAAGCCAAATATTAATTTCATTTCGAGTCTTATGGTCAAATGCATCCAAATCTAAACGTTAGCTAGCTTTTTGATTTGCTTCTTTATCTTCATCAAATTATAGAATGCTTTTTGACATTATTATAGAGTTATCTAGAGGATTGTGTGTGTGGGTGTGTGGGTGTCAATGTAGCATGGAGAGAGTGTGTGTCAATGTAGCAAAAAAAAAAATGTTATCTAGAGGATTGTAGTATTGATTATATGCTAATAATGAACCTATTTTCAATGCTTTGATTTGTTTTTGTATTTTTATTAAGGAATGATGTTTTTTCTCTTAAAAAAAAGAATGATGTTATGCCAATTAAACATGTATTTTTTGCAAAATAGTTCGTGTCTTGCACAGATTATTAAATTTGTTATATTTGAGTGTTGTAAAGTGTTTTCAATTTAATTAGGATAACCGGTTAAGTTGACTTTGAAAGCACGCTAAACACACCTATAAATTTTTGTTTCTAACATAAAATACATGCATGCCAAAATGTATGATGCATAATATACACTCCCTCCGTTCTTTAATATAAGTCGTTTTAGAGTTGTGCACAAGTATGAAGAAAATGATTGTAAAGCATTAAATATAATATCAATTGTTGCCCTTGTATTAGAAATGGAGAGTGCTATTTATTGGATAGAGAATAGTCAGAGAACCAAAGTTATAATTAATACTTGGGGTAATATTGAAAACTAAGCAATTAATGCTTACTTGAAATTCTCAAACGACTTATATTAAGAAACAAAAATATTTTTCTAAAACGACTTATATTAAAGAATGGAGGGAGTACTCACTTAGATCAATAATAATTAAAATACTTTGCCTCCCTCCTAGGATTTGAGGTTACAGAAGTGATACCTATTTAAATATTAAAAGACACTTTGCACCCCAAACTTTACACAAATGTTGACGTTTGCACACCAAACTGAAAAAGGTGTCTAAGTATACTCCAAACTTCAGTTATACATAACAAAAGGCACATTTTCTTCAGTTAACCGGTCAAAAGTGATCGGGTAAGCCTGAAATGTTTATTACAGATGGGTATTTTTTGGTAGTTACATTTATGTCAAATTTGCGTTAATTATGCATCGGTTATTTACTCGTGTTGGTTATCAGACAAAAATTCCCAAATCAGTTGGGCTAGGGTTCACGATCTGAAAGAGAAGTGGTACAATGAGTGAGAACAACAGATTCTTGAGGGATTCGGAAGACAATAACTTTTATGGAGTGAAAGGTGTCCCAGAATATCGTAAGTGCTTCAAAGAATATCTTGAATAATGGGTTGGTGTAGTTTAGTGTGTTATTTTTTGTATTTTATTATGTTCTTTTTGTATTTTATTGACTTCTTTTTGTTGTAAAATGGAATGGTATTCATCATTGAATAGTATAAAGTTGGGTAGTGGACCCTTTTGATGATCAATATATAAGATTTTGTAGTTATTACTTTACAATTTTTGGATTTTATAAAATTAAATATGATGTGGTCCACACATTTAAACGACAGTGTTTACTTTGTGTTTGTGACTTTGCAGGAAATAAGAAATATTTTACAGTCAAATTTATCCATGGTGGACACTTTGAAAAGAACCCACATAAACAGTATATGGGAGGTACTTTTAATTTTTTTATTTCTGTCATCCTGATTACACCTCTTTACTTGACATAGTTAACATGGGGAAGGAGTACAAATATCAAGTTGGACACCTAAAGTTCCATTACAAGTCACCTGCAAATGATATGGAGAGGGGATTATGGAAGTTAGAAAATGATGATGATGTTTTAACAATGTGTATGTTTATCCCTCCTAGTAGGCTAATTGAAATATATTTGGAGGTGATTAGACATGTGGGAGCATAAGCTGACTTTGAAGTTGAAGGTGATAATAATAATGAATGCAGAAATTTGATATCAATTGGGGATTATGAAATAGAGTCAACTGATGAAATTATATAGATAGTTCTGTGGAAGAATCAACTGAGGATGAAGAGGATGATGAAATTGGGGAGCAGGATGAGGGTGATCAAACTGGGGTGTATGAAAGTGATGAATTTAGGGAGGGGGTAGAGAGTGATCAGACTGTGGGGACTGAGGATGGGGCAGAGGGTGATCAAACTGGGGGGCTGAGGATGATGCATTTGGGGATGAGGGTGCAACTGTAACACAGAAAGGCAAAGGAAAAGTTTTTGAAAAAGGAAAAAGATTTTCCACTAACAAAGGGAAGGGAAAACAAACTGCAAAAATCCAAACTTCACAAGAAGAACCACATAAACAAGGATTTTCATCCTCTAACTATGATGACTCTAATGTGGAAAGGATGCTTAGGGTTGATAAGTTTATCCTGAACAAGAACATAAAGGGTATCCAGAATTAGGGAAGGTGTCATAGAGGATCCTGAGTTTGAGTTGGGAATGACATTTCACTACACCAAAAATGGCCTCTAGTGAAGGACAAATCCTTCACAAGACATACTATATCACTCACAAAATATTTATTGCGAAGAAATATTTCCTTCACACGATTGCTCGCATAAGACCTCCTCGCAATAGGATATCATTCGCTAAGTAGTAACTAAATATTTTTTGTGAAGGATATATTGTGAAAAACTTTTTATTCACAAATTATATTTGGTAATGGAATATTGTTATTTAGCGAAAGAATGGTTTCCTTCATGAATAATATTTTAAGAATGACTATTTAAAATTAGTGAATAACTTTATTCCCTCACAAATAATATATTGTGAAGAACAAATTTATTTAACGAGAGAATATTTTTTCTTCACTAATTATAAATTGAGAATATTTCTTCAATTTAGTGAGAGAAATATTCATTCACAAATTATAAATTTGTAAATAAAAAATTAAATGTTAAATAATCAAAATTCATTGGAAATTATAATTGATTTTCAAATCAGTGATTTCATATTTATTATTATTAATCTCTATAAGAAATATTAAATTTATTTATTTATTTATTTTTGCTAAATTTGTTTGTATATTAAATTGCAAAAAATTATAGATAATACATTAAAGATCAATACATTAGTCTCTTCTCTCGTGAGACTAAAAGCCCCTGACAAAATTAGGAAACAAAAACTTAACCTATAATAAATGGCATTACATTCCGAGACTAGAATTTTAGACACAACTAAACAAGCTATGAATCCAAAATTACTTAGGCACAATAGCCCATCTGGTTGTAAGTCAAGTGAGCAAAAGCCCATTATCCGAAAATCCAACCCAAGATGAGACCAATCTGCAAACAGCAAAAGAAACCCACTAGAGCAAAACATTCAAATTTGAAATAAATGAGCCCGAAAGCTGACCCATTTGACCAGTAATTTGAAAAAAAAACAGCCAGTAAGACTGCAGCAGAGATGTAAGTGTGGGCCCCAGCAGAGTCAGCGCACACTTCCCAACCAGCAAATCGTGTGCAACCAGCTCCGGCAACGTCCGGCGGAACCAGACCCTCCTGTCACCCAAGACCAATACCACGACATCATGCCGAGCCCAGAATTCGACAAACACCCCAACCCACTGCAGCCATCAAATCCTAATCATAGCACTACAGAGACGGAGCAATCAAAACCAAACACTAAACACAATCTCATCTAAAATATGGAATAAGCAAGAAGAACAAAATTAGATAAAATTAGAACCATTGAGGAACTCAGCCACCGATCAACCCCAAACATCCAATCTGAATCATGAAAAATAGCAGTAATATCCAAATCCAGATTGGAAGATCACCACCGGAGCCATAAATCCCAACAGACCAAGCAACCCAAGATGAAAATGAACATGAATTCCCACCACAACAAATCGGAACCAAAATCAACCATAAACAACCAATCTGAATAGAAAAAATCACCAAACCGAGAGCCAGATTGGAACACGAGACAACAACAGATCTAAGCATGTGCAAAATAAACATGAAAAAAGACATGAAACACATATTGGAATACACGAACAACAGAAATAGGTCCGACGACCCCATCCGTGCAAAGTAGAAGACCCCAAAGCCATAGCCAACAAACCCATAGTCGAAACCCAAAAACCAGATCTAACAATATCATATGAGTAGGGACAGAGCAATGGAAATCAGAATTAAAACATTACAAAACCTCAGATTTTGCAGCCATTAATCGTGATGGACCACAACAGATCCATCAATGAACATCCAAATCTGAACATTTAATTGATAGACAATAAGAACAAAAATCCAGATCAGAAGGGCCACCAGAAACAACACCGGCACGCACAATTCAGAAACTGATTATGAACAATCCAGATCCGAACGGATCCCTCACGCCTAACATCTCAAACCCAAAAAACTACCAAGATCCGAACCCCAAAACCTATCATCCCACTTAAGATCAGAACTCCAAGCCCAGAACCACTCACTCAGATTTATAATACAATTTATATTCAATCTATAATTAATATAATTTAATATATTTATATATAATACAATTTATATTCACTATAATTAATTAAAAAAACTTATTTTAATAAAATAGTGAGGGTGTCAATTTGAATCAAACAAGATTAGTAAACTGTGAATGTAACGAAGGTTTCTCCTAACGGAGTTTCAACAGATAAGTCAACTTCGAATTTCTCAGGAGTCAAGTTCAAACGTTGAGCACAAGAAGGTGAAATAAAAGAATGGGTAGCACCGGCATCTAATAAGGTATAGACTTCGCAAGAGTTTATGACTAGTTTACCCGTGATCACCTCGTTCGGGTTCCTCGCGTTTTGGGCAGTCACGACAAACGCTCTTCTAGGACCCACCGACTATGGCTTGTCTGGGACAGTCTTTGGTGTCACTATCCCAGCTGATCTTGACTTTTCTATAAAGTTCATTCCACCCTCAACTGCTTCGTCGCACTCCTGATCCATGATTTGAATCATTACTCTTCGATCCATATCGAATTGGGGTTGACCGCTATGCACAGGGTAATTCCAAACTCGATGTTGGATTCTCCCAATTGCTGTCCAAAAAGTAAAATCCATGTCGTCTATTTGGCCTTCTTGGATCGGACGTCTCTTTCTAAAATATCAACGCGTCGTGCGGCTTTTACCCATGCAACTTCAATTCTCACTCGTTCAGTTGCTTCTTCTTTCAGCTGATCGTTGACATTTGCATTTTTAGATTCCAGCTCTAATATCATATGTTCTGCCAGAGAGAGCTTCTGTTCAAGCCTCGCATATCGAGTAGCAAAATCTTAAATTTTTGTATCCCTTTCTTGAATTGTTGTATCCCTTTGTTCCACGGCCGTCTGCCGTTCTTCACCCTGTTCTTCTAACTCATGAATACGATTTTGCAGTTCTACATTTCGATCATAAAATTCTCCTAATAAATCTTCCTCAGGTTCCTCTTCTTTCTCACTCTCAGCTGTAACCTCTGCAATTAGCTCGAGTGCAACTATTAATTCTTCACTCACCACATGGATATCTCTAATTTCTTCTTTGCCTGACATCCCATCATTCATCGTTTCTTCGGTAGTGTTGTTTATAGGAGGAATATTGTCTTCCTGTTGCACGTTCTCCTGGTTTGTGATTAAAGGTGTCTCAACGGTCTCATTCACTCTATTGTTAACATTTTCAGCTACCACTCTCAAATACTGCCATAAAACAAGGGTTAATTAAACAAATTGTCATATCACATATCAACCCTATGTTCCGACCAACCAATTAAATACCAAATAAGCTTAGGTAGGACACACTAGCGAAGGATTTACTCTTCTCTCCCCTCCTAGTTCTATTCTCAAATCTCCGCCAGAGATCATATCCCTAAGCTCTAATACCAACTGTGATGCCCCCAAAATAGATGCAATACTCACCCCATTCTGAGTCGTCAAATACATGGTACAAAATTCAAATACAATCTTTTATAACATACGGTCGTGCAAAATACGACCACGCAAACTGTGAGTTTCAATACAAATCGTATATAATACGAAATATAAACACTCAAATTTAGTCCTTACTAATTACAATCATTATTACACTATTCTACAAAATAAGGAGGACTATTACTGCTCTAACTCTGACCATCACCCCGATCCCCTACAAGTCCCTGCGACATTCTCATTTCCTGAAGAGAACAATAGAAGAAAAGGGTGAGCTCAACTAGCCCAGTAAAGAATATTATGACTAAGATAATAAAAAATAAATTATCGTTAGCCTTCAATAAATCAGATAAAATATTATGAACAACAAGTTTTAGATCAATATTTGCAATGAAAATAACAATTCATTAGAAGAGTTAAGTAGAGAATGATGTCTACTATCTTCTTTGATTTAAAAGTCCATCATTAATATTTTATCTTTGTAACATCATTCAATATACATCTTGAATCAAATATTCATCTTTTGCACTACGGGCCAAAGATATTCATTTGTACCACCAGTTGGTCATGTTCATCTCAACACCTGTCCATTTTTGCACTACGGGCCAAAGATATTCATCAGGTAATCATTCATCTTTGCACTACAGGCCAAAGATATTCATCAAGTAATCATTCATCTTTGCACTGCAGGCCAAAGATATTCAGTTATATCACTATTTAGGATTGAGGATGATGAAAAATATTTTAAAGAACGAATCCAGTGAGATAAAGGACAAAGATTAGGTATTCGTAATTTAGTTTATCCAAGTTCAAGAATACTCCATAATAATCAATTGTGGAGCAAAATTCAAGAATGAAGTTCAAAACTTGGATCCAATCAAAGATAATTTGAAAAGAAAAAAAATATTTTTTTTACCGTAAATAGTACCCCGTGAATAGTAACTCGTGAATAGTAACTCGACATGAAAAAATAAAAATTTTACAAGAAAGTTCAGACCAATATTCCAGTGAAATAATATTAGATGAAGCGCAAAACTCAAAGAATTTCTGATCATTTCAGGAATTATAGAAGCAATACTTACCGTAGTAAGTTTAGAGTTAGGAATCTGAAATGAAACAATATATAAAACTACAATTGGACTTTCACCTGTCAGGCGGTAGTCCGCTCAGACAAATTATTTTTATAATTTAATAACAACTGAATACGAAGGGTTATTCACCAGGCATGCGGTAGTCCGCGTAGACAGGTTATTCCCACAGAATAATAAAGAATAGAATAATAACAGGATTTCACCATTCATGCTAGTCCGCGTAGACAGGTTATTCCAACAGAATAATAAAGAATGGAATAACAACCTTTACGAGTATTGAAAGAAAACAACTCTCTTCATGAATACGAAAGAAATAATACCCCTTACCTTAATAAAAATTTAGAGACTGCACTAGTGTAATAGCAAAATACTCTTCTTCTTTCTCTCTTACTCTCTCTATACTTTCTCTCTCTATAGCTTTAGTGAATTGGTGAGAAATAATGAAGAAATGAGTTTCTATTTATAGGTTTGGCAGAGTAAGGGTAAAATAGTTTTTTTGCCATAATTTATGGCATCATCGATCCTATGACATCATTGCTTACCTCATCGTTCTGATAACATCATTGCTTACCTCATCGTTCCAATGACATCATTGCTTACATCATAAGAATTCAAATTCAATTTGTTCTCTTCCACCTCATTTTATTTTTATACCATGAATTTACTATAATAATGTTACCATTCAAATTATAAAAATCATACTATTATATAATCACATCATACTACTATAATGTAACATTATAATAATATATTTGAATGAATTATTTTATCAAAAAAGATAAAATACCAACTTCCAACAAATATCACATGCTAAAAATTCCTCCGTCTAAATCCACATTGAATAAATATTTTCTTATCATAAATATCAAAAATTAATTATTCACAAATAATATTACAGAACTACAATATTGACAACTAGGTCGTTCTCATGAAAGAGGGGGCCTTCCGATAAGAATTTCTCCTTACTGGCGCGTAATTAAATAATCCCACCTAGACAGAACTTTCTTAGACATTGCCAATAATGCTATCTAATAATATTATTCCAATAATATGAATTATTGATTTGATAATTTAAAATACTGTGCAATGACAACTATTGAATCACTAATATCAACATAGCAATTATTGAATCAATAAAATAAAATATTGAACAGTAATTACTGTAACAATTATTGAGTAGTGACTTCTTACGTAAGAATTAATAATTAGAATTACTGTGCAATACCGTGTGCTACTGTGCAACACCGAGTATTACTAAATTTTAACCACCGGGTATTTTAACAGTTTTAACGGTAAAAGTTTTATCGTTATTTTTGTAAAAAGGTTATTTCTGTCGCTTTCTATATCCGACATTCATTCCGTTGTGGGGGTCCACTAATGACTGCGCCGTCGTACGAATATTCTCCGACAAAAAGAATATTCCTCGACTAAACGAATATTTCCTGACAACAATGAATATTTTATTACCACTTGCTAACTTTGTAAAATTTGCACATTTCACCCATAATTTATCACATTTATTAAATCAACACCTTACTATTTCAAAAATAATATATAAAGAAAATTAAATTTTATTCATAAAATTTGGGGTCTTACACAGAGAGTGGGATAATTATTGTATAAATGCAACATGGATTGCCAAAAAATATGAAGATGATCTTCGGATGAATCCAACATGGGGATTAGATCAGTTTCATACTAAAGTAGTTAAAGATTTGGATATTGGGGTATCAAGGAGTCTAGCATACAGAGCTAAGAAAAGAGCAATGAAAAACATTGAAAGGGGTGATAAGGAGGAGTATGGAATGGTTTTGGACTATGCTGCAGACCTTAGAAGAGTCATGCCTGGAAGTACTTGTGTCTTGAAGAGAACAGACCCAAAGCAGGGACAAGACCTAGGCAAATTATTGAGATTTTATGTCTGTCTGCAGCCACTAAAAGAATGATTTAAATTGGGTTGTAGACCACTGGTGGGACTTGATGGTTGTTTTCTCAAAGGACCATATAGTGGTCAGTTATTAACTACAGTTGGTGTTGACTCTAACAATGGGATGTGGCCAGTTGTTTGGGCCATTGTTGAATCTGAGAACACACAGTCTTGGTTGTGGTTTATGAACTTGCTGGTGGAAGATCTTGGAATTGCAAATGATAGAGGCTGGACATTCATTTCAAATAAACAAAAGGTATAAACATCTCTTCATTTATATATATATTTTTTATTCCATCAATTATTACATTTATTGCATCTTTCAGATAAATTACCTTTTTTGTCCCCAGGGTTGATTAATGCTTTAGAAGCTGTGGTCTTAGGTGCTGAACACGGGCATTGTGTCATACATTTATATAGGAACTTTTGGCAAAAACATAAAAGGGTCTGTTTTAAGAAAATTGTTTTGGAATGTTGTCAAACCTACAAACCCTTATATCTTTCAAAAGGCAATGGAGGTGTTAAAACTGGAATATAAGAGTGCATATGAATGGTTAGTTCCTAAACCACTTGGTTAGTGCATGGAGTAGGTCTCATTTTCAGACCATATGCAAAAGTGACATGTATGTCAATAACCATTGTGAGGTATTTAATAGCAAAATTCTTAAAGCTAAAGTGAAACTAGTAATAGGGTGTCTAGAAGGACTTCGATTATATTGCATGAATAGGATTTTTAAAAGGAGAGAAAAGATGTTGAAACATAATGGTGTATTATGCCCTAGAATAGCCAAAAAATTAGAAAAATGGAAAGGTCGGTGTGGGGGTGGAGTGTCATTGCGGTCAGGTGGTGGTGGGAGATTTATAATGACTATGACTTTTAGGGGTTATTCATTTGTGGTGGATTTGGGGGAAAACATGTACTTGTAGGAGCTGGGACTTGTCTTGAATACCTTGTGATCATGTTGTGTCATGCATTAACAAAATAGGACATGATCCAGACACATATGTGCATGAGTGTTTAACCAAGGACATGTATGTGAAGGTTTACAGTCACAACATTGAGCCTATAAGGCACAGATCTGAGTGGGATCCTACTGGGATTGAGCCACCTTTGCCACCAGTTAAACATACCTATGTAGGCAGGCCTAAAGTTGTTAGGAGGAAAAGTAATGATATTCCAAATTCAAATCCAGAAGGTACAAGTTTGAAGAGGAAAGGAACATCATTAAAATGTGAATTTTGCAAGGAATGGGGTCAAAATTCAAGAAGGTGTCCTCAAGTAAGTTAAGTGAGTGTTTCTTTTCATGTGATTTTTCAAGATCCTATATTAAGTTTAATACATTTCTGTTTGTCTGTTTTTAGAAACTAAATAAGCAGTCAGATGTGATTTCACAATCTTCCCAGGCTCCACAAAGTCAATCATCTCAACCTCCTCCAAAGGCTAAGAGGGCTAAGAAGGCTCAAAAGACTTCACAGGCTGCAGATGTATATCATACTCAAGCTTCTCAACCTCCACCAATGACAGCAACACATGAGTCTACAATGCAGCCAGGTGGAATGAATGTTGATTAAAAGCAAGTAGGAGGTTCTACAAAGTGGCAAGGTGAAATCCATTATATAGGTAGCCAAAGAAATGACTCAGATGATATATTACAACCCAAAGACTACACATTGAAGGAAAAACAATATACAACACTAAGAGATCTAGAAGTTGCAGCAAGATCCAAAAGAGAGAAGATCAAGTTTAGGAAACCAACTAGTGGAGTGCCTACTGCAGATAAATAGTGTTAGGATGGGATTTTTGAAAACTTTTTGTTTGTTTTTTTTGGGTACATAAAATTGCACAGTGTTATGAATGCATTTGATGTATGTATGTTGCCTAAGGCTAAGAATGTGTGGTTGGGATTGTAAATTGCAGTGTATGATGCTTTTTTGCTAAAAGGCCTGTTAAGTCAACTGTTTTGAATTGCCTCTGCTTTGTGACATGTACTGGAAATTAATTACTTAATTAAATGGCAATAGCAGTTCCTGAAAGTTTATAATAGTTTGGTTTTCTATTAAATTATTTTTATTTAGAGCATTTTGATTATAGCATTTTCTACCATTGTGTGGTTATTATAATATTTGGGCTCTTTGGTTATTATAACAGTATAGTTTGTGCATTTCTGCAGTGCTTGTTATTATAGCAGTATGGTTGGTGCATTAATGCAGGGTGCCTATGAAACACCAGATATCATAAATTGCACACCAACCTATTTTATAGCATATATCATAAACAAGCTGTAAAATTGCACCAATTCACACATAAAACATCAAAAATTCTTTGGTTTATAGCATCTTCATTCAAAGAAATTGCCCATAAATTACAACCAATAAATTTCCCAAAAAAGATGCCCAGCAATTACATTTCATATGTGTCCTAATTTCTACCACTATATTGCCAGAAATTACAATCCCAGAAATTACATTCCCAGTAATTGCCCTTTTTAGTCAGAGTACTACCAATACATTCATAGCCTAGAAATTTACTTGCGGAGAACTTCATCCTTTGTTGAGATGAACATGAAATAAAAAAATCATAATCCAAGTTGCAGTCAACAGACCCCATGCAATCCTTGCCCTAATTTTGCACTCCTTCAATTCATCTTTCAGAGCTTTGATTTCAGCATCGAAATTCTCTGATCTTCTAATTAATCCATGTATTACTACCTTGAACGCTAGTTCACACATTGGAGGATCAACCCAAGCGAAGAAATTAGAACAACCGTGTCCATCTTCACACCAATCTGGACAACTAATGAATCTTCTACCAGCATTGTTTGGGCTTCTTCAAGCTGTCTTCATCACTGAATTCTTCATGCACCAGCAATTTTGATCCATGAGCCCTAATTTTTCCTAATTTTCTTGATTGAATTTCCTGGATTTACAATCTAATCGAGCTGCATGTATGCTACTGAATCAGTTTGAGCTTTAGTAGCTTGTTCCAACTCAGGAAGTAGAAGAAGATATGGAAAAGACTTAAACACCCCTCCAGATCCACACGTGTGTGTTAGTCAGTCACTTTTGACCGGTTAACTGAAGAAAGTGTCTTTTATTATGTATAACTGAAGTTTGGGATATACTTAGACACATTTTTCAGTTTGAGGTGCAAACGTCAACATTTATGTAAAGTTTGGGGTGCAAAGTGTCTTTTAGTTCTATTTAAATAAGCTTTCTCATTTTTATAATTGACGACATATAATTGGCAAAAACATATAAAATTTTGAAGAATTAATATAAAAAATATTCGGTACATATATAATTTTAAAAAAAATATGAAAATTCGGACCATTGCCAACCCCGGCCATGGCATAGTTCCACCACTGACTTCTACTAGATCCCTCCTCTGTTCAAAAAAAATAGTCTCATTTGTAAATTTTGATGTTTCGCAAACAAAATGGTGGGGGCTAGTTGCACCCCTCATTTTCCCATTACACTCCATAGTTAAAAAAAAACCCCATTAAAAATCATATGATTCTGAGTACATTCATTTTTCATATTTTTTCAAAAAAAGCCAAAGATACCCCAAACACAGTAGAACTACAAAAACATAGCAAAAACCCTTTACATGAACTGGGAATTAAGATTTTACATGAACTGTGCATTAAAGCCTAAGCATTCAACAACAAAAGTAAGCTAAATAACTAAGAACTAAACACTTGCATCAATCGATGAACTCAACAGTTGTTGTTTCGCAATTGGTGGAAGAGGTAAGCATCTTGAACTTCTCCATCCTTGAAGAAAACAACTCTCTCCATCCTGAGGCACTTGCATGGTGATGATCAGACCACATTTTCGAGACTGGAGTGATTGGACAATCTGGAATAAGCTCCATCCTTACAAAGTGTGACCCGTTTATGTAGCCAAATACCAACATCCTCTGGTTGATCTCCACTGGTACATCACCCCTTAGAGGGAAAAAGAATAGACATTGTTCCTGTGAAATCAGTAGAACTACCACATTATAACATGTTGATATCACGGTACCCATATATGGTATAATCATCCAGTTCTTACTGTCCGGAAAGGCATCATAACACTCCACACTAAAGAGCAACTCATCTGTGGTGGAAAATGGTGACAAAAGTTTGTCATAAAGTTCTCCATACTTGTGCAACTCAGCTGCAAAATCTTTCCTTACTATCTTCCATCCATCATTATCCCAATAGTAGTGAGATGCGACAACACTAAATCCACAATGACCATCCCCTTGTACGTCAATAATGTTAGCTATATATGGATGAAAAAAAGTAGGAAATTGTGTTACCCAATTTGCAGTGTTTGCTCCCCTGGTCCTATGCACTTTCAACTTTGGCAACACCTTTGGCTTTTTCCTAACATGTGACTAAGTTCACACTTATCTGAGTTGCCAGATCATCCTCAAATACATGTGAGTCTACTGCATGCTCAAACGTAGAAACTTCTCTTTTAGTAGATTTATCCTCTGGAAGACTGCTTTTAAAACTCTTTTGCCCTTTCTTCCTCCCTCTCACATTAAGCTTCTGTTTTGGCCCTAGGATAGAGGTGCTACTAGACTGCCCTATGCACTGAAGTTACCTCTTGATCTCCTTCTTCTGAGGTATTATAGCAATTGCAAATGTGGACCATACAATGTCCATCTCCATATCTATTGTCACATCATCTTTCTGCTCTTCAGTGAAAGGTGTTATGCTCAATTTTCTCCAAAACTTGTGCACATCACTTGGTGGAATGTTACGGCCATCTTGCCAATATTGTGTCAGAATGTGAGCACATGGTAACCCAAGACACAACAAACTTCTATGTGTACATATATCAGCCTGCACACCAGTGTTGCTAATTAGTCTAAGGATGATGACAATGATATAAAGAATAAATCAAGTGAGATCAAGGACAAATATTAGAGATTTGTAATTTAATTCATCCAAGTTCAAGAATGTTCAAATTGTCAACATGATAACCAATTGTGGAGTAAAATTCAAGAATGAGATTCATAAAAGATAATTTGGACAAAGAAAAAAAATTAATTTCGCGATGAATAGTACTCATGAATAGTGCTGTATGAATAGTACCCCGGATGAATAGTACCCCGACATGAAAAGATTAAAATTTAATAAGAAAGTTCAGACCAATATTCCAGTGAAATGATACTAAATGAAGCGCAAAACTCAAGGATATTCTACTAATTTCATATATTTTCGCCATTTAATAATAAGGTTATTAAACAAACAATAATTCCGTACCATAAATTGAGAAATATGAAAGAAAATGATATCTCTTGACGAGTACAAAAGAAATGATATCTCATACGAGTATGAAAGAATATACGAAACTGATGAATTTTCATCCGCCGTGCGGTAATCCGCGTAGACATATTATTTTCACATTTTAATAAAAAATGAATACGAATGGTTATTCACCAGGCATGCGGTAATTCGCGTAGACATGTTATTCCCACATATTAATAAGGAATAGAATGACAACCCTTGTGAGTATGAAAATAACATCTTTTACCTTAGTAGAAGACTAAATCTGACTGGTATAACAAAGATTATCTTGAGAAAATCTTGCACTATTAGTTACACTCAAAGTATCCTTATACTAGAAAGAAATATGTGCAATATTATAGAAGAAGAATTCTCTAATTTTGGTGTGATTTTTATTTCTTAACTAAGCAATATATTTATAGGAGAATGGCAGAGCACTATTTAAAATCTTTACGGATGAACAGAAGAAAAATTCACGGACAAAGTTCACGGGCAAATTCAGCGAAAATTTGGTTTTAATTATTATGTAGCACTATGCAATAAAATATTCTAATAAAACAAAAAGTTTATATATAATATAATATATTCTAGTTATATTCTAATAAAACAAACAACTTTATATATATTATAAAAAGTTTTATATTTTATATAAAACGTTTTCTGTTTTATTACTATTATAATAAATAATAAAATAAAACTGAGATAAATTTCTACCGACGGTTTGACAAATTAGTACGTGGGGGTCCATGGAATAATAAGTGAAATTTACATCAAACATCTCATGACAAACCCCTTTATTTATATCAAAAATTGAATAATTATCTACCACAAATCACTTATCCTCAATCAACACATTTTTAATCTTTCAACAATTATTCATCATTAATATTATAACTCACAATATTGACAACTAGATCGTTCCCATGAAAGAGAGGGCTTTTCGATAAGGATTTCTCCTTACTGGCGCGTAATTAAATAACCTAACATCTTTCCTCGACAGAACTTTTTAGACATTGTCAATAATGCTAATATTAATATGAGTAAATGTGTCGTATCAATTATTGATTTAATAATATAAAATATTGTGCAGATATTACTGTGATAATAATTAAATCAATAATATGAGATACTATGCAGCAACTAATGTGGCAATTATTGAATAAAACTGAGTGACTTCTTATGTAAGCATCAATAATCAGAGATACTATGCAATACCGTATGCTACTATACAATATCGCGTACCACTGTACTTTTATTATCGGGTATTTCAACAGTTTAACGGTAAAAGTCTTGCAGTTATTTTTATAAAAAGGTTATTTTTGTCGCTTTCTATATTCAACAGTTATTCCGTTGTGGGGTCCACCAATGATTATTTCGTCATACGAATATTCTCCGACAAAAAGAATATTCTCCGACCAACCGAATATTTCTCAACACAACAAATATTTTATGACAATTTGCTTACTTTGTAAAATTTTCACACCCTTAACTTTAACCCTTTATCAATTTAACCATTTACTGAATAGAATAATAATTATAAGAAAAATTGAATACTTTTATTTCATAAAATTCGGGTCTTACAACAATATTTTATGACGGCCATGACAATCATTAAAAAATATAATTTTTTGTGACGATTTTTATTTGCAATTATAAAAAGAAGGTATTTTCTGATGAAATTTTCAAGCCATCACAAAACAATAAAATTTATTATGGCTCTCAATGATGACTTAGTTTACCTTCATTATAGAGTATTTGTGACTGCGATTGCAATCACCAAATCTTATATCTCCACTAAAGTACTATATATCGTTTATAACATGTCATATATTGTGAATAGAAAAAATAATCATATTCTTGTGATACCAACCAACTTTCATACAAATTGAGCATTTTTCATTCAGACAATTAGGATTGAGCAAAAAACGGGTATAACCGAATTACTGAACCGAACCGAAATACTTTAATCGAAATTTTCTGATAATTCGGTTATTTTTAAAAATTCGGTTATAACCGAAATTATTTTTGGTGTTCAGTTAGTTAATACGGGTTTTAATTTTGAGTTATTCGGTTTAACTGAATAACCGAATAAAGGGCCTTACAAACACCGACTATGAAATTTGACAATTCTGGTCAATCAGCAATGGTGGGCCTGCATTTGAAAATCAACTAATCCGGTTTAACCCGGTATACTCCGACCCTATACTCGAACCGACTTTGAGGTCGAATGGTTTTCCCAATTTTATACTGTTGACAATAATATATCCATCTAATTTCTCTTTACTCTTTACTCATGACTCATGACTCATCATATTCAGATCTCAGATTTCTCTCACTCTCGTCTCTCTGAACTCTGTCTCCTCTCCGCGTCTCCGCCTCTCCGCCTCTCCGTGACTGCGCCTACACAGCTACACTCCTTCCGTTGCCGGGAATTGCAAAATCCGCTTCTTCTTCATCTTCACCTGTTTGATATATATATATTAGTTTATTCAGAAAAAGAAGTGCTGTTGCATGTTGGTACTTGGTAGTTGCTGTTATTGTTTTCCCTTTTACCCCCAGTTATCATAGAGCAAACTTTATGCAATTGTTCATTGTATTTCTGGTACTATGCATCATTCCAAAATGAATCTGTATTGAAATTTGGAGGCTTGTTTGGCTGTTTATTCTCTATAAAAGATACACAATCCAGAACATTTCAGTTTTTAACCGAATAGTAAATTCGGTTGTTCGATAATTCGGTAATTCGGTTATCTCCTAATTCGGTTAGTAGTTCGAATATTAAAATTGAGTTAATTTCGGTTTTCGGTTATAACCAAATAAGCTATTCGATTCGATTATAACCGAATGCTCAGCTCTGTAGTCAATAAGCATTTCCAACATAAATTGGATTAAAAC
This sequence comes from Panax stipuleanatus, assembly GCA_020205555.1. Taxonomy (NCBI): domain Eukaryota; kingdom Viridiplantae; phylum Streptophyta; class Magnoliopsida; order Apiales; family Araliaceae; genus Panax; species Panax stipuleanatus. Next base: position 130,308,019 of record CM035124.1, read on the forward strand.
CCAACTACTTTTTTAACTTTTCCAGAATTTTGTAGCAATTATATACGGCTTAAAGGTGTAAATTGTAGCGGTTAAGGTTTTAGCCTTAATGTAGCCACTAGAGATCTTAAGGCCTCAAGGTTTTAGGCTTTTTCTTTTATTCTTTTATTTACTCTTTATTTGGCATATATGTTGATCAATTTTGACATTTTTAATTGGGCTTGGTTTGGGCTCCCTTTTGGACCAAATTTTGGGCTTACTATATTAATTAGATTGGGCTTTCTCATAGGCTAGCCCACCACTTTTATTACACCTTGCTTTGGGCCACAAATAATTGTACACTTGAGCTCAATTAATTTTTACTTTCACTTTTATAATTAAATTAACACTTAGGCTTAGGCTAGTAAATTAACTAGCCCATTAGCTTAACTCTTTTCAATTCCTAACCAAGTCATTCAAATTCTAGGATTAGTTAGATCAAAATTAATTGGGTTTCTCATTTTCTTTTTAGTTAAATTTCTTAATTTTTTTGGTTACAGTCGACTTTCGATATTTGGAAATCCGATTTCGCCACCGATCCCCATTTCTCGAATAAACGCTATGTCGTTCTTCGAAAAGTCGAAAAAGTGTTTTTCTCGTGAATAGTATTTTTACGGCTTTTTTCCGAAAAAACTTTTATTAAAGATTTCATCTCCCTTTCTCAAATAAACGTTATGATATAATTCAAAATTTTCGGGAAAAAAAACGTTTATTAGCTTTTTTTGTATTTTATGAATACTGTTTTAGCATTTTTTCTTTGGAAAAATTTGTTTTCTTCCAAAAACTCCCAACACTCGTACATAACCATATAACACGTAAATTAGGTCATTAATCGACCTAGAAACACATAACATATAATAATATCAATAAAATTTTATTTTATTAGATATTTACATCGAAAAACCTAATTACAAGGCTATTCGATTTCTCGGGCTGTCACACTCACAAATTATGTGCTTCACACGGGTGGCATAAATAATAATTTATCCAATTAATAATTAAAAAAATAAATTGTGATTTCAAGAATGTAACTGTATTTATTAAACTTAAATATTTATTCAAATAGCTAATGATTGAATTATATAATGCGGTTCTTTCAATCAATTTTTAAGCGAAATATTTGAATGAATTATTTTAGATTTATTTAGTTATGATTATAAGAAAATAGTGATATTAATTTTATTTAAGTTTGTAATGAAATCCTATATTAGTGTTTATATTGACAAAATTTGCTTGAAATTCTAATTCGAATAGAATGATGAAACTCAAGTTTTAAATTAATTATGACACTTAGTTAGGAATGAATCCACTATAATTTTTAAATTAATGTTTCAAATTCACATATATTATTAATACAATTAATCATGTGATTTGAACAAATTTCATGTTTTAATGAATTAAATTAGTTAGGATATTAATTTAATAATAAAGTTCACGACTACTATTAATATAATTAGGAAGTATTTCTTATATTTGTAGAATATTGTGATTGCTGGGTCGGATACAAACTATAGCAGCTGTGGTTTGGACCATGACAGGACTAATGGAAAACCCTACAGAAATGAAGCGAGTACAAGAAGAGATTAGAAAGTGGACAATTGGAAAGAAAGGACATGTAGATGAAGATGATCTTCAAGAGCTTGTTTATATCTCAAGGCAGTAGTAGTAAAAGAGAGTATGAGATTATTCCCACCAGCAGCTCCACTTCTTTTGCCAAGAGAACAAGTATCATTGAAGGGTATGTATGAAATTCAACCAAAAACCCCAGTTTATGTGAAAAGTCAAGGCTAGAGTTGAGAGTCTCTTCAAAAGTTGATATATTCATAAACACAATTTTTATGTTGAGAATCTAAACTAGTCAAAATGGATTTACTACTACATTCATGAATGTCATTTACCAACAGCAGCAAGGAACAACTTCTCAACATTAAATTCAAATCCTGATGTTGAAGTACTCCTGATCAAAGTGATGTAATCGCACATAACCATCTTCGCCTCCGCTTGAGAAACTGTAACCAAAAAACAGTTGAAGTAAGGAGAAACATTCCGTATTAGAAACTGAGAAATATATATAATCAAATTAAAATTCTAGGGAAAGGAAAAACAAAGCAGAATGTGTTCAAGTGAGTACTAAAAGAAAATAAACAAATAGGACAACGAAACTGCATCTTCTGTCGATGTAACGTGGATCAGCATGCTAGTCTTGTACACTAACTGTTAAGATAATAGCTACCTATTTTCCTTTCTCTTTTTTTTGTAATAAACATTCCAAAGGGGCCGAAAAAAAGAAAGCATCAACCCGCACATGCAAAGTATACAAAAGCAAGTGGGGAACAAAAAACATGGCCTACTGCAGCGAAAGCAATATACATCCACCATATAAAACTCAATGAACCCCTACCCCCAACCACCAAGCACTACCAAAAGAAATCAATAAAGGGAACAGTATACCCTGGAAATGTTACACTTTGCCCAACTTTTCCTCGTCAAAATATTTCATTTCTCTGTCCCGACAGATGGATCACCATAAACAATAAGTTATGTAGAACAAAATTGAAAGGATAAATAGAATCGGCCATCCTGCAGGATATTTGAGGTTACTCCGCAGAGTTGCCTCTCAGTCCATAGCAATCAAAAACAAATAGAAAAAAAATCAACACTGAAAGAAATATCCCTAAACCATGTAGCATTCTTAAAGACGACACAATTTATTAGAACCATGATTAAGGGAGTGTGTATTCTTCATTGTGAGTCCTTTTCAGAGGAACAAGATCTAACATTCCAACTCAATCAATTATGTTATATATTCACTTACGAGGAATCCTTCCACAGCAAGGGAAGTGTGTCATTTACATTTTTAAGTTTTAAGGGTAAAAGGACTTTTTATCTGTCAACACCCTCAAAATGAAATAATATAGACAGCAGGGGAACATTGACATCATATGAAAGTGTAGGTGGCTTAGTGATAAACTAACAATCAATGAAACTTGTGTGTTGAAAAAAAAAAGATCCTAAGACGAGTGGGAAAAAAACTTGAACTGTATGCATATTCTATATATACATATATGCAGGAAAAAAATCTCTAGAACCTGCCACATGGAAAAATTATTCTAGTAATACATTTTCATTTTTGTAATGAATCTTGAAGCTAATACACAAAATACGTCCAAGGACAATGCTCACAAGCTGATGCACATTCTTGATAGACCATTTAAAGTTTAAAGCTAAAAAAAGGAATTATTTCGACAAAATAATCACTTAAAGGTTCAAAACTCAAAAAAAATCAATAACATGGCTGCCAATTGCATTATTATAAGTTAAGAAAAGTTTGTGAACTCCATATAAACAGGCACAAACAACTACCTTCATTAACTAAAGATGATTATAAACAGAAGAAAATGCCATACAATTCAACACAAATTCAAAATAGATTTAAGGTCAGCGCATGATGTGATGTAACAGCAAGAGACAAAATACTACCTTTTCCCATCAGGGTTGAATGCCAATGCATTTATTGGTCCAAAATGCCCTTTCACACCTCCGATTTCTTCTTGAAGGATCTGTCACCAAGGAAGTTCAGAAATCAATAGGTTACCCTTCCACCTTTTTCATTCATTGATATATCTGCCGTTCTTTTACCTTGTCATAAAATTTGGCTTCAAACTTCCCAGCACGATGATCAGTTGTTGTAACAGCTGATGCATCCTGACCACCTCCAAGCACCACCTGTAAAGCAGTGAAGAATCAGATTCAGCTGAAAGTTAATGCACATAAAATGCTCTTGATGCAGGTATGTTATTTGCTTTATTAGGATGCAATGTGAGCTCATATGCACCTTCCTGGAATCATGTTACCAGTTCCACAGGCACAAAGTGCAATATGTTGAAGCTGATTCAGAAAGATGATATAGAAAATGGTGAATCAAAATATTTCATATATCAACTTTCTCTTTTTTTATATAAGTCTATATATCTCATACAATCTGGTTTAGCAATAAAATTCTTGTCAGAAATAAGATGAAAAACCCATGTGTAAAATAGCATTGAAACAACTAATGCGTAAGTGTAACAATGAATCCTCAAAAGGTCAAGAGGAGAAATTTTTTATAAGAACGTTATAAATTATTTTTTTATAAGTAAATAATTTCATTAGAAGCACCAGAAAGTGGTGAATCCACTTACAAGTATACAAAGCATAGGTTTATGCCCTAAACAAGTCAAAAGACTCTACACTATAAAAGGAACCACCCAGAATATATCTTTATTAGGTCCAAAGCGCAAATCTACCAAAAATCCACAATGGAACCCAGACATCTCATACAACCAAAGGAAAAGAAGCCTCAAAAAAAGGAACCAAATATCAGTAAACAGCCTTTTGCTTCCTACCAATATCGATTATTTTGTTACTCAGCCTCGTCATTCCCTCCAATAACGATTATTTTGTTCCTTCCGGATTGTCTACCAAATAATTACTATGGGCCACAATCCCGCGGCCTTCTCCTTTCCTTCCTTCCTCACCCTCATCCTGCGCCAAGCCTAGAACATCTTACTGATAGAATGCAGCATTAACCAAGAGATACCACACATCAGAACAAAATGATTCAGAGACTCCTAGTTGTGTGACAGGTGTAAAAGTAAGTGATCAACCGTCACTTCCGCAAATCCACACATCACACATCTACTCTAAGTCCATGACCGCTCTTCTGCGAATTATTCAGCCTAAGAATCGCACATAAACTATCGTCCAAGAAAAAAAGAGCCATTTTCAAGCACCCTCCAAAGACTCCTCCACTGCACCAACCCGTACAAACCATCTTATGAACAGAGATACACACCATTTTGAGATGCTCATAAGCCATCCACAAACTTATAACATGGATACATTATTTTGGCCGCAGTATGTGCAGTGGATAAATGGATACATAACCAGTGCGTATACACCTTGGAAAAGGTTGAATACATAAGCTGGCCTTATCTATTAATAAGAAATCAAAAGTAAAATGGATATGTTTCCGGATCAGGATATGTAGGACCTGTCCGAGGTGTCAATCTGAAACTTTTTTTAGCGAGTTCTTCTGTAATTTGCAGAAAATTGTGAGTTAAAATTAAAGAGAATTGCTATTTCCACAAGTACATATTGATATTTCTACAAGGTCTCTCTCACAGGGGTGTATGAACCATTTACTATTCATGTGAGGAGAAACTTGTGAAAATATCACTTTTACTTGTGAAAATATCAATTCACAAATTAAAAGAATATATATAGCTGATGCAAAGAGCCTAAGGAAAGAATCGGTTAATTGTATCTATTTGTTGGTCTAGATTTTCTCTCTAAGCCTAGAACCTATCTTGGCCTACGACAACCTCCCATCTACTGCAACCCTCTCTATAAATATATCTCTTCTTATGCCTTCTCCCAAGTGCACTTTGTATAAATTTTTATTTTTAATTTGATAATATGTTAATTTGCTAATTCTTAGTTGTCATTTTTAAGATACCAATCAATTTTCTCTTCTTATTCTTTTATTTTTGTCAAGTATCTTCTCTTTTTGTTATTGGTATTCTTATGTTATTTCAATGTTAGTGTACTTTTATTGCAAACTAATATCATAGCTTTAGCTATTTATTTGTCAGGTTAAATTTGTTGCACCAAAAAACACAAGTTTAAATTTGAAAGATATGTAAATGAAAATTTTCATATAAATGTTTATTGCCATGTCGGTATCCTTAATATTGTAAGGACTGTCATACCCCCGTGCACTCATATCATCACCTGTATTAGTGCTTCTTAGGACTTCAAACAAAGAAGGAAATATGTTGCCATTTCAGAAAGTAATAATAGTTATAAGGACATGGCCTTTCTGAAATTCAAATATCCAAGAAGTGAGCTCCAAATGGAAACAGAAGTGCTTTAGGAGAAAACCGAAAAATAAAGGATAATACTTTTACTCCACTGAAAAGATGCAGCAATGGAAAAATAATTATAGCGTGCACAAAATACAAAATCACATTAACAGATCTTTAAAAAAATAGATATATAAAAGCAATAACAGATAGTGCCAACAGTACATACATGATTGAGCAGCGGGGACATCGTAACTGCATTAACTGGGCGTTCAGTCTTATAGGTCTTGATAAGTTCCAATGATCTAATGTCCCATAGCTATCAAAAAATTGTGGAGAGATGAGACGATAACAATGCAAGGGAAAGATAGCGAACTATAGAGAAAAGTGGCGATTCACAAAAAGAAGTTCATAGCTAGTAACCTTGGCAGATTTATCTAGGGAACCGGTGAGGAAATGTGAACCGTCTGCAGATTTTGCAAGTGATGTAATTGTATTTGTATGACCAGTTTCCTTGTCAGACTCATGAAGCAACTTCCCAGTCTGTCAGTTCGAAAAGAACATCCAACCTTTAACTTCAGGTAAATCGAAAGAGAAAACGAAAAGTACTAAGAAAACAATGTCAAACAGTATTTTTAAATCTGAAGATGACTCACAAACTGAAGTGTGGACCAACTCAGAAATAAACTCTAATAACCATACAGCCATTACATTTTACACCGATCAAGTGTTTACCTCAATATGATAACCCAACTTGTCTCCAGGGACGATAAACAAACAACTAAATAAGTTCTAATGCACGTACCTCTGAGTCCCAGATACGAACAACAGCATCTTCACCAGCACTTATTAGTGTTCTATTTAAAGGTCCCCAAACAGCTCGATTGATTCTTCCTTGAGGGCCCTTAATTGTGAGCACAGAGTCACCAATCTCTGCAAATGAAGCCAACAACGACTAAACATCTTAAGAAAAACAATGATATGTAAACTATATATTATCTGTTCACAAATATCGGCCAAATATATGGTACAAATGTCTCAATTTACTAGAAAATCCTGAAGTTATTAAGATTGTTGATTATAAAATAAATGCTCTATTTCCCCTCAAAATTCCCTAAAAGATAAGGATTTCTTCATAATTTGTTTCCACTATTAAAATATTCCTTTCAAGTCATGCAAAAGTGCATAGGATTTTCTTTTATGGATAAATTCTGCGGACTGCTTGTTTTTCCCCTCAGATTATTCGCTTTAAGTTTCTCTACCAAGAAAAGCGGAGAGGAGAGAAAGAGAGAGTGTGTGTGTTCAGTAAGCAAAAGACAGTAAAACGAAAGATCGTAGGGAATGAACATTAGGGAAAGAGAAAAGCATCCACATAAAACCTTGATAAGAGAAGACAGTTGGGTGTTGAACTCGAATCATAACTTAGCCCGACTGTACAAGAGCCTTTTATAGAAAAATATAAGGAATGTTCAAAACTAGAATTCAATCCCAACAAAGGTACCCACTTTTAGGTTTACTAAAAGTACAATAAATCAATTGTATTCATTAGAGGGATCTTTACTCAATTTTATATTTTTTAATCTACTCTTATCCTTTTTTTTATTGCTTGTCTACCTAGTAAGTAGCATAAAAACCAGAAGTTGCATTACAATAAACTTCAAAAGTCTGAAGCCCAGTACCTTAAAACAAAGGAAATGCAATTTGCAATCAAAGCTGAAAAACAAGCTTAAAAATAGTCTGTTACTTACGGTCACTCGGATCCCTGGCAATGCGTTTGACGTGAATAGCAGAAGGGGAACCCATAAAAGGGTCTGTTGTAATCACAACAAGCTTATCCCCAACCCCCAAATCAACAGATTTCGCCGGGGAATCAAAGTTAAATGTAAATAGCAGAGCCCCACTTTTAACATCCCACAGCTTTGCTGTCTGATCCGCACTAGCAGTAATGAACAGTGATGAATCCCCTAAAAACAAAGAGATCAAACACATATCATAAACATATGAATAACAAAGGGGAAAAAGTGGTTTACAGGAAGCACCTGCTTAATCCTAAAAAGCTAAAACCACAAAACCCAATCATCAATATATAGATTATACATTTTAAAGACCAAGTTGCATATTTTAGATGAATGAAGGCACGTAAAATCAAAACTGAATTTCAAACAAATCAAATAAGAAATCAAATAAAATAGTTATGTTATAAGCATTAATATTTTTGAAAATTCATGGACAAATTAAATAAAACCCATTACCCAACTTTCTCTGTGGTATCATTTCTTAATTCCAATTTAAAATTTGAAAAAGGGGTTAAAATTATGCAGAGAATGAAAAAGGAACTTACTTGACACATCGCAGCACCAAACGGCGCCATTATGGCCACGGTAAGTGCCAAGGCGCTCGCCATTATCGGCGAACCAAACAGTAGGAGTGTGATCCTTCGCGCACGAGAACAAGAGATCACCATCTCTATTGTATTTAAGGAAAGTTAGTGGCCTTTCGTGGCCTTTCATCAAAATTGGCCTCATGATTTCGAGTCGGATCGAATATCTGTCTCCTCTTTTCGTTTGTTGCTTGCAGTTGCTTGCTTCGAGTAACAGAGAGAAGGGAAGAGAGCAAGAGAGAAACCCTATTACGAAATAAGGGCAATAGGGTATTTCGTAATAAATAAACCCTAGACCCTAGTTTAATCGGATCCTTGTAGGAACGCTTAACCCTATCCGGATTCGTATGTATCGGGTCAAATCAACTACTCCTCTCCTTTTCCTTTTTCTTTTTTTAATTAGTTGAAGCTGATCATATAAATTTAAATTAATTAATTTTTGTATTTGAAAATATATTTGATTAATTTGTTAAAATTAATATTAATATTATATTTTGAAACAGAAAGATAGTATATTTAAAATTTTATATTTTATATAGAGTCATGCTATATATTGTGAGAGTTTTCTACCGAATTTGTATATCATTACATGGGATTGAATATAATTTAAAAATTGACCCACTATGTCAAATACAACGTTATAATATTACTAATTATAATTATTCATCTAACTCGCAAATAAAAATTCGACATATAAAGTCGCAAAATATATTATTATCCTTTTATATATGATGAGATATAAGCAAAATGTAAGAACATATAGTTTTGAACTAGGTAGTTTATATGCACTAATGTTGTAATTTTTTTCTAAGAACCTATATTATTACAATTTAAAATTTTAAGATACTTTTTGATCGTAAGACCTAAATCATAATTATATGACACTACGTTTCTCAAAATCCATAATTTAAATTCCTTTAGTAAATCATTTTAAAAGACATAAAAATAAAAGGAAAAGTATTTAAAATGTTAAAATAATATATTCAATCCCTTTCTAAATTATACAAATTTTTGTGGAAATTTTTTCTCAACAATCAAAAAGAAACATAATTGTTAAAATTTAAAACTTTTAGGTACTAGTACATATAATATATGATGAACATATTTGATTTGACGATGATATTAATTAAATGTATATTTGAATACAAGCAACTTTTGTAAAGTTCTTAAGAAATGAATCTTATGTAAAATTACTTTGTTTAGGGATCAAACGTGTTAGGTTGATCCAAATTCGTAGAATTAAAATTTGTAATAGCTAAGTTGTCCCGGGCTAGAAGACGATCGTAGAGTTGAAGGTAATGTTACTCAGATCGCAGAGTATACTGAAAACAATAAGAGATCGTAGAGTACAAGCCAAATCGTAGCCATAATCGCAAAGTCACCACAATTCGTAGAGCAGAATAATCACTCTACGTTTCCACTCTAAGGAAGCCCAGATCGTATAGTGTAGTCGTCTGATAAGTCAGTGGCAGGTTGTAACAAGTTCATCAACCTTAACACTCGACCCTCCAAAGTTATCCTCCAATGTAAGAGTGTAAAAAAGTCGAACCGAAGCGAATAGAGAGCCACTCGAATTCGACTCGAAATGTTAAATTCATACTCGAATTCAAATTGTATTTAAACAATTCTACTCAGATTCGACTCGACTCGAATATTTATTACTTGAATTCGATCCGACTCGGATCCAATTATATTCAAACTACTCGCGAGATTCAAATTCAAGCTCGAATTCGAATCTCCACATAATAACTAGTTTTGTAATAAATATAATTATAAATTGAATTTGTTATTTTACTTAGAAATGAGAAAATATATTTACTATTACACTTTACAAATATAAAATCACAATTAAAATTAAAAACAAAATAATAATAATTAATTGTCCAAATTTGATTTAATTTTTTATTATTATAAGAGAATGTATCGAGTATCTAATCAAATCTATATCAATTGAGTATATATCGAATCACAATTGAGAATTCGAGTAGTTTGAATTGTAAACGAGTCGAGTATAACATTGCTCAGATTCTACTCATATATTTATCCGAACTATTTTTTATGCTTAGATTTTGATCATATTATTAATGAATCCGAGTCTCGCTCGTATTTTTTTGAGTCGAGTCTGAATCGAGCTAGAACTGTTTGACTCGTTTACAGCCTTACTCAAATGATTTTGCGACAAGTCGACAAAGGCTCTATCCAACAACTATTTTAGCATAGTCAAAGGATACGTGGTTGCAGCACCTCAAAACAAACAACTTCTTGTAGTGATTAATCAGATGTAAGTGATCTTTGTAAACCAAATTTGTGTGACTTGAAAGATTCTTTGTGAATCACTTATGTAAAAGTTCTTAATGAACTGTAGTCTTGGTAATTACCCACCTTACTGGAATATCTCTAATCGCGAAGTAGAAGAGATTAGGAGACTTTTGTGCTCTGAACCTCTTAAAAATATCTTGTGTTCTTCATCTTCCTGCATTTCACTTTTTGTCACTCTGCGTTTTTGTATCTGTGACTTATTTCTACATTGCTCGATAAATTTAGAACTATGCATTTTCCATTAACCTTTGAAGGGTTTTCAAAATACAATTCCGTTATGCTTAATCAATCAATTAATTTGTTTAACTGATTTGTTAATTTCTTTTTAAAAAGAAAATTTAAAAAATCTATTCAACCCCCCTTCTAGATATTTTTGTGCCTTATGAGAATAACATACTAGATTGAAAAACATTAAGGTAACAGATTGAAAAAACATTGAGGTACTAGATTGAAAAAACCTTGAGATAGGGGTGAAAATGATCTCAAGTCAAATCGAATAGAATAATACCTTACTCAAATTCCACTCGAAACTTTTTGAAGGTGTTCGAATTCGCACTCGAATTCAACCACAATTTTATAATTTGTGCTCATATTCGAATTTGACTCGTTTTATTATACTCGAGTTAGACTTACTCGACTCGTTTATTAGTTGAGTTGCTCGTAAGTATTTGAAACATACACAAATATATCAGAATTGAATCATTTATATTTGATAATGTAGATAAAATTAACTAACTCAACTATTTAAAATAATTTAAATTTAAACTCCTCAAACTAGATCTAAAGTCTTGTAAAAAATTAATGAGATGATATTATGAGTGTTCAATCAAATGTGGACATGTACAAGAAACATAAAAGAGTGTATATTACCTTTGTGTGTGTATTCGAATGTACACTTTGGATGTGCACATAAATATATTCAATATAAAAACTCATTCCACTTCTCAATGTATGTGGAGAATTTAATTGTTCAATACAACTCCCTCCATTCCTTTTTGTTTGTCTTTTTAGAGATGTGAAAATTGTTCATTTTTATTTGTCGTTTGTAGATTTCAAGGAAGCAATAATGACTTAATTTACCATATTATCCCTACATAAAATATTAATTTATATTTCTTTTAACATTTTCAATTAATTTTGAAGGGAAATATTGAGATTTTATACTCATTTTAATCATCTAGACAAAGTATTAATTACATTTCTTAATCTTAGTATTTTCTCCTAAAACGTCAATTAAAAAGGAAGTCAGTGAGTATATATTAAATAAAAAGTATACTTGATATTGTATACGAGCAAGTATCAACCAACTTATATCAAATAGGAATTAATAATATGTGAGAATTTTGATACTTTAAATTAACGAATAATAGATAGTCCATATCCGACTAGCATAAGTGTCATAGTATTAAAATGAATTCAAATTCAACTCGTTTAAGTATCTAATCTGAGTCTCGTTCAAATTTTTCGAGTCCAGAGGCGGAGCCAAGAATTATAATTGGGACGGGCTAAAAATATTATAATGTCAAATTGTACATTTGGGTTGGTCGAACGAAGGATATTATAATACCAAAATTGTACATTTGGGCTGGACTGACCAAGGCTATTCCAACTTTTTTACTTTGGACTACATAATTATATAGTATATCTAGTAAAAAAAATAAATTGGGCCGGGCTATAGCCCCAATAACCTATTGCTAGTTCCGCCCCTGTTAGAGTCGATTATCTCGAATCGGGTTTCGAACTACTCGAATTCATTTTCAACCCTAACTTAATTAGTAGAGATGACAATTTGATCGGTCTTCACAGTGATCCCCACGTACTAGATTGAAAATACTTTTAGGTACTTAATAGAGATGACAATTTGACCTGTCTTCATAGCGAACCCCACGCCCTGTCATGAATTAAGGGTGTATTAACTCTAACCGATACATCATGTATGTGAAAAAATAGTTATACGTGGAGATGAGTAGGGGCGATAATTTTCAACATGATTCATAAACAGATTAGTGTCATAAACGAGTTCGTGTCATAAACATAATTTTAAACACGCATTAATTTTCGACACGGACATGATTCATAAACGAACTATAAACACGTGTATACACTAGTTTTGACACGACACCCCTAGAGATAGGGAGAAGATGATTCTCCCTCCGTCCCAGTTTAACTGCTGTTTTAGCATAAAATTTTTGTCCCAAATTATCTGTTTTTTTAAGATTTCAATGCATTTTCTCCTCTCTTTTTTTCAAATTTGCCCTTAGCCTTGAAAAGGATGTATGAGTAAGGATTGGCTGTATGAGTTAATGCTTTCTCTTTTTTTTTTGAGAGGCACGCTTCTCCTCATCTTTTTATTCTCTTATTCTTGGGACTAGGTGAAGCTGCACATGAATAGATGTAAACTAGTAAGAGCATAAATCAATACATAGAGGGTATCTTAGTCTTTTAAACATATTTATTGATTTGTGTGTGGAACTCTAAAACAACAGATAAATTGGGACGGAGGGAGTATTTGTTTCCTCTCCCCCATATCTACCCCGAATAGTTATATATTAATTAAATTATAATTTCATCCTTTATATATTTATATAATTAAAATATATATCATCATGTGTCTATTTATATATAGGCATATGATTCACTATATTATTATTATTATGATTGTTATTATTATTATATTTTTATTAACTTTATCATGTCTGAGTTGATATATGATTCATTTTTATGTATATATCTATTTTATTAAAAGCTAGCAAAGAAAATAACATCTTCCTGAAGGCGTGTTACCTTTTTAACTTATTTCCCTTCCTAGCCTCTATTCCTAAAATTTCCCCTATATATTTTCTTACTCATATTTTATAATTTTATTTTTATGTTTTTTAAATACACATACATAATGTGTGCCATATATATTAATTATTGTAAATATAATTAAAATTGGTCTTTTTTAAATAAGAAACTCATGAAATATTAAATTTTGTGATAATTTAATTTTTTTGGTGGTTATAAAGTTTTAATCTTGGTGGAGAATAGGACCATTATGAAAAATATTTATATTTTTACAAGCAAAAATGTTACTTCCATAAAATAGAGTAAAGATTGAAAAGATTCATACTTTACTGCTAAAATCTGAATTTTGTTAAACTTGAAGAACCCAAAACCCCCAAAACCCTCAAAGCTCAGTGCTGTCGTACGAGGAGCAACACTGTGGAGCGATGCAGAGTGCTGGGCGTCTTCGCTTTCTCTCAAAGTCCTCTTCCAAACGAGGTTAAAGACGTTCTTCAATACTCTGACCAATTTTTTTTTTATTTTGTTCATATTTTGTTTTTGTCAGAAATAAATTCACTACTGTACCCTTTAAATCAGATGATTCAATTAACGAAATCACTAATGTTGATTTGGTTTTGCTTTTTCAGTATGTTATGTGATTCAATTTCTCTACTTCTGTACCATATTTATCCTAAATTATGGAAGTTAAAGTTCTGTTAGAATCTTCTGCAATTGAATTGCAGTTCATTGTTAATCTTGTTTTAGTTGAATTTCTCTAACACATTTAAAAAGGGTTGTTAATCTTGTCATTTCTTAATTTTACTATTTTCAATGCTCCACAGCATTAACAGAGATATCTAATCTTGCGTGGGGATCAAATACTAGGAGCCGTGGAAGGTCATTTGCCGCTTTGGTTCCTTCGGTTACACCAAGGAAAATTCGAAAATGGGTGTCTAAAGATGAACGCCAAGCTATGGTCAAAGAATTTATTAACAAGTAATCATCAATCATCTTTTGATCCTTTATTTAGTTTCCTTAAAAATATTACCTGTGCATTGTTTAATTAAATCATATTCAATTTGTTTCTTACTAATTTCTTCTGCCTTTCTTTTAAAAATTTTAAGAATTTTTCCTCATTCGGGGTGGGGTGGGGTGGGGTGGGGGGGGGGAGTTAATAAGATTATGTCTTTGTTGATAAGAGCATTTCGTAAATATCTTCTTGTGCTTGTTACATGCATAGCGGTAATAAAATAACTTTGTTGACTAGCTACATGGGCTAATACTTAATCCAAAAATGAAATGAACGAAAAGGTAACGATGAAAGGAAGAGAAGGTTGAAGGTACATGGCGTTGTCTATGTAACACAATCACTTCTGACCAGGAGCTTTCTGTACAAGGAATAGATACTGGCGCCTGATAGACACTCCTAAGAATGCACCAAACACATCTTACACGTCTGTAAATACGATATAGTTCATAATATGGTAGGCTTGGCACACTTGTTTGTATGAATTTCACACTTTCCGATAGGAGTTTTATGTCTGACTCTAGTAGCTGAAGCAAGGAAACTTTTCTTTCTTTGCAGGTACCGAGGTGGAAATTCTGGAAAGTTTCCAACTGCTTCTTACATTAAGAAAGAAGTGGGTGGCTCGTACTATTTTGTCAGGAAGATCCTGCAGGAGGTGGAATATAAATCTAAATTGTCTTCCTCAAACACGGGGAATGAAAGTTCAAATAAAAAAGACCTACCGAAAAAGAATGAAGGATCAAATGAATTTAAAGAAAACATGAGCAGTTTTATAACAGTGGATGCTAAAATACGTAAAGATGGCCAGGCAGTAGCAATCAATGGCATGGTCACTAGTGATTCCAGTTGCATGCACTCTGAAGTGAAGAAAGGGCCAAAGGTATCAGTTTCGTTTGACAAACTTAAATCTGTGCCTGATATTGATAGCTCAAAGAGCAAAGCTGAGGACCATCAACAATCTCCTGAATATTCATGTCCCGAGAAACCAGAGGATGTTAGAGAGGAAACCTGCAAACCTATGCTTGATATTGATGGCTCAAAGAGCAAAGCTGAGGAACATCAACCATCGTCTGAATATCCATCTTCCAAGAAACTAGAGGATCTTAAAGAGGAAACACCCTATAAATCTCTTCTTGATATTGATGGCTCAAAGAGCAAAGCTAAACGTCAATCGTTGCTTGACTTAGAAACGTTTGCGAGGTATGTTTCTATTTTCTTTTTGTATCTTCACAACATCGAGACGGGGGTTGCGTAGGGTTTAGTTGTTAGCCTGGACCTCCCTGATCACTTAATATTGTTGGGTTTGTACGAAATCGTGACGCAATCAAATTGTAAAAAATTAGCGGAAGCATGGTATATCAGAGTTTAAAAAAAATTCTACAAAACCATTATCCGGATCATCCTTTATGCAAATTATTAATTTAAAAAGATAAATAAGAAGTTATGGAATCATACCCTTGTAGAACGAAGCTTCCACAGGTACTAGTTCAACTCCTTGTTCTTCGTGATCTCCTTGAATTTCCGGATTAGATTCCTTCCTTTGATCAACGTTAGCCACCCAAGTGTTTGGCCTCTAGAGGTGATCCACCAAGGAAGATGAATTATCAAGAAGGAGGGTGGTTGGCTTAGTTTTCTATCCTCTATAGAAAAGGAGTACTCTCCAACAATTGGAATTGCATCATCTAATATCTATTATAAGACTCCTCTTATATAGATATTAGTCAACCCTTCTAATCCTATTAGACATGAGATTTCTTTTAATTAATTAAACTCCTTTAATTAATTTAGGCTTCCCACCACATGGGAATAATTAATTAAATTCATTTAATTAATTTGTCTCCTAATCTTATTAGGAATAAATGAGAGTACTAAATATTAAATTAATTACTAAACTCCTTTAGAAATTAAAATAATAATAATTGTAATAATATTAATAAGACTCCTCTTATTAATTTATATTTAATATTTCCAAAATATTAAATAATAAACATTAAGCTATTTAATTTATTCTATCACCATAGATTAAATTAATTATACTTAATGCATTATTACGATTATGCCATTACCTTCTTAAATAATTATTCTTCCTTTTATGGTGTGACCCTTTAGGTTCTCCATATTAAACCGGTTGTGAATAAATCAATTAAAACAATTTTAATCTTATTTAAATAAATAAATTAAACTAATAATCTATTTAAATAAATAATATTTATTATACAATAGGGATAAGCCTCCCTAGCGATCAACGACTTTCCAGATAATATAGATTTCAACATTAATCATAAAAGAACCTGTGAGTTAATAGTTACCATACAATTCAATCCTTCCACCATACAATGTCCCAATTAAATATAAGACATGGATTTACTGTCAAGTCTTATTTTATTTAATTATATGTATTTCGATTAGAAAATGCACAACTCCAAATAATGCAAATTAAAAACTCCTTTCTAATTTCATTTCACCTTGGCCAAGGATTCCTGGGTTGTCATTTAACGAATCACATAGGACATATCTCCTCTTTTACTAGAGGTGGTAGATTCTTTATTGATCATTCATTATCTCCATATGTAACTCATTATACCCAAGCATACCCTATATATGTCTTAAAAGGTCTTAAGGAATAAGTCAAAGTATAATTTGTTACATACAAGATACTATGATGATCTCAAGTCCAAGGATCACTTGCACTACTATCACATTAGGAATTCCTATTGACATAGGTATTCCATAGCGAATCACGTTCAGTGAACTTATTCTCCAATAAGCACCTACATACTTGCTTTAGTGTCTCCACACAAATGATTATGAGATCAATCATCCTCATCTAATGAGCAAGCAACATATGTACTAATCTATCCGGATTTACTAATCCCCTTTTTAGTAATCCCATGATTAGGGACTATTTTAGTTTTAGAGCTTTCTAAGAATTTAGATCTCATTGGCATGATCATCATCATGATTCTAAAAGCATTGCTTAAAACTATGGGTTATTTACATATTATAAAAACAGCACCATGTAGATAATTAAATGCCTTTAATAAATGAATATTTTTATTAATAAATAAATAAGATTGCCTCCAAAGTATATGCTTTATCATCATACATGATTCGCTTGTATGCATACTACTTTCAAATATGCACACAAGTTTATCCAAAATTACTTACGAATCAGATTGAAGAATATATTTTTAAGTTGAATAAAAATATTAACGGGGTACAATGATGCGAGAAAGCCCGAGAGACAAAGAGCTACTGTCTTATACCTGTGGGCTATCCATTCCGCCATAAGGTTTTCAATGTGAAACCCAATTATTAAATTTTGAAAATGACAAGTTAACAATTGCATGCGACGCATGATTTTGTCTACCATCTTCGACTAAGCACGACTTCGGGACTTTTTATCAGTGTTACTTAGATCGTGGTTTGATATGGTACGTGAAACGAAATTGAGAACGGAACACGTCACTTTTCGTGGTACTGAATATAGTAGGCGTAGGTTTTTTGGAAACGCTTAGCTGGTACAAAATAAATTTATCCAGAATGTGGTACGCTAGTAATAACTTTTCAAAAGATATAGTTAAAACTAGTTGAGATATTGTCAAAACTAGTTGAGTTATTTCAAAGTGTCACAAGTCACAACAAGCACATTTTCAACGATATTACGCCATATCATCGCTTACTTGGCACGCACAACGGCACAAGGCGCTCATTAGGTGGCATTCCCTTGAATCTTCTCTTACATGCTAGGGCTCGTAATTTCTGACTATTTCACTTTGCAAAGTAGCGTGTGCTATGTTGTTTACACGCATAAATTGGATGACAGCTGATGTTCTGGTGCTCAGTCGGCTACATTAGGTGGCATTCCCTTGAATCTTCTCTTACATGCTAGGGCTCGTAATTTCTGAATATTTCACTTTGCAAAGTAGCGTGTGCTATGTTGTTTACACGCATAAATTGGATGACAGCTGATGTTCTGGTGCTCAGTCGGCTACATTAGGTGGCATTCCCTTGAATCTTCTCTTACATGCTAGGGCTCGTAATTTCTGAATATTTCACTTTGCAAAGTAGCGTGTGCTATGTTGTTTACACGCATAAATTGGATGACAGCTGATGTTCTGGTGCTCAGTCGGCTACATTAGGTGGCATTCCCTTGAATCTTCTCTTACATGCTAGGGTTCGTAATTTCTGAATATTTCACTTTGCAAAGTAGGGTGTGCTATGTTGTTTACACGCATAAATTGGATGACAGCTGATGTTCTGGTGCATCGATTATATAACTAATTCACTTGACCAGGTGATCCAATTTACACGAGTTGAGAATTTTTTGTTCTTACTGAATGTATTATATCACCTTGTACATAGTATGATTTGCCTGCAATTACTCTTGTATCATTGATTTTCCACTCAATGCATGGGTCAAACATGTGGAGTGGATCAGTGCATTACTATGCCCATGTTTTATATACACTATTGATGATTAATATACACTATTAAGTATACTTGTAAACTATATGAATTGGAGGTTGAGCTGATGAATTTTGCTACATAGGGAGGATTTAACTGAAAAGCAGATGGAAAAGATTCCGAAGAAATCATCTATTTGGGTAAATTTGAAGTCTGTTGCAGTAGGTATTATCAACATCTGGAGAAGGCGTTAAATTTCTGTGAGCGCAAAGGTGACCATTTGGAACATTCTAGAAGTGTTACGTTTACATATGATATTTGACATTATAGTGTTTGTGAGATAGATGTTCCCTTTCTGGCCTTCCTCTACTTGAAAATAATAATTATTATTTTTAGATTGGTGAAAATGTCATAATGATATGTTATTTTTCTACTCCCTCCGTTCCAAAAATCAAATCAAATTTGACTTTTTGAAATCAATTTGAGATATTTTCAAATTCAAAATTAATATGAACTCATTCTATTTTAGCTAGTACAATTATGAATATTGTTTTCAAAATTTGAATCACATCATTTTTAAATCATCAACCTTTTCCGGACCCTATTGTTCTGTACACAATCCTGAAAAATGTATCATATTGACTTTTAAAAAAATCAAAACTGATCTTATATATTGAAACGGAGGGAGCGTTTCTTTCAGGGCTTTGACAAATAACTTCTACCTATACCGCAGTTGAAGCACCTAAAGGAGAATTTGGTGTCTTTCTGGTCAGTAATGGAAGCAATCGTCCCTACGACCTGATGCTCCTCTATTGATTGATCAACAGATAACATCAGAAGAAATTTCCAAGTAGTGTTGCTTCACCCTTTCCTTTGTAGCCTGTTATGTAACTTGCGAAATATTAAATTTTCTAGAGCACGGCTGTAAAGAGAAAATACCAAGAAAAGGGGAAAAAGAAAGAAGGGATTTAGTAGAAGCGAAATTTCCAGTAGAAATAAGAACAAGAATGTGTTTGCTGATAGAGAATTTCTCTGTGAAATGAAATTAAGAGTATGTGTTCCTGTTTTTATGTTTTGGATGATGATGAGAATTGGTACAAGCATTTTATACATCCTGTTGAATTTTATGTAGTACATTGGTTTGAAAAAAGTTGAGCTATGTTATTGTTGAGTTCTTCATTTTAAAATGATTAGTAAGATTTATGTATGACACACTTGAATATAAAATTTAGAATTTGATATTTTTACGACGATTTTGTTGTAAAAATATTATTTTTTGTTGTGGATTTATCAGTTTCCATAATTCGTAATTTATGAATAATAAATTTAGACACTAAATGTAACAACTCGGGTCAAATTCCGAGTTCGAATCGAATCAATCCAAAATAGGGTTTTAAACCACTGGCCCAATAGTATCTTCTTGGGTCATGAATGAATGTACTATTGGTAGCAACTTAATTCCTTATACAGACAAATTTTTCCCCTATCTTTCGATGTGGGACTGGGGTGTTACACTAAAGTTTACAATGAAAAGAGGAATTAACATTTAATGATTATCTTATGAAACTCAGAAAAAATAAAGATATATTATTTTTATTTTTAAAAATTTGGACAGAGGGAATATGCTTCTAAATGATTTTGGAAAAATGATATATTGCAAATGTTTAGGTCTACTTTTTGATTGCTAATTATGTGGATAAATATTAGTGGTAATTTTTTTTAGAGAGACGTGTAATAATTGGGGCCTTCCTATAATTCCTATCCATCCTATGTGCTCCCTTCTTTCTTTAATATAAGTCGTTTAAGAGAAATATTTTTTGTCTCTTAATATAAGTCGTTTGATCATTTCAAGTAAGCATTAATTGCTTCGTTTCCAATATTACCCCAAGTATTAAATATAATTTTGGTTCTCTCATTATTCTCTGTCAAATAAATAGCACTCTTTTTTTCAATACAAAGGCAATATAGATAATTGATATTATATTTAATGATTTATAATATTTTCTTAATATTTGTGCACAACTCTAGAACGACTCATATTAAGGAACAGAGGGAATATTAGATAAGTTTCGTAATTGTAATTCGACGTAAATTTAATGAACGGAGGGAGTATTTTTGTTTATGCAGCTAATCTTTACTGTTGGACAGGAAAATTGTATGCCTAAAAATAAAAATTACAGCTACTACTTGATCCTGAATTAGCGATTTTATTTATAGCTTTAAATAATTATTACTTGTCAAGCGCAGGATTAATTGAACAGACAGACTAGTTTGAGCTAATCCAATTTAAAGCTATGTATGAAATTAGAAGCTTAAAAACAACAGCTAGCCTAGCCTATGTATAAATAACCTCAGGCCCTCACCAATTCTCATTCCCCCACAAATAACAACTTCCTTTCTTCAAGTCTCTCCCTCAATAGAAAGGATACCCACCCACCCACCCATGGCTTCCAAAGGCGGCCGACCGGCATCATGCCGCCTTGCTTTGGTTCTCACCATTGCCATAATCATCGTACTCGCCTCAACCCCGGCCCATGCCAAGAAATCAAACAAGGTCATGAACGTGATCGATAACTGCTGGAGATCGAACCCCAAATGGGATAGCCAAAGGCAGAAACTGGCTACCTGTTCGGTCGGCTATGCCGGGAAAATGAATAACAATGCCGGTCCGGACGTTACGACCTACGTCGTGACCGACCCTAGTGACGATCCGACGAACCCTAAACCGGGCACCCTACGGTACGCCATGACCAACATTGGAGGGAAGAAATGGGTAACATTCCAAAGGGACATGAAGATTAAACTTCAAAGGCCACTTCTGGTTAGCAGTTTCACTACAATTGACGGACGAGGTGCCAGCGTTCACATTGCAGGCGGCGCTTGCTTAATGCTGCAAAGGGTACGTACCTAATACCTAACTCGATAACTCAAAATAATGCAAAATGAACAGGAATCATAACCATTACTGTCTAAACAATGCAAAAATGAACAGGTGAACAATGTAATCATCCATGGTTTACGAATCCACGACTGTCAAGCTCAAGGAGCAGGGCCAGTAATGGGTCCAGGCGCAAAGATGGTGAACATAGGCCATGTAGATGGGGATGCAATCAGGATGATAACCTCGACAAAGATTTGGATAGACCGTAACACGCTCTATGACTGCCCGGATGGTCTCATTGATGTCACTCGGGGCTCTACGGATGTAACCATTTCAAACAACTGGTTTAGATACCAGGACAAGGTTATGCTTTTGGGACACGATGATGGCTTCTTGCGAGACAAAAACATGAAGGTGACTGTTGCCTTCAACTATTTCGGCCCTAGTTGCCATCAGAGGATGCCAAGGTATGTATGTTCATGTATCATTTTCAGATTCAAGAAGTCTGCAGTAAATTTTCATGAGAAGTCAGTAAAAATTCAAGTGTATGGGTAACATGTGCAGGGTAAGGTTTGGATATGCACATGTTGTCAACAATCTCTACCAAGGATGGGGACTATATGCAATAGGGGGAAGCATGAACCCGAGAGTAAAGAGTCAAGCAAACCTTTTTATAGCACCCAAAACAGGGAGAAAGGAGGTAATAATAAGTGCAGCAAAGAAGTTCATGTTTAAGTAGGAAAATAAAATAAAATTAGTAATATATAAAGAAACTAATGGTTAAAATGTTTCACAGGTCATCTGGAAAGACAACAACATGGCTGGCATCCCATGGAATTTCCGTTCTGTGGATGATCTATTTGAAAATGGAGCATCTTTCAACCACAATGAAGCCAGCAGTGGTGGCGAAAAGCCAAATTACAATCATGAACAACAATTTGAGGTAGCAGACGCAAGATTAGTGAGGTCATTGACAAAAACCTCGGGTGCTTTAAGATGCCGTAAAAGCTCTAGATGTTAAGTCAAAGTAAAGGTTGAAGAAGAAAGTGGAAGAACATGAAGAGATTCATCTCATTGTATGAATAAATGTAATTTATGACTACCATGTTGCAATATAGAATGCACAGAACAGTGATCCACTGATTTCTTCTAAATAAAAGGAATATTTGTACTAAGAACAGAGCTCATCAAATACTACTATATAGTTCAACAAAAAATACGTGAATTGTTCAACTAGCACATATCAAACATATTCTCCAATCAATCTTCTTCACTATCGGAAGTTTCATATGCTACTAGCAAGCTTTTAACAGGGTTGTCCACATTAATTTTATCTTCTGCTTTATCACGTCCTGTTGGAGGGGGCATTTTCTCCCCCTGATTAGCCTCAGTTATACTGTTTGTTGAATCACCTTCGGTGGAAATTAGAGTTGACTGCTTAATATCAAAAGGGCTTGAAACTCTCTGTCGCTTAGGTTTTACCTCCACCATCTTCTTCAGTAAATCTTGCTGCCTACAGCAAGTATAATTCCATTAGACGGTGTTTAAACATGCATGCCTGTGTGCATGTCACGTACACATGACACGAGACAGAAAGAGAGACACACACAGAGAGAGACAAAGAGAGAGAGACCTAATCCCACTCTTCGGCTTGGGTTCAACCCGAAGTGGCAAGGGTAGCGATGCTGGTGAAGAATCAGCTATGCTTGCAGCTTTGTTTCAAGCAGTTAAAGAAAAAAAATAAAAAGAAATGGTAACAATGATTGCGGCATTAGAGGGAGAAGTTAAACTTTATGGCTTTAGAAGGCCAGAGCATATAACATTAAACAAACTATATTCACTGCATTTACGGAATTACCCTTAGATGACAAGTAGTTTTTATCCTCCAAATGGAAGGAAGCACCCTCGTTCATTCAATCCCCCCAAGTAGACACAAATATTTTAATGTTTAACAACTATTAAGAACTGAAGAGAGAAAATACTCCCTCTGAATTCTCTTTTTCCAAACAGAAGTCTAAAAGGATGTACTCAGAGAGGTTGTGTCATATAAAAATTTGCATGAAATTTGGAGAAGTTTAACAAGGGTTGGCTTTTTCCCTCTTGGGGTTTGCAGCAGTTACACCTTTATGATTCAAATAATAGTATGTCCATGGCATATCACAAGAACAAAAACAGCAAAAGAAAAGTTCAATAGACATTGGAAAAAGGATATTTTAAATGCAGCAAATGCCCGTTTCTCTGTGCGGCGTAGAAGGCGCTCTGCATCCTCCTCGGCTTCCATCTGCTCCTTGAGATAGAGCAGATCATCACTGTCCAAGGCTGTATATTCAACTTAAACAACACTTAAGAACTATTCGTAGATAACATATGTGGGTGCATAATCAAACAAATAAATAACATGGGAGAGGAGAGCATATATACCGCCTCGTCCATGAAGGTAGCCTCCACGTTCACCAGCAACCTCTTGCATCTGTATACATCAACAGCCCGATAGAAGATGCCAAGATCCCTGCCAGGGCATGTTATCAGAAAACTCTCCCAGATTTGAACATACCATATGAAAGAAAATTCCAGGGCAAGATACGGTCAAACACATCCTCATATCAAAACCTTAGTAATGTGTTGTACTACCATCACTAGAGTTGCATATTGTTACCGAAGAAGAGAAACAAAATGAAACAGATGCCTCCTCCCCCCCCCCCCCCCCACCCCCACCCCCAAGTTGGTGACATGAAGAGGCAGATTATGCCTATGATGTGGGCCAAGTAGATGTAATCTTTTCTTATTTATATTACTATCGTAAGGAATCTACTAGTGAGTCATTGATTCAAGCAAAGACTTCTAGATTCATGGCCTACTTAGTTAAGATTTAGGACCTGATACCTTCATTTAAACTCAATCACTAATAGCTTCCAGCATCATATTCAAATCAAACTAAGCAAAACCAGTGATGGTCAACTAAAGTTAGATCAGATCACATCAACCCAACAGGACAAATAAACCAGCTTCCATTGAACTTAATGTCCAAAACAAATGCATAGAATAGCAAAATTTATTGTCTTAGACTCTCCTACTATGAAGAGCACGGAAATTCTAATCCAATACAATGAGGGTAATATAGGATATGATCAGCCTAAAATTTTATTTTATTTTTCTTTTTGACAACAAAATTGGAGAATGAAAAGGAAAAATATATACAAATGTCAATAAGAATGTTAGAGCAGACCAGTTTTAAAGCAGCCCCATAGCATGAACGATTAAGTAACAATGTTAAAAGTCCTTTACTATCATAACCACACGAATGGAAAAAACATTGCCTATATCGAAACTAGTAGATAACACTAAAACTGAGAATCCATGGAAACACAGCTGTTATTTGGTTTATGTTTCTCAACAGATTTAGTACTGATGATTTGATTCAGTGTCACAGGCCATACAAGGTTTTGTCACAAACGGTTAAGCGATGTGCATGCAAGCGAGTGAGACTAGCGCCTACTTCTCCTTCCGTATGATAGCATTGGTATCTTCTCGTTTTTTTCCCCTTTTTTTTTGGTTTGGGTGGGGGGGGGGGGGGGGAGAAGGGGGGTGATCAAATGTTTGTGCACTGGGTATGCAAGTGAGTAAGACTATGAGTTTCTCAAACAACCTTGTAGCTCGTATTATATGTATGCTACTTTACACCCATTGACCTATTACCAAAAACATGACAATTAACATGTAGTAAATGCATTGAAAATTTTATTTTTATCTTCGGATGCCCATATAAGAAAATTTCTACCACTAATTTCATGTAATTTTTGCAAACCAAACAGAACATATCCAAATAAAAAAAAAACAAAGAGCAGACTGAAAGGATTTTACTCTTTTCTTCTAAAGGGTTCCTCTTAAAAAAGAAAATCTGAAAGAAAAAAATTCAAATAATTTACACTTGAATGAAATGTTAATACACCCAATAACAAGAATAGGACAATCATATCAAACAAAGAATATATACAGAGATAGGGAAGGAGAAGCAGGATTCGCTAACCTTAGCAACCATGCGTTGAAAAGTGGTATCTTCATCATCTATTCTATCCTTCCCTTTCCCCAATTTCTTATCTTGGCAGATAGTACATATGTAATCACATAAATTAAGTTAGAAGAACAATAAAGATACAATAATCGAAACATATAAATATATAAATACAAATTTCTTACCTTTAGGGTCGGAGAGATTAGTGTACTCTCGAACTTCTCTTCCTGCCATTTTTGGTATACAGACCCTAGAAACCCAAATAGTAGATAAGCAATTTTAGCAATAATTTGATAAATTTAGAACTGAACTAAGCTTCTGAGAAAACCTAATTTGAAGAAGAAGACGAAATAAGAAAGAGAGATAAACAAAGGGGCAGCCGGGCAAGGCAACGGCACTTTCCTTTCTATATGCAAATTGGGGCTATTGAATTTACAATAGGGAGCACTGTTTTCACTCATCTGAACATGAAAATGTGAAAATATCAAAAAATTATATATGAAAATATCAGTTTCTTTAAATATAATTTTGTCATTAAACATTTGCCGTACTTTTAATTTGGTTAATGAACAATTTTTATCTTTTTAATAACTATATTTATATACCCATTTCATTCCATATTATTTGATCATTGTTAATTTTTTAAATTCAACTTAAGAGATTTTTACATTCAAAATTAACATATAATTTTTTTATTTTTAATTAATACAATAATAAATATTGTAAAATATTTAAAAAGTATTACTCGTTATAAATTTTATTGTTTCATAATTTTTAACGAGTCACCTCAATTTTAAATTTAAAAATATCTCAAATTGACTTTCATAAATCAATACTAATCATATAATTTGAGACAGATGTACTATTTTATTTGGACTAGAGAGAGAAGAGTACGTAAGTTAAGTGAGCAATGCAACTATCACAAAAGTTGGGTCACATAAAGTCATATACACGTACATGCATATTTGCGGGTCCTACATGTCACGCAGAGCCCACAATATATATGTGTATGTATGTGAGTATTATGTGATAGTAGCATTATTTTAAGTTATACACCCTTTATCCTGTAAAAACTGGCTTACTTTGACTTTTTTAATCGAATTGATCATTTTTTGTAATCAAAATTTATACTATTTTCTAGTAAATATAGATGGAGAAACTATAACCATAAGAAACTACATCGAATTTACTGTCACCTCCAATTTTTATACATTTGAAAATATAAATAAATATGCTTACTTTTTAATTCTAAAATTAATTAATTTAACCAAAAAAATTGAACTAAGTCAGTTTTTAAGTGATAGAGGAAGTATATTCTACTCATAAAACAATTTATCTTGATCTTTCAATAAAATCTAACTATACGGATGAAAAGATAATATAAAAATATGGAATAATGCAAATTTTTATTTAATTTAAAGTTGTGTAGCAGACTTAGGTTTATTGAACTTTCATTAATACAAAGTCGTTGATAGACATTATTAAATTACATGAAAATTTATATGTTCAAATATTTTTGTATGTTCTTTATATTCACATTAATTTTTATCAAAAAATTTGTTATAGACGGATGTATTATCCCTATGGAGCATAAAATACCCTGCAGGGTATCTCGTTTTTTCACTTTTTATACCGCATGAATAATTTTTTGTACTTGAAAAATTGTTCATAAAAATTTCGATCCCCCCTACTCGAATTTATGGCTACGTCCCTGGTAGTAGCGACACCTCTTTATACGGTAAAGAGCAATGATACTGTCACATAATTTGAGTTATATAAAATTTACATATACATACATGCATATTTATGGAATTAAGATTCTCTCTATTTCAAATTAAAATAGAGAGTCTCCATTTAAAGGTTAAGATTAAAGTTAATAGATCTAAGGTCTAAAAGTTGCCACCTCATTTAAAAATCACTAACTTAATTCTAAGCACCTCATTTAAAATCCACTAACCTAACTCTAGTCATTTCAATTAAAATCCACTAACCTAATTCTATCCATTAATTTAATATAACACTATTATTATTATTATTATTATTATTATGAGCACTTTGTTATGCCCCTCATTGTAAGACCCCAACTTTTATGAATAAAGATTTAGTTTTTTTTATATATTATTTCGAAACAGTAGGTGTTGTTTTGATAAATACGAAAGTTATGGGTGAAATGTGCAAATATTTTTAAAATGAGCAAGTGGTTATAAAATATTCTTGTTGTCGGGGAATATTCGTTTGGTCGTGGAATATTCTTGTTGTCGGGGAATATTCGTACGACGGCGTAGCTATTTGTGGGCCCCCACAACGGAATAACTGTCGGATATAGAAAGCGACAGAAATAACTTTTTTACAAAATAACGGCGTGGTTGTTACCGTTAGTACTGTTGAAATACCCGGTGGTTAAAATACAGTGATACACGGTGTTGCATAGTAGCACACGGTATTGCACAGTATTTTAAATTATTGAGTCTTACGTGAGAAGCCATTACTCAATTATTGTTACAGTAATTACTGTTCAATATTTTATATTATTGACTCAATAATTGCTACGTTGATATTTTATATTATTGACTCAATAATTGCTGCATTGATATTTTATTGACTCAATAATTGCTACGTTGCCATTTTATATGATTGATTCAATAATGGCTACAGTTGATATTTTGTAGTATTGATTCAATAATTGTCGTTGCACAGTATTTCACGTTATCAACTCAATAATTCATATTATTTGAATAATATTATTAGATAGCATTATTGACAATGTCTAAGGAAGTTCTGTCTAGGAGGGGTTATTTAATTGCGCGCCAGTAAGGAGAAGTCCTTATCGGAAGGCCCCCTCTTTCCTGGGAACGACCTGGTTGTTAATATTGTAGTTCTATAATATTATTTGTGAATAATTAATTATTGATTTATATGATAAGGAAATATTTATTTTGTGGATATTAAAGAAGGAATTGGCGCTGGTGAGTTTTTATCAATATTTTGGTGTGAGAAATCATCTGTTTATGGATTTCGGATAATTTATGTTTGGAATTTGGAAAAACTTCCTTCTGCAAAGTTGTAGAGAATTAAATTTCCTATGGAAGGACATAGAATTTGTATTTTTCTGACTAAGGGGCTATTTGTTATGAATTATTGAAGTTTCGGAAAATATATATTTTTTATGGGCGGGCCCCACTTTTGGTGAAAATTTTTTTAGCCTCCAGGCGGCGAAAATTTTGAAAAAATAATATTATTTTATTATTTTAGTCTCCTTTGGCATCCTAAGCTTTTCCTATAAATAGGGTGCTTAGGTTAGAATTGAAAATCACACCAGAATCAGAAGTTTTCTCTCTCTATAATATCGAGCGTATTTTTGTGAGTATTTCAATACTTTGAGTATTACTATTCAGAACAAGCTTCCGTCGGTATTATATCCGATATTCCAGTCAGAGATACTGTTCTTTTGAGGTAAGGGATGTTATTTCTTTCGTAAATGATGTTATTCTTCTTAATATCATTATACAGAAATATTGTCATGGATTTTATGTTGAAATTCTTATTTTTTTTCGTCGGAGTTACTATTCACGTATACGGCACTATTCACGGAAAAATTAAATTTTCTTCTATTTGTCCAAATTGCTTGTTAAGGTTACTATCTTTTATTGTATCCAAGTTTTGAGCTCTATTCTTGAATTTTGCTCCATAATTGATTATTACGAGGTATTTTTGAATTGGATATACTAAAATACGAATCCTTAGTCTTTGTCTTTTATCTCACTGGATTCGTTTTTTTTAAATATTTTTCATCATTCTCAGTCCTAAAAGGTGATGTAACTGAATATCTTTGGCCTGTAGAGCAAAGATGAATGATTACTTGATGAATATCTTTGGCCTGTAGAGCAAAGATGAATGATTACCTGATGAATATCTTTGGCCTGTAGTGCAAAGATGACAGGTGTTGAGATGAATATGACCACTGATGATACAAATGAATATCTTTGGCCTGTAGTGCAAAGATGAATATTGATTCGAGATGTATATTGATTGATGTTACAGGGATAAAATATTAATGATGGACTTTTAAATCATAGAAGATAGTAGACTTTATTCTCTGCTTAATTCTTCTAATGAACTGTTATTTCCGCTGCGAATATTAATCTGAAGTGGTTGTCCATTATATTTTATCTTATTTGTTGAAGATTAACGATAATTTATTTCCCATTATCTTAGTCATAATATTCTTTACTGAGCTAGTTGAGCTCACCCTTTTCATCTGTTGTCCTCTTCAGGAAATGAGAATGTCGCAGGGACTAGTCGGGGGACAGAGTGATGGTCCGAGTTAGAGCAGTAGTAGTCCTCACTATTTCTGATAACTAGTGTGATAATAATTGTAATGAGGACTTAGTTTGAATCTTAATATTTTCTACATATTTGTATTGAGACTCACAGTTATGTGGTCGTATTTTGCACGACCGTATGATATAAAGTTTGTATTTGAATTCTGTACCATGTATTTGGCGACTCAGAATGGATTGGGTTGAATGGACCTATTCTGGGGGGCGTCACACTCATTCTTTTTTTAATAATTTTTTTTTTATTATTATTATTATTATTATTTTGTATTATGTTTTTTTCTTCTTATGTTTACTATTTAATTAGTAGTTATGTGAATAAATTTTAATAATAATTTTTTATAAAAATATATAATAAATAAAGTTTTTTTTATAGTTTTTATTAATATTATATATTAATAAATTTAATAATTATAATTCAATATAAATTTGTCGTAATACATAATGTGAGTTTTTACAAAAATTCCACTGTATCTCTGACGTAGCGGAAGAAACAGAAAAACCGTTATCAATTGTTGAACCACGCACGATTGCCAAACGATAACCTTCTACAACCTGTTGATTCTACGAATACCAGGAAATAGGCAGCAAAATTCTAATTCAGAGAATTTTAAAAAATACGTAAATTTTATTATTCATCAAAAACTGCGGCTCCCCATCATAACAAGGTGTTTAAATAACAAAACCTTAAAAACAGAATTCAAAACGAAAAAGGAAAACTAATAAAGACAATTACAAAAATAACCCTAAAACAGAAAAAATGTCTTTTTGATGGCCTAAACGATGGAATTTGACCAAAAAACCCTGTACGTCACTAGCAAAGCGCTTGTGAGTTTTGACCGTTGATCCGTTTTCAATGAAATTAGGCTCCGAAAACGCCCAAATCTAACACTCCAAACTTGGCCGAAATTACCGAATTGCCATTGAATCAGATCTTTGCCATTAAATTAAATCTTTTCATAAACTGACACGCTTGCTCTTCAACCGCATCATTCTCCCCAGGGTGGACAGAATTCGCCCTCGAATTGTCATCATCGGAGGAATCGCCTGTGTAAGGAATCAAATGCTTGACATTAAAAACATTCGCTGTACGAATATGACTAGGCAGTTTCAAGCGGTATGCATTAAGATTGATTTTCTCAACGATTTCCACTGGCCCAATCTTCTTAGCAGACAACTTATTATAGTCACCTACAAAAAATCTATCCTTAGTAAGAACAGCCCACACATAATCCCCCACTTTAAACTTAACATGACGCCGTTTCTTATCAGCAGCTTGTTTATACTTATCCGACTGAGGGAGTATAAAGTTAGTGGTACAGGGTATGTTTGGGCAACCACCCCAAAAGTCCATTATAATGAAACTAACGTGGGAGTTTATGATATAAAATGAAATTTAATTGCTGGGAGTTTGTGTTATAAAATAGAATAGAAAATATTAGTTTCCATTTTCATGTGAGAAAGATTTATTTGAAAATATTAGTTTTCCTTTTATCTTATATTAATATCCAGTGACACACGTGTTGTGTGTATAAATTATGCGGGGTAAATTTTTTTTTTTATATAAAATTTGAAGGACTAAATAAATATATATATAAAGAACAAAATAAGAATTATCTCAAAAGAGGAAGGACAATTTTGAAAATGGCAAAAATCTTCAAGAAAAAGTTCACACCAACTGGCGCTTTATATATTAGATAAATATAAAAAATTGATAAGTTAATTCTTAAGTAATTAATTTTTATATTTTCACAAGATTCTCACTCCAATTTAATTTATGATGTTCTTATGTTAGAAGAAGAGACGTTGTCTAAATATTAAAAATATTTTTAATATTTATAAAAGTAGTGCTGAGATTTAAGAAAGCTAGGGGCGACGCCAGATTTAGAGTTGACTTTTAATTTTAACATTATGTTTATAAGCTTTAACATTATGTTTATAAGCCAGCATAAATTTATCTAACAAAATACAAATAATTTTAAATTTTTCGCTCACTTAATAAATCATCTGGGCCGTTCAAAATTTGGGATAAATTCTACCATCAATGTAGTGCCGGAGGTACGGGACAAAGCTAGTATAATAATATTTGCGTACTATAAAAGATAAAATTTTATGAAGATTAATTAAAAAAATACGATAACTTCACTCTAAACATATTCGTATATTCATATAAAATTTTAAAAAATTGATATTTTCACATGTATTTTTGATATTTCTACATAATCAATGTTCTCTCATATGAATATATTACAATGGATCTCACTTTCATGTGAGAAGAAAAATATATTTACATTAAAAATACACTTGAAAATAGTACTCTCCAAAATTTTATAAATTACAAAACTAAATAATATTGTTAAAATATTATTTATAATAATATTTTTGAAATTTCAGTGTTTGAAATTGTTGTAATGATAGTCTCATTTTAATAGCTGCATGTAAAAATATCATGTTTAATATAAGTTACTAAACAATATAAAAAGTGGAGTGCTGGTGTTGGTAAAAATTTGAGACTTTTGATAGTCTTTTAATCTAAATTTTTTGTTTTCATTAAACACCTAAACGTATTCGTATATTCATATAAAATTTTAACAAACTGATATTTTCACATATTTTTTTTGATATTTTTATAATGATTTTCTTTCATATAAACATACAGTTGGATCTCACTTTTATGTGATAAAAAACTATATTTATATTAAAAATACACGTAAAAATAATACTTTCCAAAATTTTATAAAATTTAAAGAAATTTATGATATATATAGAGGGTGGTGGATATGGAAGAATGGAAAAAGGTTGTGAAGAGAGAAACCGCCAACACATAGACATACGTGTCAGCATACCAGTACTTCATCTCCCATGTGTCCCTTTCTCTTTATATACGTTTATCCAAATCCATGCATGCATTTTGTCTACTCCAACTCATACAACCCCTGAACCCCTCATATATATATATATATATATATATATATATATATATATATATATATATATATCCTCCATCTCTCTCTATATCTACATATCATATATCATCATCTTTTTTTTACCATTCACATATTTCCTTCAGAATTAAGTAAGCAATACTAGTGCTAGCAATAGCAACAAACTGCAGCTAGCTAGCTAGATTTTGTAGAGCAAGCAACCAGCAACAAATATATTAACTGAATATATATATATATATATATATATATATAATTAATTAAGTTAAGGGATAAATTAAGATCAAATTAAGTGGAGGAGGATGCCGCGAGTATACGCGTTACGGAGGGCGGAGGATGTTGAGCACGTGGACACGATGCGAGCCACCTTGGCGGAGTTTCTGTCTACCTTCATCTTTGTTTTCGCCGGCGAAGGCTCCGTTCTTGCTCTTGGTATATATAATTATACTATATATATATATATATTCATTTTACTACCTAGCTAGCTACTGTATATATAATATAATTAATTCTTTTTTTTTTAAATTATAATTCATTCACATTCATGGTTTTAAATATTATATATATATATATATTCAATTTTCTTTTGAATGTGATATGCAGGTAAGATGTACAGTGTGAAAGGTGTAGGAGCATCGAGTCTGGTGGTGATTGCGCTTGCTCATGCATTCTCGCTTTTCGCGGCGGTGGCTTCCGCCATGAACGTATCCGGCGGCCACGTCAATCCGGCAGTCACCTTTGGTGCTCTGGTCGGGGGCAGAGTCTCCCTCGTGCGTGCTGTTTACTACTGGCTCGGTCAGCTCTTGGGTGCTGTTTTAGCCTCTCTCTTGTTGAGGTTTTCTACTGATGGCCTGGTACGTAATTAATACTACATACTACTAAATTACTCACTCTGTAATTACTTCTACGCTATCTAAGAAAGTAAACTTTTAATTTACAAATTTTTTTGAAGAATACATGCATTTATGTTTTTAAATGTACCTACCTTGATATTAGCTACTAATTTAATAGCAAATTAGAAAAATCATATTATTTTTTTTAATTTAAAACTAAAAATGTATCTTTAATTTTGACTTTTTAATCTAAAATATAAATGTATGAGGTAAACTACTAGCTTGTACAAAAGTGGGCCCAGATGAGAAGTACTTTTCTCATGCATCATACATCACTTTTTTGTCATTTAGAACAAATTAATTGTTTGGTGATTATTTTCACAAGTATAATCATTTTTAATTTAAAACATTAATTCCAACCCCCAATCCTTTATGGTATTGGGTCATACCACTAGACCAAATGTCACTCGGTTGATTTTGACGTTTCTTTTGTATTGCATATATCAGGAGTATATAATATGAGAACTTAATATTTTCAAGACTAAAATATATTTAAAATCTCATATATATATATATGTTTTTAACCACATTTAGGGTCCTAAATAATTAATAACTATATATATAATTACATAGTTACCAATTTTCTAATAATTGTGCATGCATGCATGTATTAAAAACTCATTTCTACATGTGCTTCAATTTGGTATTTGTATACTTGTCGTCTGTCTTCAGAGACCAGTTGGATTTGCGGTAGCGTCCGGCGTGGGCAACTGGAACGCATTGCTAATGGAGATTATTCTAACATTTGGGCTAGTTTACACCGTCTACGCAACGGCTATCGATCCAAAAAGAGGCCATTTGGGGACAATTGCGCCGCTAGCAATCGCAATGATGGTAGGAGGCAATGTACTGGTGGGAGGGCCGTTTTCAGGAGCCTCAATGAATCCGGCCAGGGCATTCGGACCGGCTCTGGTGGGTTGGAGGTGGAAGAACCATTGGATCTATTGGCTCGGTCCCTTTATCGGTGCAGCGATTTGTGGCTTGATTTACGAGTACGGGATTATCGAGTCGGAGGCACAGGCACCGCGCCATCCTACCCACCAGCCCTTGGCTCCAGAGGATTACTAGACAAGCCGGTGGTTCGGTTGTTTTGGGTTTGCATGGGTTTAGTCTTGTGGAGTTGTGTAAATTAATAAAGTCTGTCTACATCTACATGCATGTATAAGTTTGGGCAGTCATGGGTTCTTGTGTTGATTATGTTGGTACTGTCTTGTTGTCTGTAAGTTTAATTGTACGATGTTAAATGAACTAATAAATGGCATTTGTGAACTTAATCAAGGATGCACCTGCGTTTTCAAATTGTTAGAATCCTGATCATTTGATTCAGATGTTTTTGAGGCAAAAGTGTCCCAAATAAGAGAACTTAATTAAAACAGTAATTCGAAATATTTCGTACAAGTTATATAACTTTTTGTTGTGTTGGTTATAGCAAATATTTTATTTGTAATCCAGTAGTTGGCGTATTGGTTCAAGATCGTAAATCCAACATCTTGGAATCGACTTTCACCCGCAATAATTTGTCAAGACAAAAATGTTTATGGGGCCACAGATCGCCCGTCCAAGAGTTGGGTTCGCGGTCTGGTAGATTAGTTCGACCGCGGTCGAAAAACCTCACATTTTAAAATATATATATATATATTTCATTTGTGTGGACCCACAAAGTATCGATTACTCTTTGAAGCAACATGTATTCATAACAAAGCCATGAAATATTTAAGATTTGAAATCTTTCCATGGAGAAAAGAAAGCCAAACACCATCTTCAAAGCTCGGAATGCAAACACCAGCAAGTATTTTTCTCTATCAAAGCTCAAGGGAAGCATTAGAGCTGTGTTTGTGAGTTTGGAGATGGAAGAAAATAAAAGAATTTAAATTTTTTAAAAGAAAAGAAAGTGAAAGACGGGACGTTTAATTTTTATTTTTATTTTAACTTAGAAGTGTATATTACTATTTTACTCATATAGAATTATATTTGAAAACTATTATGAGGATAATTTTGGTATTTTAGGATGTCAATATCTAAGTTTTTGATAAATTTCATTCCAAATATTCTCAACTTTGGAAGGAAATTTTTTAAAAATCTACCTCCTCCTTTGTTTTCGAAAAGAAATCTACATTAATATAGCCGACTCAAGCTCGAGTTTTTTTATTTATAGTAAAAGATACTACTAAATATTTATTTATACAAAAACAGTGTTGTACAAATTGTACAACACTGGTCTTGTATATGTTATATCCAAATTACATCTAAAATATATTTTTTAAAAAAATTTCACTTGAAATAAATATTATACATTTTGTAGGAGTCACAACAAATACCAAAAAAAAAATTTAAAAAAATATTTCAAAACGTCCAATTTTCATGTCGAATTCGGCTGTCTGCATAGACTTATTGTTATAGTAAAAGATACTACTACATAGAAATTGTAATAACTATTATTAAATGAGTTGATTTTATGCGAATTTCTATTATTATTATTATTTTATCTTTTTTAATATTATTATTTTATATCTTTTTATTTAATCCTTTAAATTTTACATAAACTTTTTATTTTGTCCCACATCACTGGTTGTATATAAAGTAGAAGCATTAGAATAATCTTTTTTTTTTTGAATTTTAAAATTAATTACTTTTCTGTGTACTCCAGTCCAGTTAATGCCGTAATGGTATTCATTGATAAACCCTCGCTGCTTTTCTTTTGACATCATAAACCCCACGAGTTTAAGCAAGACGAAAACGTCGAACTGAAAGGAATTAGCTTTGTCGAAACTTGATATCTTGGAATCCTTATAGTTCTTCTGTTCGAATACTTCACTGATAAGGTCCGAATTGGAGTTGAAAAAGATCCGTTTTTGCCCCGGCAGCTAATCAATGTCTACCCTAGAAATTGAAGCTCGAGAGTAAGCTCTATCTACTCCTCAATTGTTTTAATTTCTCTGTCTTTTTCAATTATTTGGGTTTCTGTATGACTGTTAAGAAACCTTAATTGAAAGACAATAAAAGGGTTAAAAATCTGTTTGTTGACAATTTATTACACTTAACTTTAGCATTATTCTTGATATTTACACATTCTAATACCATCTCAATTCCAAAATTAGCGATACATTTTCACTTTTTGAAATCAATTTGCGAAATCCCAAAATTAAAAATTGATATGGTTGGGTTTAAGTTTTGAAATCAACGAATATGACAATTAGTAGTACTTTTTAATTAGCAAATCTTTGCAGCTTATTCATAGATACACCTTAAAGTTTGGTGCATTTCCACCCCCCCCCCATACAATCAGAAATCTATACTGACCCTACATCCAAAACATACACTTAATCAGTACGCCAAAAGCCTTAGAACTGGTCAAAAGCAGCACCCTTTTGGAAGATAAACACAAATAGAAGATTTCGATCACTTTCAGTGTTTATGGCAGTTAACACAAGTATCTTGACTATTAGAATTTTGGAAGATATGTTTGTACCCATGTTGCGAAACTGTTCAAGCGTGGTGAAATTGAAGAAAATACATGCCCAAATAGTGAAGTTCTCATTTTCACAAAGCAACTTCTTGGTGACAAAAATGGTGGATATATGTGATCACAATGGGGAAATAAATTATGCAAGTCTACTCTTCAAGGAGGTGATGGACCCGAACAACCACTTATACAATGCCATGATTAGAGCTTATACACATAACCACAGAGATGTGTTTACAATCAATGTATACAAGCAAATGCTAAGACACCCACAAGGTGGAGACCCAGTTTTTCCTAATAAATTCACTTACCCATTTGTTATTAAGTCATGTGGAGGACTTCTGAGCCATGATCTGGGTAAGCAGGTTCATGGGCATGTGTTTAAATTTGGGCTAATGTGTAATACTGTGATTGAGAATTCACTGTTGAATATGTATATCAAGTGTGATAATGTGACTGATGCACATCAATTGTTTGTGGAAATGACTGATAGAGATGTGATTTCGTGGAACGGTCTCATTCGTGGGCATGTTAAATTGGGACAGATGAAAAAGGCTAGAGCACTGTTTGAAGAGATGCCAATAAAATCTATTGTCTCTTGGACAACAATGATTTCTGGGTACACCCGAATCGGGTGCTATGCAGATGCCTTGGATGTTTTCCGGAGGATGCAAATGGTTGGTGTTAAACCTGACTGGATTAGTTTGATTGCTATTTTGCCAGCATGTTCGCAGTTGGGAGCTCTTGAGTTAGGTAAATGGATTCACTTCTACGCAGATAAAAATGGATTTTTACAGAAGACTTGTATATGTAATGCTTTGATTGAAATGTATGCGAAATGTGGGAGCATAGACCAAGCTTGGCGGCTGTTTGATCTTATGCATGAAAGGGATGTGATTTCTTGGAGTACTATGATTGTAGGATTATCAAATCATGGGAAAGCTTGCGAAGCTATTCAGCTGTTTCGTGAAATGCAGAGGGAAAAGGTTGAACCAAATGAAATCACTTTTGTCGGTCTTTTATCAGCTTGTGCACATGCCGGTTTCTTGGATGAAGGGTTAAGGTACTTCGATTCCATGAGGAACGCGTATAACATAGAGCCAGGTATTGAGCATTATGGTTGTTTTATTGATCTTCTTGGACGTACTGGTTGCCTTGATCGCGCTCTTGGACTTGTAAAGAGTATGCCAATGAAGCCAGATTCAGCGATTTGGGGTTCTTTATTAAGTTCTTGCAGAACTCATGGAAATCTTGACATTGCTGTTATTGCAATGGAGCACCTCCTAGAGCTTGAACCAGATGATACAGGGAACTATGTCCTACTTTCAAACATTTATGCAGACCTTGGAAAGTGGGATGGTGTTTCAAGAATGAGGAAATTCATAAGAAGTAAGAGCATGAAGAAAAATCCGGGATGCAGCCTGATTGAGGTCAATAATGTGGTTCAAGAATTTGTATCAAGTGATGATTCAAAGCCGTTTTCAAAAGATATATATCGGATGCTAGAGCTTCTAGCTCTGCATCAGAACAGAGTTGATGACTTGATAGAAGTTACACTAGAAGATCAAAGTTAATATCTGTTTTATGGATTGAAAATGATGTCATCTTCTAAAGCCACATTATCGGGCTCCTCATTATCCTGTTTCTTATCTGAACTCCTAACATTATCTGTGCAGTAGCATATGCATTGGCCTAATTGCATCTGCATTTGTCTAAACACACGGGATGACGAAGATGTTTTACTTTGCAACCACCCCTATAAGGTTTGAGGCAGAGCTAGTTTAGGTAATAGGGAAAAGAATATTTAAATATAATAGGGAAAGACTACAAAAAGGTAAGAGGAGGATGAGAATATTGTGAAACTAGAAAGTAAAAATTACAAAACTCTTAAAAGAGCGACTTCCAGCCCTTTTATACGTCAGAATATTAGATCCCACTAAATGCACCAGTAGCTGAAGAATTGGAGGAGATGAAATGTCATGTGCTGGTCAATGTTTTAATAATCCCCGCCTAGACTCAGGCATTCCTCTACTATCTTGATTTGGTTAAACGCCTAGGTCCCTGTCTAGGCAGAATCACACCTCTACTTTGAAGCTCTACAATACTTAAATGAATTTGTTAAGCCTTAAAAGATTGTTTTTTGGTATTGTTTCATGTAAAATTAAAAAAAAATACATATACTATATGTTTTGTATAATATAGCAAGTATATACAATAGAAAAATAAATAAATGAGATGGCTTAAGAAAACGCCTAATCCGCCTAGGAAAACGCCTAGCCACCGCCTAGGCGCTAGGCGCCCCCTCCGCCGCATAGGTCCGCCTAACGATTATTAAAACACTGGTGCTGGTCATGAAGTACATGTTCCTCTACATCCAAATGCTCCATAAAATAGCAAGACAACCACACTACCGTAGCACCTTACATCATGCTTTCTACCAAAGCCCTGAAACTTGTAAGAAGAAACTCTTCTAACTCCCTTTGAAAATCATTTAAAACTTGCAGTTTTTTAACCAAGTAAACTTGGGTTTTCGAAAACTTTGGATAATAAATTTGGTCATAACTACAGAGATGCATGGTGGCTGTAGGGTTGTACTCAATAGCTTACTGTAAATTAAAATTCATTAAAACTTGAAATATTTATATATTATGCGGTTTAATTTTATTAATATTAGCAGTGGAATTTTTAACTAAATTAGTGTCAAAACTAAATTAGAATTCATTAAAAAAACTTGAATTATTATCATATCACGCAGACACACAGTTTAATTGTATTAATATTAGCCACGGATTTAGTGGAATAATAATAAAGTGGATTCCTTATTAAATTAGTGCCATAACTAAACTAAAATTTATTAAAACTTGAATCTCAGAGTTCTATTCAAATTAGAATTTCAAAAAAATTTATTTAGATTGTCAATACAATATTAACCATAACATATAATTATATTAATTACCTAAATAAAAATATAATATAGTAATTATTGTTTTAGTCCTAACTGTTTACACTAATTCAATTGTTAACCTTGATATTTAACTGAAGAAACTTACACTATATAAGTCAACTATATACCTAACTAAATATATCTCTACTACATTCAATTGATTATTTTAATAATACCCGTAGAAAACCTCCACACGTGCAGTCTGTGCTTTGCACGGGGTAGGTGAGCTTGTGTGTACAAAAGCTTATGCAATTACTTGTTTACATTTTTATTCAAGCTGGTGCTTGTCAACTTCGACATATTTGAACGCGTGAAGCAAGCTTTAATTCCTAGTTTAAGTTTTTCATTTAAGATGGTGGTTGTCGACTTCCACATATTTAAATTCGCCATGCAGTCTGTTTTCCAGGTTATTGGCTGTGACCTCATGGGTTTTGTGCTATTTCATCTCCATAGTTCTAAAGCATAACTTGTGTTAATGATGAGTTACCCTTTTCGTATGTGCAATACCTACATAGTTTAACTGCTTAAGTGTGAAGAAATCTGATGTAGCATTTACATTATTTCATGCAGTGTGATTAAGATAGTTCTTCAGTTTTGCAAGGAAAACTCTTTACACCAAGCTTTCCAAACATTGCAAAATGAGTGTCAGGTTTCTTTGAATACAGTAGACAGCCTTGAAACATTTGTTGCTGATATTAACAGTGGAAGGTGGGATGCAGTTTTACCTCAAGTATCACAACTCAAGCTTCCACGAAAGAAACTAGAGGATTTGTATGAGCAGGTACGTAGCAAACTAGCACGTGACTTCTCAGGAAAAGTGTGTCAATCTCTCTGTTATATAGACAATTTATTTATACAATATACATATATGTATAGGCCGTCAACCACCACTTGACTGTCTAGATATTTAGGTCAGGTGATGAATATGGTTTTCAAGTCTAACCTAGTGCGAGTGTTGTGTTACAGTTGACAGACTATTCCACCAAGCGAGGCTACCATCCTCTTACTTTCATTTCCCCCCTCTAAATTTTCACAATTCATGTGGTTGCATATCGCCATATCACCATATCGCTTA
Source organism: Panax stipuleanatus (assembly GCA_020205555.1). Lineage (NCBI taxonomy): Eukaryota > Viridiplantae > Streptophyta > Magnoliopsida > Apiales > Araliaceae > Panax > Panax stipuleanatus. The sequence continues at coordinate 130,349,326 of CM035124.1, forward strand.
ACTTTACCCATCTACTTGAGATATTTCTGTAGTGCAAGTATTCGGTCCCATGTAATTTTAAGTCAATATGTTGGTTTAAATGCGGCAGATTTTTTTTAAAAAAAACTTAATGAATCCACTACAAGCATCAAATTTTCTTAGTTTGCTTTATGTTCAACCCAGACTTGCTGCAGCAGGGTCCTGGGGATTCCCTAGTTGTCTAGTTTTATATGAATGAAATAAGAAGACAAACAATTAGTCATTTCTTTAATTTTTTTTTCCTTTTTTCCACTTTTGGCACCAATTTTATGCTGCTGTGCGCTCACTACTTATTGTAGATTGTTCTAGAAATGATTGAACTTCGAGAAATGGACACTGCACGTGCTATATTAAGGCAAACCCAGGCAATGGGTGTCATGAAACAGGAGCAACCTGAAAGATACTTGCGGCTTGAGCATCTTCTTGTTCGAACTTATTTTGATCCCCATGAGGTTAGCATGCTTACTCAAATTACTAGCAATTTTTGTTTCATTATTATGGTTACCAACTTTTCTCCTTTGCTATATGTTACCTGTCTTTTATTGTTTTAATTAATTAATTTATAATTTAAAACAATTCTCTCTCTGCCCCTGTATGTCTCCCATTATATATCTGTCTGAATCACAACCATAACTGGATTACTCAGTGTCAGACTAGAAGTTTTAAGTGGAATGCTTTCCTGCTTGTTAATGCTTTCTTGTTGCTGTCCCATTTTATCACAAAAAGTATAGGAGATCCTTATTGAATTGTTGAAACAAAACTCAATGTGTTAGCTATACGTTTTCTTATATTAGAAAATATATTTGTTGGTTTAGGTCCTTGAGCATGGTTGAATTACTTAGCAGTATTTTTGTGTGTGACATCATTTAAGTGAAGTTGTTCATATACGTTAGCAGTGAACTAGTTTGGTTACTTCTTGAGATTTTCCACATTCTCTTGGCCTCTTGGGTAATGTTAAAGGTTTTTCGTGTTTTTTTATTAGGTTTAAAGGGTTGTTTTCTTTCTCTTTGTGAGTTTGTTCAACTTTAGAAGTTTTACTGTTACTGCTCTCATTGAAGGATTCTGATTTCTCCTGTTTTTTTCCCATTCGTTCATTTGTTCTCTCTCTCTCTCCATCTCCCTTTTCTTTTCTATTCATTCATTGTATTTTCTTTTGTCTTTTTAAAAGTCATGTCTATGTTCTCCTTTGTTTATAAGCTATATTTAAAGTACAATTTCAACCATTAAAGAAACTACCACATCCCAATCCTATTTTTCTTTATAAAACATAGGGGATTTTAACAATAGTTTCACATCAAAATTGAAACTCAGATGTCCATTATATTGATGGAATTTCAACATTAGTTCTGTAGTTTGTGTTCGATGATTGATGGTTTCACAAACTAATACTACATGCATCATGTACAGGCTTATCAAGACTCAACGAAGGAGAAACGACGTGCACAAATTGCCCAAGGTTGTATCCTCTTCTCCCCGTTATTCTTTAGCTCTACGGTATGTTGATGCATGAGCTTTGCGAACGAGTTGAAATCCCAACAAAGATGTAATGCATTTTATGTTCTATTTTTATTTTCTGATATTTAATGAAGATATAATTAGGAAATACGCTGTACAAGACAGTTAAAGTAATTGGACTGCTACAATTAATATGGGAGAGATTCCCTTAATACTAGAAATCTATGACACATGATATATCTGTATTTGGCCAGTAATGAATTTCAAATTTTAAATGAAGAGATGGAGTTTCTGGGGATTTGACATTGCTAAGTTATCTACACTGCTTTGCACTTAAAATATGCTTAATTATATGGAACTTTTTTACATGTAATTTATCTACAGATGGAGTGCATCACCCCCCTTACTAATATTTTATATTTTTTATATTGCAATTACAGCTCTTGCAGCAGAAGTGTCTGTGGTTCCTCCATCACGGCTAATGGCTTTGATTGGTCAGGCTCTGAAGTGGCAGCAACACCAAGGTTAGAAGTCAAAAAAACCTTCACATCTTCATATCCTTATGTAATAATAAGTATGAGCAAGTATAATTGTGCTACTCATCTTAGTTGAATTAAATTAGGGATAAAACTAAACTAAGCCCTGGATTTGAATTGATCAACACTCTTGACTCTATTTATCAATTGATATCTAGCTTCCCATTCTTGCAACCAAGTTTTGTAACTGAGATAATTTGAGCAAAAAGATCATCTACTGTGAGTGGCATGCACATAGATTGTGACTCAGGCCAGCACTTCAAGTTGTTATATGCTGGAGCGTATATTTACATGGAAAAACAAAGGGTGGGGGCTAGTTACACCCCTCATTTTTCCATTCACACCTCATAGTTAAAAAATCCCATTAAAAATCATATGATTCTGAGTACACCCCTTTTTCATATTTTTACAAAAAAAGCCAAAGACACCCCAAACACAGTAGAACTACAAAAACAGAGCAAAAACCCTTTACATGAACTGAGAATTAAGTTTTCACATGAACTGGGCATTAAAGCCTAAGCATTCAACAACAAAAGTAAGCTAAATAACTAAGAACTAAACACTTGCATCAATCAACGAACTCAACAGTTACTGTTTCGCAATTGGTGGAAGAGGTAAGCATCTTGAACTTCTCCATCCTTGAAGAAAACAACTCTCTCCATCCTAAGGCTGAGGCACTTGCAATGATCAGACCACATTTTCAAGACCGGAGGGATTGGACAATCTGGAATAGGCTCCATCCCTACAAAGTGTGACCCGTTTATGTAGCCAAATACCAACATCCTCTGGTTGATCTCCACTGGTACATCACCCCTTAGAGGGAAGACGAAGATGAAGGATGGAACTTACCAGGTCTTCTGGGTCTCTTCGTCGGTGAAGTCTCCAGTCTGGATCGACCTGGTAATCCTCGCCGTCCATTGATACAATGTGGTGGTAGTGGGGGAGAGAGAGGAAACAAAGAGCAAGAGAGAAGAATAGTGGGGAATGAGAGAGTTGTGCAAATGTTCGCGCCATGGGTGTTTATTAGCCTAGGGTTTTTTGATGAACTATGGGGTGTGAATGGGAAAGTAAGGGGTGCAACTAGCCCCCACCAAAACAAAGTGTTCAATGCAGGGATGCGTGTGAACTTTTAATAGGTTCTGCTATTGCCACTTTGTTGGATCATTGTGCTATCAACTTCTCACTGCTGTTATATTAATTTCATGAGGCCCTTATATTCTGTTTGTTTTATATAACCAGATTTGTTTTTATCATCTCTCTTGTTTTGTATACCACTAGGGATTGCTAAGATTTTCATTATCTCTACTTCAAGTGGTTAATGCCGGAGTGTGTTAGAGTTAAATATGATAATTTTCTTGCTTGTTTTGATAAGTGACAGGTCCCATTAGCAATGATGGTTAAAGTCTCTTCACCTAAAAAAGTTATGGTTCATCTGAGTCTTTAAATGTTTGAACTTGTCAACGTTGCATATATCATACACATTGTCTTTTTGTGAATATAAAACATTGTTTGTCTCTAGCTTATCTTCCTCATCATTTTCTGTGAGAGAGGTAGAGTGGAAGTACTAATTCTTAAATGCAAATCTTCCTAGATGCCAGCTTTGTCTTTTGAGGCTACTTGTTTAGTATTTTTTTAGGATAAAACCTAGTGCTTAGCTACAGCTATGCAAATTTAATAGCACTGTTATATCTTTAATGAAGAGTCTATTGTTGACGCTTTCAGGGTTGCTTCCACCTGGAACACAGTTTGACTTGTTTCGAGGAACAGCTGCTATGAAGCAAGATGTAGATGATATGTATCCAACCAGTCTTGGGCATACTATCAAGGTAAGTCGTAAATATATTTCATTCTATTAGAATGATCATTATTTGTTGATCAGCTTGGAGCAGCAATAATGCTTGTGACATCGTCTCATCATATAAATGAGGACTTTATACTTTCTGAATCTGTTTCTTTTGGCTGTCTATACTTGCTGAATCTGTTGTGCTAAATGTGCTTTTGCAATTTTTGTATTATTATCTTTTGTTTTGGTAACTTTATTCCTCCTGATAATCAGTTGTTTCATTGATGAGTGTTTGAGCTATTCTCGGTTAGGTAGCTTGTGTTACAAGGTTTTAAAATGGCTACTTGTTTTACAAAGTGAGAAACTATGCTTCATATAGTTCAAAATTTCAGACTTGCATAGGATTTGGAGGGAAGTACTGCATTAACTATATAATATTTTTCAACTTTTGTTTCTAGGAGGATTCCCATCCTCATTTTCCTTCAAATATTTTCTCTTTTAATAAATCTTTCTTTTATCTAAAAACAGAATGCGTTGTGCCAATGTAATGTTGGTAATACCATTATGTAAAATTTAATACTCCGAAAAAGAAGTAATAAATATCTTTTATTTTTCTAGTGGACTAGAGTGGCAGTAGCCTAAGACAGTGATAAAAAACTGAACTAATTTTATATATAGTACTGGTGATACACAACCAAATTGTTTGATATACATGTACAAAGTCAATCATTTCTCCTCTCTCACTTTGTTTCGATTTTTTTTTCTTAGTCCATGCATATTTAGTCCTCGCTGATGTATACACTGTAGTTTAAGAGTCTATTAATCAAATATCCATATGATTATGACCAAGTACTTTCCTGCTTGTGATTTTCACTTATTTTCTTATATCTATACTTTTGTGATGTGTGATTTATGTTTTGGGAAGAAAGAAGATCAGGGATTGTGTTAGACATTAATATCTGGTAATATTTTTTATAAGAGTAATATCCGATTAATTGGACCTGTAGGTGTGGATCAACATGCATATTTCTTTCATACTTAAAAATTTATAATGTGTTATTCTATTGGAAAAATTCATTCCATAGAGGCGGTTCGCTTCACAAGATCTAATTAGAATGAGAACATACTCCACAACTCATCTCAACAATGCCTTTGATCCCAAACTAGTTGGGAATGGCTGAAAATATTCCCATTTGAGGAAACTCCAATGTGAGAAAAAAGGATAGACAATTTATGTTCTTGAGATTGACCGGGTTGAGTATTATCCACTCCAAGAATATAATCACCAAGATAATTATTTTTTGGTGCCAGAAAGATTGATAGCCGTAATGAACTTTTTGCAATTGAAATTATTTGTGGATAGTTCTTCTGCATATATATCCCCACCTAGTTTGGGTTAAAAGACTTTGTTGCGTTGTTCAGTTGAGCTGAGTTCTTGTGTGGACATATAGTTTGGGTATCATCATAGAAATTCTCTTGTAAGCATCATAATTTGAATGGACAATTTGTTGATAATACGGTGCTGGATATACGCAAACTATCAGAAGGGCAAAGAAAATTGTTTGTCTGGTCATCTTCCTATTAGTTGTATTTGTTCTTCATGTTGTTGTGTTGAGTTTTTCATGCTTTATAACCATTATAGAAAACTTTTATATTGATTTCTGGTGGTGTTCTGCAGTTTGGGAAAAAAAGTCACCCAGAATGTGCTCGGTTCTCACCAGATGGACAGTTTCTTGTTTCTTGCTCTGTTGATGGATTTATTGAGGTATATGTGCCTCAATGTACTCTTTACTATTGTAAGATCGAATTGTCCATTTTATTGATTTGCTTCCTATAATCTGTTGCATACCAGGTTTGGGATCATATTAGTGGAAAACTTAAGAAGGATCTCCAGTATCAGGCTGAAGTGAGTTTATTTGTTGCTTGCTCGTCTGCCTAATTCTCTGTTGTCTACTGTTGCTTTCTTCTCTAATTTTTTATTATCATACATTGTTACTTTCTGTGATTAGAGTTTACAATTTACAGTTTGGCACCATCTCCCTTCGAGAAAATATTTGAAAGAAACTTATGCCATTATAATAATATCTTATGTTCGCTCTAATATAGTAATGGTTTTAAATCCACATGAAGTCAATAAAAAGGTTCTTACAAATAATTTGTTTGCAGATGCTTCTTAATTAGTATTCCCTTGGTCCCAAATGGAGTGTCGTCTTTTTCTTTGGGGACAAATTTTATAATATTCGAACAACACATTTAGAAACTGTATATTCTAATATAGGTTTCTCAAGATTATTCTTTGGAACTAAAGTGTGATGCAAGACAAGTTTCGAATAATATATTTTTTGGGATGAAGAAAGAATAGGTTAGGAGTACCTATTCCCACGTAGAATTGGTACAAAAACAAAATACGCAATAAAAGCAATAGTTTTCATCTCAAATCAGTAGTATTCGAACTCTTTCTCAAATAAATGAGATTACATCTGTACATGTAGTACAGTTACAACTTGGAGGACAAGTAAAAACCACAAAGCCATGTTTGTTTGGAGTAATGATGGATGTGATTTGACTATTTATATTATACCTCTAGACACTATTTTATCTTAAGACTACAATCTCATGGACTATGTTTTCTTTTCTAAAAGCCACGTACGAGGGATTATATAATTTCAAAGGGGGATGTGGTATTAAATGTACCCCCTTTTTGAGGTATTAATTAGCCTTAAGAGTAAAAATATAGTCCATTGGAAGGGGGATGTGGTATTAATTGTAGGATAAACTAGTGCCTAACGGTGTACTTATACATTTGGTACACCAAAATAAATAAATGAAATAAACAAAATAATGTTATGGTCCCATACTTCTTATGTGTAATATAAATTTACAACTACTTTAGATTTGTATCTTCACTTTAAATACTCTTTTGCATATTTTCTGAACTTGTGTAATTGACTTCTGCAGGAAACATTCATGATGCATGAGGATGCTGTCCTTTGTGTTGATTTTAGTAGAGATTCGGAGATGCTTGCATCTGGGTCTCAAGATGGAAAAATTAAAGTAAGTTAAAATTGTAGTTAAATCTCTTTTCCTCAGCTTCTCTGGTTAGCAATTTCTTTCCTACAGCCAAAGGAAAAAAGGAAAAAGGTAAAAAGGTAAAGGAAAAGGAGATGGACAAGGAAAGAGTACTTGTTGACAGAATGACATCACCCCCTTTAGGCGGTGTTCTTTAATATATGTGAAATAAATGGAATTTTTGAAGTTTAGTAATTAAAACATTAGTGTAACTATTTACTTCGTATTATGGTTATAGGTTTGGCGCATAAGAACTGGTCAATGCTTGCGTCGACTTGAACGTGCACATTCTCAGGGTGTCACAAGTCTCGTCTTCTCTCGAGATGGAACTCAGCTGCTAAGCACATCATTTGATGGAACTGCAAGGTATTGTTGAACACTTTGTTTGAAATTCAACCTCTCTTCTTTATTTATTTATTTTAAGATTTTAATTTTTTTAAGACAATAATAATGTTTGCATATGACATAATTTCCTTCCACATCAAAATTTTAAATTAAAATTTATGTGAAAGGGGGGGATATCTTAGTGGGTATATATAAGTTGTCATAGGGTCAAAGTTGTCTTTCCAGGGATTTAGATAAATCCTGTCGTACGGATAATATAAAAATATATGAGGCCATGTAAAATTTCATATTATTTGGTGATTAGTATCAATGACTTAATACTAATGAACCCTTCATTGCAAGTATTTCAAAATTTCTATTACCTTTGTAAACCTATGTTGTTTTCAATTCATATCAACAAGGGCATAACATTTGTGTGCATACGTTGTGAAAGTCAATAGTAGATTTTTTTTAAAAAGCTAAATATATACTCCCTCCGTTCCTTAAAGACTGTAGTTTTAGGGAAAAAAAATTATTCCTTAAAGAATGCAGTTTTAGGAACCCAATATAGTTTTTGTATGTTTTTTTCAAATATGCCCTTGTTTTAATTTTTGCAGCAAAGAGTTGTTACGTTCAACAATAACTAAGCAATTAATGCTTACTTAAAATTCTCATTTATTGGTAAGGCTAGCTTTGTCATTTTATCTCACTTATTGGTTTGTGTGTTTTTTGCTAAAACTGCAATCTTTAAGGAACGGAGGGAGTACTTTAATAAGTAAATTGAAATTGAGGTCTCTGAATGCATCCTTTCAGTACTCGTAAATAGTACTCTCTCTCTCTCTTCCAAAATATAAGATCACTTTGTGATATTATATTTTAGAATGGTGGTAGTATATATATTTTGTTAATGGTCTATCCTTTTTTTTACCACATTAATTACATTGCCTCAATTATCAGTATTATTCACTTGCGTACTGATATATATATATATATATATATATATTCATATATCAATGTTTTAAAAGTCGCTAGGCGGACTTGGAAGGGGCTCCCAACGCGTAGGTGTTTGCCTAGGCGGACTAGGCGTCTTCTTAGGCGGTCTCATTTATTTATTTTTCTATTATACATACTTGTTATACAATACAATGCATATAATAGATGTAATTTTTTAAAATTTTACATGAAAAATTACCCTAAAAACAATTTATGAAGACTTAAAAAAAGTCATTTCGTTGTAGAGATTCAAAGTAAAGGTCTAGTTCTGTCTAGGTGGGGGCCTTGGCCCCCAGCCAAGTCGATGCAGTACTCTAGCACGTAATGCGGATTAATCGGACCTAGGGAGAATTTTTAGAACACTGATATATATATATATGTGTGTGTGTGTGTGTGTGTGTGTGTGTGTGTGTGTGTGTGTGTGTGTGTGTGTGTTCTCTTCTTCACTAAACTTAATGAAGTTTTCTGCCACTGCTGATGTAGAATACATGGACTAAAGTCAGGAAAGTTGCTAAAAGAATTCCGTGGTCATACATCTTATGTAAATGATGCCATCTTTACGCATGATGGAATTCGTGTTATCACTGCATCCAGTGACTGCACAGTCAAGGTTAGTTCTCTGTATCTTTTGTAACGTAAGGACCCAATTGTGAAGGTTCTTTCTTTAATCAGTGTGCGTGATGTATGTTTTATACTCAATTTAGGTTTGGGACGTGAAGACTACAGACTGCCTACATACATTTAAGCCACCACCTCCGCTAAGGGTAATTTTGTTTTTCCATGAGAATCCATGAGAAAGGCATCTTTCATGGATTCTATAAAATTAGACTGCTTGTTTCGCCCCTGTATTTAACTCCAGACTTCTCTCTTTTTTTTTGGATAGGGGGGTGATGCATCTGTAAATTCTGTTCATCTTTACTCAAAAAACACAGATCACATTATTGTGTGTAACAAGACATCATCAATTTACCTCATGACACTTCAGGGACAGGTAATTATTCTTATTCCCTATACAAACTAGAGCAGGAGTATGTTCCTTTGGCATCATTTTGAAAAAAACCCAGAAGCTATACATAAAAGAGAAAAGGAAAAGAGGAGAGGAGCAATAGAGAAATTGAGAAGACAGAGAGGGTTAATTATGAAGGAGAGACAGAAGATAGTAGAATAGAGATTGAGAAAGAATGTGTCAAAGACTATTGGTTGAGCTAAAGATTCTAAGGGAAGTTCGAACAAGAGTAGAAGGTGTGAGCAAAAAAGAAACTGTTTTCAAAGATGGGGGAAAAAGTGAGGAGAAAGGGAAATTCAAACAGGGAGCAAGGAGATGTAGGCAATAAGAGTATTGTCAAAGCTTGGGGTGGGGGGATGGCATATTTCACTTTTCTGAGGAGAGGACAAATAGCAGCATATTTTCATTTTTCGTTTGTTATTGGTCACAAAATAAAAACACCTGCAAAATAGGAAGAATAGGGATATATATCACACACTGAAAAAATGAAAGAAAATAATTAGAAGCAGGGCTGTCAGCTTGTTTTTCTGGCTTCTATATATGCGAGTTGCTTAGCAACAGTCATGCATAACAGGTTTTCAACTTGGCTTACAATAAATGCCTTCTTTTCCGAAAATATTATTAACAATAACAACTGCACCCTCCCCTAAAGTTTATCTTGAATCATACAAAATGTTGGGCGGTTGGATCACATCTGGCATGGTATAGGGTTAAAATTATATATCACAATGGGTCAAGTAGTTATGGAAAAAGGTGTCATCTTTTGAATAATATGGATTGGTCAACACCTTTATGAGACCTACCCTAATGGTGTTCTTGAATATTAAAACAATTTTTTTTGAAAAAATGGTTTAAAAACGTTGAACTATTTTGGCATGTAGCAGAAATATTAAAAATTACACATTTTGATGATGCTTCGTAGTTAAATTCATCACTTCCTCAGAAATTTGATTCTCTCTCTCACTCGCTCACAGTTTTTATTTTGCTATGAATGAACTGCAACTGAACTTGTTATGCTGTAATTTGCTTCTTTATGATGTTTTTATGCAGGTTGTTAAGAGCTTCTCCTCCGGTAAAAGAGAAGGTGGTGATTTTGTGGCAGCTTGTGTATCACCTAAAGGGGAATGGATTTATTGTGTTGGCGAAGACAGGTACTGCTTAAGCAAAGCTCTTCGCGCTCCTGTTTAGATGGAATTTTGTCCTTTTGTAAATTAGTTTTCTTTTTTCTTTTAAATTATTTCCTTCTTCTGTTTGAAGGATATTACTCGTCATTTTATACATTTGTTTGTACACCCTTTACCGTCTGTCATCTAACTTTTCTTAGTTGAAGTCTTATGGTGACAGTTCAGAAGACTGAAGATTTCTCAGAGCATGTTCTACACAGAATATACGAACTATATGTTTGATAAAGTTACTTTTTAGATAAATAGTACAATCTTTTAAGTTCCCAATTGAAGGTTATAGAATTATTGCTAATGAAATACAAGGGGAGAGAAAGTTCTGTGTGTTAAGAATGACGGAAACAGTGCTCGTTATTGTTATTATGTACTTCATCTTAAGCATATGATTATATTAGTTACATTGCATAATGATGATTGGCTTGTGATCTATGTGCAGAAACATGTACTGCTTCAGTCATCACTCCGGTAAATTGGAACATTTAATGAAGGTAAGCTTTTCTTTTTGGAGCCCTAGTGGTTTTCGAAATTGCCCTATTGAGATTGCCCCTCATCAGTTGAATATACTATTACAAGAACCAGTACTTAATTTGGAAGCAAATTCGAATTAATTTACGCCATTCCGTTTTTCCTTGTGGTTTTAATGTTAATTTCTGTATCCTTTAAATGTTTGGTTATCATTTTCTTTCTTTTGGTGATCATATTTCTTGGTATATTAAGGTCTGTGTATCTCTTCTTCATTCTGGCAGGTGCACGAGAAGGATGTAATCGGGATAACTCACCACCCGCACAGGAACCTAGTAGCCACATACGGCGAAGACTGCACTTTGAAATTGTGGAAGCCTTGAAAACGAACCCTTTTGTCATATTTATGTTCGATTTCTTGTCTGAATTCACGCAGGCACAATAACCCTCCCTCGCGTGGTATTTGAAACGTCTTCCTAGTTATATTGCAGTTTATGTCGTCGTGATTTTCACTTTTCTGTCGTTTTCTTTTAGGCTAGTTTTTTTTGCTTCAAGAACATCGAATGATATGGAACCAGATATATAGTTATAAAATTACCTCTTTGTTGTATTCTTGAGGGAATCTATATTAATTTTAGGCATTGTTTTATCCTTTTAAAATAATGTAACCTGTTTGTTTAATACAGTAATTATACGTGGCATAACTGCAAGTTGAAATAATTTTGTCCTGTCTGACTCCTGATCCAGCAGAAAATCATAATAATACCTGCCAGTTTCAAGGGCATATTGAGTTTATATTTCAAAAATATATCAACATTATATTCATTTCATGAAATAAATTTGACACAGATTTCTTGGTTACCCAGTTCAAAATAGTGTTTTGTCCAATTTGCTCTTAGGGTTTATACAAATATACTCTTTATTTCACATTATCAAATTTAAGAGCAATAACACAAATCATATCCCATAGTTCATAGCAACCACCATATGGGTGCAGATTGCCATAACACCATACACCTTTGTACTTGAAAATTAGACAATAGTATCAAAACCTCATGAAATTTCATACTTGAAAATAAAAAATATCACGACTTTTACATCTAAAAGCAAACTACCGCCACAAGAAATATTAACATCAAGTCTTCGTCGAAAGGCTTTTCATATCATTAAGCACAAAAATCGACTAGTTAGTGAAAAGTACTCGTGTGAATTCTAATCTCCTCCTCCAAATGGGCACTTTGACCGCCGTAATCCTGCAGCCCCAAATATAGCCTTACCAGATGGAAAACCACCTGATATAAGAAACCAATTGCTATTTTAAGTTCTATTGAAATGTTGCATGGTAGACCTGCAACATAATGCAGCTGCCAAAGCTCATAAAAGTTTAGGGTTCCTTCTTTCTCTTTTTCTCCTGTATTGTTTTGTGTTTCTAAGCATGGACATAGCTATACTCTCAGATGCAGCATCTATCGTCTTAATATCAATTAAAAGTACGTAAGTTCCAACTGCAATGAACTAAATAAATTGAATGGAAAAAGAAAATGAGAAAGCAAGAAGATCAAACTGTACCTGAAACATAAAACTGCCTTCTGAAAAGAGCTATTTGAGAGGCTTCATTCCCTGCATAGTTACAAATCTTTATCATTTTATATAGATCACTAAGAATAGAGTTTGTATGATAACTATTTCTCCACCCCCACTCCCACACACCCCAGATTACCTTGGGCAGCAATGACAAATCACAAGAACTAAAACTAAGTTTTAAAAATACTTGATAGCATAAATTATTGACTACAATAAACAATGTTTATTCCTCATTATTCCAGTGTTTGGTTGATGTTCTCAAAATAATTTCATATAATAACAAAGCACAAAAATATCGAGACGAGCATACGGAACAACTACTGTCAATATTAAGTTGACTTTAAACAAGCCATGCTGGGAGACTACCTTCAGCAAACATTCTTAAGATCCTAAGGAGTCCTAGGGGTACCCTGAGAAGAAGTCCAAGAAAAATAGACCAAAAAAATGGGGGCTATTCTTCTAAGTACTGTAAACTCAAGTTACTTATTAAAGAAAAAATATTGTTAACTGAAGTCGGGAAACTCATCTAGGTTACCCAAAAGAGAATAGTTTGATCATACTACCACACCATTCAGTTAGTCCCATCTGACTCTTAATCACCATAACATGAATTTCATGGGCCATTTGTAACAGTTGATGCCAAAATATTAGGTGACTGAGAAACAACGCAACAGCTACGTCCATATTTCAGCCTAATCCAGATAACGTAGTAAATGAGATCTTCTGTACTTTTAACTTCTTTTTCTTTTCTTTTTTTGACAAGTAATCTTCTTTACTTAACCAGAAAAATATTGAATTTATGTGGATGTTGGGTTACCTGGAACGCGGTTCGTTTGGTTCGTGAAACCAATATGGGTACCTGATAGGCTGATGCGCTACATACATATACTAAAACACGGTATACTAGGGTAGCTTTATATGAGTGCTTATAATTAAAAATTCTCTTAGAATCTAAATGCAAAACTAAATTTGTTAGAAGTTTTTCAGTTTAATCAACAAGTTAATTGTTCTATAGATAATTTACTTAAATGTGATGTTTGAACATTCAATACTAAGTTAGAGTATTGATATTTGTGCAACATAGGTAAAACAACAAAGGAATATTTCGGTAGCCAAAGAGTATAAGTAGATAAGAGTACCATGTTTGAGAATGTAAGTACAAATATGTAGTTCGCTAGGTCAATAAGAGTATCTGGTATTAATATATTAATCAAGTTGGTAAGGAGACTTTGATTTCTGAATCTCCTAGTTCTATGATTACTATCTGCTTTAATGTCTTCACTACTATCAAGATGTCAACCAAACATGATCTTTCAGGCCAAATAGTACAATGTACAGCAGATGACAGTTAGCTGATAAAATTCAGATAAAAACAGAGAGCACTGATTACTTCACACAAACACCTAGTCACCTATACAAATCTTCATACAGGGAAATTCAATATCAGAACAAATGAAAAGAGTTGACAATAAAGTTCCTATAAATAATCATTTTAACCTTAGATGTCCTGAATTCATTTACTGCCATTCGAAGAGAATCATCTGATAATATCAACCGTGATAGAGCCCCAGTACTTAGCCTGCAATAGAAATTAACTGCTATATTAGAAAGTTAAGTGGCTGAGATGTCAACATATGACCCCAAACTCAGCCACTATATCTATGTCATTAAATATTAAAACCCAACATAATATCAGAACACTCAAAAAGATTTAGAGTGGATCCTTATAAGACTCTGATACGTGACAGTTAGTGGATAATAAATGTAATTATTATAAATTTCTAAAGAGGCTTTAATAATCTGAATAACCTAATTAATGAAAATAATGAAGGGTTTCGAAGTTATTATTCTGTACCCCAACTTCTTTGCTGCATCAGCTACGGAACCCTCTACTGCACAAATTAAATCTAGCAAAGCTTGCATTCCCTGTGGATTAAGAAAATGATTAATCACTATTATTCAGATCTTTATTGAACTGATCTCAAGTAAGAAACTTAAAGGCTTCAAATTGTGATACGAATATGCAGAAGATAAGAAGGATAAGGCAGACCAAAACAAACTTAAGATTTTTCGGGCCAATCTGTGAGCCACAATCAGATCCTCTGATGGTAGACTTTGCTGGAAGAATTTGAAGAAGCTCTTGTGGAGGTGTATACGTGTCAAGATCTATAGTGTTTCTGACTAGCTCAAAAGAATAAGAAGGTATCAGTAAATAGAAGCTAGAGCAACATTTTATTTGATTACTGTCGTTCTACAAGGCATATGCTTGTGTGTGTCCATGTGTGACTGACACCGAGTACAACTGTATTTTCTTCAGTATTTGTTTGAACAACTATGTGTATGCATAAGAGAAAACTAGCATTGTAGACATCACAAAAGCTGGACCACTAAGGTCAAAGAAACTCATTACAACTACGATAGTTCTCTAAAAGAAGGGTATTTCGGTTCCCCTAATTTGCTGAAGTTATTAAAATATTTAGTAATCGCTTTTTTTAAGTCACTTTCTTTTTTGAATTGTTGAAAACTTAATAATTTAGGAGATTCTTATCTTATAGGATTAGGAAATACTTTTCCTCGTAGAAAAGGTTTCCTTACTTCTGTATGGGCACACATCTCATCAGATATAAACAATAAGACAAGTTGATGAATAAAGATCTCTGCAGATTTCAGAAGGCCTTCTTAACACTATACTTCTTGTATTGTTTTGAGCCAAGATCTTCCTTAAATAGCCCAAATCTAAATGATCAGGAACCAAAAAGAAATTACAAAGTTATTTTTCACAATGCCATCAAAGCAACTATACATTATTACATTTCTTTCTTACTGCAGTTAAAGCCTCTAACTCTACACTTGATCCTTAAACCAAAACCTAACCAAATATTTTATTGTAGTCCTAAAATACTTGAGTTCCACATGCTGGCAAAATTTCAGCACCCTACATTCCCAACAGAAGTTAGGACAGGCCTCAACAAATTCAACCATAAATCCATTCTTCATCTCTAATTAATTTTTTTTTCTAACGTAAACTATAGAACATTATTTGGTAATACCTAGTTGTCTTGTTTAAAGTTGGTTTTCCTAGAAACATACTAAAGTAATGTTGTCTCTTTCAGGAGTTAGAGATAATGCAAGTATACAAGGAAAATCATACCTTTAAGAGCTAACAGAGTACGCAAGCGAGCTAATGCTGATGCACGATTCATGTGCTGTGATCTATCTTCCGCTGCCTATAAAGCAAAAATCTATATTAATATGGTCCAAATAGGAGTGAACAAATAATAAAGCAAAAGACATTTGCAGATTTGCCAAGTTAATTTCAGCCAAGTACAATAGGTAAGACAAGGAAGATAATATGTTTATACTATGCACAAGAATATTATCAAAAATAACAATGAAATTACATATGCAACCAGTCATAACTATTGATAAGGGTAAGATTTTGGGGGCTTATCTATTACTATATCAAACTCTGATTTAAAGCCCTCTACCATATTAAACAAGGTTTACCAGCCTGAGATCATTTTTAAGGTCAAAATTCACCATTTTCTTTAGGGAATGTTTTGTGATAGACAGTATTTTAGAACTAAAAGAGCCTATGAGCTATCCCATTCTTGAAAAGATACCTAAAAAACTAGTAAAATCCCTTCAAATGAATACAGGTCAAAAAATACATACTTTCAAATATATCAATATCAAGAATTCCATCAGTCCCTCAGTCTAAATTAAGTGATTAGGTATGACTGGGTTACTTTCAATAATAACCCTTTGATAGAAAGAGAAAAAGGGTTTAGACAGAATCATCACTTATTTGGATCCTGAAATAGAAACCCGTTCACTTAATTTGTGAGAGAGAGTCTAATTTTAAAATTATGTGCAATGAACAACATAAATTTGGCGTTCATTTTTTCAGTTTCCATTTTTTTGTCTTATCCTTGGAGTTCTAAATAAAGCCTCAGTCTTCCTACATTCTATCTTGAATTTATTTATTTGTGCATCAGGTTTGTTCCTTACCAACCACTGCTGCATTATAGACAACACTTGTAAGGCCAAACAACGGAGGCCTTTTAGTTGTGCCAAAACTGCAATCAGTATAAATTCAAAAATTCAGTTTCGATCACATAATTCATCCTCTTCTCGACCAATAATTGTATAAATTAATAAAAAGTCAAAAAATACATGGATTACACAAAATGTTGAAATACTAAAAACCCAGTAACAGTATATCAAAATAAAGCTGGAACAACAATAATAATAGCAATAAGAACTTATAAAAAAAAATCAATAAACAAACCTGGGCAATGATTCCGGTGGAAAGATGCTTGAGACGAACGGCGGTCTCACGCTTGTTCCGGTGCTGACCGCCGGGACCCGAAGACTTGAAGGTGCTCATGTCACATTGGCTTAACAGCTGCTCGTCCGTCAGACCCAACAATTCTCGCCCAAACCCATTTCCAGACCCAATTTCATGACTATTATTATTATTAGTGCTATTATTGCTGTAGCACTTGATTGTTCTTAGTATACATGTTCTTGTTGAATTGGGGAGATAAAGATTCTTTGAAAAATTAGAAGAATAACAAGGGATTGAAAGAACAGTAGAGTTTGTACTGATAATGATTCTTGGGAGTTTAAGGAATGATTTGAAAAGGGATTGGGACATTATTTTTTTCCTTGCAAGGATTTTGAATATGGGGATTTTGTGAGGAAGAAGAGAGATCCTCTCGATGTGGTTTATTAGTCCAATTGAAATTATAAAGGGCTTACACTTTAAATTTTTAAAATTTTCCATTTTATAATTTAAACCTTAAACTGGTAACCAAAAAAAAATAAAATAAAATTAAACCTTAATTTCTCTTGATCTTTTCTAATAAAATCTTTTAGCCCTCGAATTTAGTATTTTTTCTAGATAAATTATGTGACTCAAAATAAATTGGCAATTAAGTTTTTTAAAGATATATATCGTTTACATTTATTCTAAAAAAAAATTCTCCTTTTTTCTCATTGAATACTACTCATGTGTCAATAATTTTTTGTATTTTCAAATATATTTAATAGTGAAATTATCCAAAATACTCTCATTTGGATTATTTGTTACATTAGGGTGACCATAAATTTTTATATATATAATGTAAGAATATTTAGATTTAAGTTGTAAAATGTGAAAAAAAAATAAAGTATAGTTAAGCCACTATAAAAACAAGAAAGACAATTAAAAAAAAATTAAAAGAGAAGCAAAGGGGAGGTTTTAAAGAAAATTTATTTCTTAGACATACCCTTCACATTAATTACATTTATAAGTAGTTAATCCATGTAAAATATAAATAATAACATATTAAAAATTATTACTATTAATAATTAAAATTAAGAAAATATCTTTAATATTTGCACGTATTTAAAATTAAAATGTAACTATAATTCTCAAAAGAAAGGAGTACATTAGTAGACCTTACAAACGGGCCAAGCAAAAAAGACCCAGGTTTTGATGGGCTGAAAAAGTGAATCCCAAAGTTAGTTTTTTGACTGGCAGGTCTGGGCAGTTCGCGGGCTTAAACTGATTTATGCCTATTTTTTGACACATTTTTTAGCTTGCCCCAAACGGGCCGGACCATCGCCGGGACGAACCATTGACGGGCTGGACCAAAACGGTCCATGTTTTGATGGGCTGAAAAAATAATATTTGGGACCAGTATGAGATTGAACCCACACCTTCATTGTTGGGAGTTGGGAGTTGGGAGTTGGGTGGGTCTATAACCAATTGGACTACCTTGAGCTCATCTTCATTGTTTGGGAGTTGGGTGGGTCTATAACCAATTGGACTGCCACCTTGAGCTCATAAATAGGTCAATATTTATCTGAACAAAGATTTTTATTGAGATAAAAATATGTTAATTTTTGTCAATACAATGATAAATATTATAAATTATCTAAAAAATATTACTCCTTGTAAAATTTACTATTTCATAATTTGTGATGTACTATCTTAAGTTTGAAAATTACTCAAACTGATTTCTAGAAGACAGTAATGATCAATCTCTTATAATTTGGAATCAAGGGAGTATATATATATATATTAGAAATGTTGTATACATCAATAGAATGCGTAGGTAAAAAATATTGAAAAAGATATAACAAAAAAGAAACTAATTCGTTCCACTCCCTCCCGTGCACACTAACACACAATTAAATATTGATGGTAAGATGCACTTCACACTTTCAAACGGGAGTTGGATGGTATGAATTTAATTTTAGTCAATTGATTAATACGGAAGGTGAACTTTTTCTCATGCGTATCAGCATTGTATTTGTCAATTGACCAATTTATTATGAAATTAATTTCATGATAACCGAATCTATTCCAAACACATGAATCACTCATAGTTACGAGAGAGTCTATCTTTAAAAGTTGTCTCTAAGAAAGAACTTAAAACTATATCAACCCTATATGCTGATATTTTATACTAACGATGTGAAATCTGTCCCTCATAGGACGTATAACATCACATTTTGAGATCATGATATATTTATTCATTTAATTAAAATTATTGTTTTGTTGTGGTCCTTTTGGACTTGTGTTTAATCTGTTGAATAACGATAACAAATATAAAATTATTTTAAAAAGTGCAGCTACAAATAATGTTGGTGATGATATAATATCGATGACAATCTATATTTTTCATAATTTCAAAAAAAAATTCCTATACTTAACCTTTTATTATTATTATTATTCATTGTAATATCTTAATAGTTTTTATTATTATTCATTTTAATATTTTAAAAAAATTGATATTTTCACATGATTTTTTAATATTTTTACATGAAAATTGTCGTTATAGATATATAGCGACGGTCATAGAACTTATAGCGACAATTTTCATATAAAAATATCAAAAAATCATATAAAAATATCAATTTCCTATCTTAATACTTAAGCATTGCCCATCTAAACAAAATTTATGTATCCACCGCTAGAAAAGGTGGTATGATGATGACAGACTCACTGATTGAAATGGCTATATTTAGTCAAGATAGACACTCTCCAGCTCATACTCTGATCTCCATTCTCATTCTCATTCCTTTTTCTGAAAAAAATAAATAAAAATAATAACTAATACACACATATATATAGGCGACAGTAAGACTTTATATAGTTACCACATTTTACTTACCCCATCTATTATAAAATTTGACCATCACGATTTAAAAATACAACACTTCCATGATAAATTAGTATTACTGATAAAATTAAATATAAAGTTCTAAATGCATGATAGAATCCGAATGATTTGAATGAAGTAGAAGCTCTGAATATAGAATGAAATGATGTGTTTGATAACTGTCTGTCTTAAACATCTGAATACGTGTATTTCCCTATTTTAGCCTTCTGGACTATTATTATGAACATGCAAACTTATTATGTAATTATAAATAAACAATGTTATTTAAGAAATATAAAATAGAAACTTGTGAACAATCTTTGATGGAGTATACTACTAGGAATAAATACTATTTTTTTAAATAATATTCTATTAGTCCACAAAATCAAAATAAAAGACTACAACAACATTTATGATTTATTAAATTGATCACTGACCAATTTGTAAAATAATAATAATAAAAAATTGTAAACAACAAAATTTATTTACAATAGTAAAAAAAGATGGATATTACATGTAATATTTATTTGTCTATGATTGTAGGTAGATAAAAATATCATTCAACACTACTTTTGGATGAATTGTTCCGGTGCTGACCGCCGGGACCCGAAGACTTGAAGGTGCTCATGTCGCATTGGCTTAACAGCTGCTCGTCCGTCAGACCCAACAATTCTCGCCCAAACCCAATTTCATGACTATTACTATTATTAGTGCTATTATTGCTGTAGCACTTGATTGTTCTTAGTATACATGTTGTTCTTGTTGAATTGGGGAGATAAGGATTCTTTGAAAAATTAGAAGAATAACAAGGGATTGAAAGAAAAGAAGAGTTTGTACTGATAATGATTCTTGGGAGTTTAAGGAATGATTTGAAAAGGGATTGGGACATTATTTTTTTTCCTTGCAAGGGTTTTGAATATGGGGATTTTGTGAGGAAGAAGAGATAGATCCTCTTGATGTGGTTTATTAGTCCAATTGAAATTATAAAGGGTTTACACTTTAGATTTTTAAAATTTTCCATTTTATAATTGAGTAATGCCACTGTCGCATCACATAAAGCTCACATAAAAGTCGGATGGTACTCCCTAATTTATTGTTAATTCAAGTGGGTCATATCAATAACAAATTAGAGAATGTCACCCGAGTTTATGTGAATTTTATGTGAGCTTGATTATGTAATAGTAGCATTACTTTTTATAATTTAAACCTTAAAGTTAACCAAAAATAAAATAAAAAAGTAAACCTTAATTTCTCTTGATCTTTTGTAATAAAATCTTTTAGCCCTCGAATTTAGTATTTTTGTCTAGATATATATCGTTTACATTTACTCTATTTTTTTCTCTTTTTTTCTCATTGAATACTACTCACGTGTCAATAATTTTTTGTATTTTCAAATATATTTAATAGTGAAATTATCCAAAATACTCTTATTTGGATTATTTGTTGCATTAGGGTGACCATAAAATTATATATATATATATATATATATATATAATGTAAGAATATTTAGATTTAAGTTGTAAAATGTAAAAAAATAATTAAAGTATAGTTAAGCCACTATAAAAACAAGAAAGACAATTTAAAAAAATTAAAAGAGAAGCAAAGGGGAGGTTTTAAAGAAAATTTATTTCTTAGACAGACCCTTCACATTAATTAGATTTATAAGTAGTTAATCCATGTAAAATATAAATAATAACATATTAAAAATTATTACTATTAATAATTAAAATTAAGAAAATATCTTTAATATTTGTACGGATTTAAAATAAGAATCTATCTAACAAAATACAAATGAATTTGAATTTTTCGCTCACTCAATAAATCATCTGGGTCGTCCAAAGTTTGGGATAAATCCTACCTTCTATATAGTGTCGGAAGCACGGGACACGACTAGTGTATCTATAATTCTCGAAAGAAAAGAGTACATTATTAGACCTGACACACGGGCCGGGCCAAAACGGCCCAGGTTTTAATTGATTGAAAAAGTGAAGCCCAAAGCCCGTTTTTTTGACGGGCGGGCCTGACCAATTCACGGGCCTAAACTGATTTATACCTATATTTTGACACATTTTCAGGCTTATCTCAAACGGGCCGGGTCATTGACAGGTCGGACCAAAACGGTAAAGGTTTTGATAGATTAAAAAAGTAAAATCCAAAACTCGTTTTTTGACGAACGGACCGGGTTAACCCGCGGGCCTGGACTAATTTTGCCAGATCTATTCATTATTGTAGTTGCCTTGCCTATTAGGGACAAGTATGAGATTGAACCCACACCTTCATTGTTGGGAGTTGGGAGTTGGGTGGGTCTATCACCAATTGGACTACCTTGAGCTCATCTTCATTGTTTGAGAGTTGGGTGGGTCTATTAACAATTGGACTGCCACCTTGAGCTCATATATAGGTCAATATTTATCTGAACAAAGATTTTTATTGAGATAAAAATATGTTAATTTTTGTCAATACAATGATAAATATTATAAATTATTTAAAAAATATTATTCATTGTAAAATTTACTATTTCATAATTTGTGACGAGTAATCTTAAGTTAGAAAATTACTCAAACAGATTTCTAGAAGGCAAGGCAATAATAATCAATCTCTTATAACTTGGAATCAAGGGAGTATATATATATATATATATATATATATATATATATTAGAAATGTGGTATACCTCAATAGAATGCGTAGGTAAAAAATATTGAAAAAGATAAAACCAAAAAAAAAACTAATTCGTTCCACTCCCCTCCCATAACCAAAAAGATATAATCAATAGAATCCGTAGGTAATTTTTTTTTTTTTATTCATTGTAATATCTTAATAGTTTTTATTATTATTCATTTTAATATTTTAAGGAAATTGATATTTTCACATGATTTTTTAATATTTTTACATGAAAAGTATCGTTATAAATGTATAACGACGGTTATAGAATTTATAGGGACGATTTTCATGTAAAAATATTAAAAAATCATATAAAAATATGAATTTGCTATCTTAATAGTTAAGCATTGCCCATCTAAACAAAATTTATGTATCCACCGCTAGAAAAGGTGGTATGATGATGACAGACTCATTGATTGAAATGGCTATATTTAGTCAAGATAGACACTCTCCAGCTCATATTCTGATCCCAATTCTCATTCTCATTCTTATTCTTTTTTCTGAAAAATAAAATAAAAATAATAACTAATACATATATATATATATATAGGTGACAGTAAGACCTTATATAATTACCACATTTTACTTACCCCATCTATTATAAAATTTGACCATCACGATTAAAAATACAACACTTCCATGATAAATTAGTATTACTGATAAAATTAAATAAAAAGTTCTAAATGCATAATAGAATCCGAATGATTTGAATGAAGTAGAAGTTCTGAATATAGAATGAAATGATGTGTTTGATAACTGTCTGTCTTAAACATCTGAATACGTGTATTTCCCTATTTTAGCCTTCTGGACTATTATTATGAACATGCAAACTTATTATGTAATTATAAATAAACAATGTTATTTAAAAAATATAAAATAGAAACTTGTGAACAATCTTTGATGGAGTATGCTACTAGGAATAAATACTATTTTTTAAAATAATATTCTATTAGTCCATAAAATCAAAATAAAAGACTACAACAACATTTATGATTTATTAAATTGATCACTGACCAATTTGTAAAAGAAAAAAAATTGTAAACAACAAAATTTATTTACAATAGTAAAAAAAGATGGATATTACATGTAATTTTTAATTATCTATGATTGTAGGTAGGTAAAAATATCATTCAACACTACTTCTGGATGAATCGTTCAGACACAATCAAACACATTCATAGTTTAAAAATTATAAAACAAACGGTTTGAATGACTTAATCGGCCAGATTCACTCGTTCAGACGTAAACAAACGTACAATCCATTTGGAATTATATTTTTAAATCAGGATAAATAAATATGTGGTGTAGATATGATGGTCCAGTATTTACTAGGAATCAACTCTCATTTATAAACCCTCTATAAAGTCTCAATTAAGTTGTTCAAATCATATATATGGGCTCTAGCTAGTAAAGGACTAGTGCTCTTCAAGGTTTTAATTAGTTGGAGAGGGTGAAGCTGTCCCAACTAAATGGGCTATACTATTTCATCTTTAGCTAATTCACTTATAATATGCTGCTGCTGCTGCTTCTTCTTCTTCTTGTTTTCAAGCAATGGCATTGAAGCTGCAGCTAGGGAGATGAAGGTGACAATAACAAATGATCATGAGATGGCTGCACCCGTTAATCTAAGAGAGCAGATCCGCAGGAACCTTTTGGCCAACGGACTCGGCCGATCACCTCAAATGGGGTAACCCTTTCTTTCCTTTTGCTAATTATAATTAACAAGACAATGAATTTTTTATTTGGCAAAATTAATCTCTT
The DNA here is from genome assembly GCA_020205555.1 of Panax stipuleanatus. NCBI lineage: Eukaryota > Viridiplantae > Streptophyta > Magnoliopsida > Apiales > Araliaceae > Panax > Panax stipuleanatus. The sequence continues at coordinate 130,373,315 of CM035124.1, forward strand.
ATTCTAGGAGATTAATTAATTCAATTTTATTATTTAATAGTACAAGTGTCACTAAATAATCAACAATATTTTTTATCATTACAAATATCGGATCCGGTTATCATAAAATTAACTTCATGATAAGTTGGTCAATTGACCAATACAGTGCTGACAGATCATCTCCCGCCTGCGTATCGACACTGTATTGGTCAATTGACCAAAGTTAATTTCATGTTAACTACTTCCAGAAATATCAGAGTAAAAATTATGTTGTCAGAACAACAAGTATTTGTGTCGCTGAAATTTTAAAGTGTTGTTAAAACAAGTGAAAAAATGTCGCTAAATACATATAAACTTTGGCAGCACAAATATTACTCTGACAATATCAAGAATCTTATTTTATAATTTTTTTTAATGAAATGGACCACTGGATAGATCAACTAGTGATTCATAATAAGTCTCGATTCCTTGTCACATTAATTATATTAATTCAAGTAAGATGACATATAAAACGTTATTATTATGCAAAATTTAGATCCAAACATGCAATTTAGAGGTAGAGATAGGGTGTATCTCCATTATTGGATCCACTAAAGATAACATCACTGCATTACGCCACCTTTCTGTCGGTGGTAAACCCCACCAACAACCTGGATGGGTCACTGGGGTGGGTGTCAAACAAATTGGTTTTTTTTTGTTTATTAATTAATTAAATAAATTAATAAACAAAAAAACGAGAAGATCACGAGACATATGGATAGAAAGAAAGATGCAAGAAAATAAAATAAAATAAGAAAAAAAATATTTGGGAGTGTTAGATAGGCAGATTAGGAGTACGCAGCCGAATAACTGCAGGGAGATCTATAATATTTCAAGTAAAATAATATATTTTACGGTTATATATCTCTTTTTTTATTGTCAATTACGTATATAATTATTATTTTTAATTTTTTTTAATCAAATATGTAATGTAGTAGACTAATTTTATAATCTTATTTATAATATAACTCACAATCGTAAATCAGTGAAAACTTTCGCGATAAAATAGCAGGACTATCCAAGTTGAGAATTGCCATAATCAATATAGAAAAGAATTTTTTTTAAAAAACTATTGTGCAAAATGGGAGTGGTTAGCATGGAGTTAAATTTGGTCAATTGGCCAATACAGTATCGACACGCAGATCAGGAGGTGATCTCTCTCTGCATGTCAGTACTGTATTAGTCAATTGACCAACTTATTATGAAGTTAACTTTATGGTAACCGGGTCCGTACAAATGGTCACTTGTTTAATTTGTGGTAATTGATCAGATGGAATAGCTGGAACCATTTTCAATGTAACATTGATGAGCAAATGATCCGGCAAACAGGTGATATTTTCTTATTTTTAATCCTCTTTTGAATTCTACCATTTGAAATTATGAACAAAAATTACTTGGACAGGCTCACTTTATTACACATTTCACTTAAATTCTCTCAATATTCATGTAATAACAAAAAAATTATATTATTATAAATAATTATGTCGCTGATATCGTCATTGAAAACAATATTTGCGTTGCACGTTTTAAAAACTGAAAAAAGTGTGTATTTTTTTGTCGTTAAAAGTAATTTTTCCTTTATTATTTTATTTAATATTAACAGCGGATGCAATGGTATCAAGGGGGCTAGCTGCAGCAGGGTACAAATATATAAATTTAGGTAAGATAAGACACTACTTTTACATTTAATACATAGATATAGAATGGCAGTTAATTAATCTCCTCGTAATATTATAATTTTTTTATTAATATATATTTTTATATATATATATATATATATATATATTTCAGATGATTGTTGGGCAGAACTTAATAGAGATTCCCAGGTACTACTCCAATATTTTGTATGCAATTTTTATTTTATTTATCAAAGTGAAAATTTTATCCGTTAAGTTAAAAAGGGTTATATATATATATATCTTAAAAATTAGTGATCTAATATAGGTATACATATTAATGTCTATATAGATACATAAAAATCAATATATTCATACTAAAAATAAATTATTTGGCGCATGGTATTTGATCTAGTGATATGACTCGCCACGTGATATCCATGAGGTTGAGGGTTCGATCATTAGTAGTAGCAAGGAGGGTGTGTGTGTATGGTGTGTGTGAGACTCTGAGTGTAGCAAAAAAAAAAAAAGTGTTCACGATTCTTATCGAATTAAACGAGTTATAGTCGAGCTCGACTCGTTTATTATTAAATTTGGCAAATTTTGTTGAAATTTTGATTTTGACAGGGAAATATGGTGCCTAAACGCTCAACATTTCCTTCTGGAATTAAAGCACTAGCAGATTATGTTCATAGCAAAGGATTGAAGCTTGGGATTTACTCCGATGCTGGGTAACGCTAATTAATTCTATCAGCCATTAAAAAAAATGTTTGTATAAACAAAAAGATACTATATTTTTGAACAAGAAACTATTTTATATTTTTTTTATACTTACTTTTTTGCTATAACTTTTCTATAGATTGACAAATAAATATAAATATAAAAAATCCTATAATTATTTATATATAGTTTATTATGACAAGGATAATGATATATCTTGCGACTTTATTTATCGACTTTTTAGTTGCGAGTTACGTAAATAATTATAATTAGTAATATTTTAACGATGTACTTGATATAGTAGGTCAATTTTATAATCATACACAATCATATATATATTGATATACGTCGCAGTCGTAATTCGGCAGAAAATTCTCACAATACATAACAGAACTCTTATGACAATATTTATATTTCTTTGTCGTATATTTTTTTCTTTGCAGAATTCAAACATGTAGTAATAAAATGCCTGGATCATTGGGGCATGAACAACAAGATGCGAGGACATTTGCTTCATGGGTAAGTTCAATTTTTGTATTTATTTATAAAATTACCATATGAAAAAAGTATCGAATTTGGACTTGTTGTAGAAAAATTCTACGCCGACATGAAATTGAAAAGCACTCGTGTCCAATTTTCAGTGTTGAATTATCATGTCCGCATAGAAGAGCTCATTGTTATAAGTGTTATAAAATTGGAAACTGATATTTCCACATAACTTTTTGATATTTTTCACGTGTACCTTTAGCGACTGTTTTTACCATCGCTATACATCTATAGCGACACTTATCATGTGAAAATATCAAAAAATCATGTGAAAATATCAATTTCCAATAAAACTTACTTACTATTTGCTAACTTACTTTAATATTTTGGGGCTAAATTAAATCCATTATTCTTGACAGGGAATTGATTACTTGAAGTATGATAACTGCAACAACAAAAACACAAGTGCTAAAGAAAGGTATTTGGTTTAAGTGGTTAATTACCCCCACTAGTTCTACAATCAAAGTTTCATTAGTCAATTTTTTTTATTTTGTGTTTTATAATTAGAGTATATAATATAATATTATTAATACATACAATGCCTTCAAGCTCTTAACATCACAATTTCATTATCATGCTATCTTTATTAAACTAAAAATTAATTATACTTGGAGAAAATCATTAAATAAAATATTAATTTAGAGTTTGAAAATTTTGCAAATGAAATTATTTATATGTATATATATATATATATATATATATATATATATATATAGAATGATTCATATCATGTATTTAATATGAATCAAGAATGAGCATACACTATCTCTATCGTTCAATATAAAAATCAACGGCCTAGATTAGAACTGAAAAATTCAGGTCTGCTATTATTAATAATAGACGACGCCACGACGATATTGTTTTCAGCGAGATCGTCTACTATTTCTCTGTGTTTGATTTTGGTTCAAATATTTTGAGCATACACCATCTCTATCGATTAATATAAAAACTAACGACCTAAATTAGAATTAAAAAATTCACATTCATTATTATTAATAGTGTACGGCGATACTATTTTCAACGAGATCGACTATATGTTTCATTTTGGTTCAAATATTATCGCAAGGTATCCCATAATGGCCAAAGCTTTACAAAACTGTGGAAGACCCATCTTCTTTTCACTATGTGAATGGGGCCAGGAAGACCCTGCTACTTGGGCCCCAAGCATTGGAAACAGCTGGAGAACAACTGGAGATATATCTGATAATTGGAATAGGTAAAACAAAAATTTTAAAATGCCTACATATTAATATTATTTATTTTTTTTTTGGAAATTTCTAAATGATTTTTTTAATTTTTTTTTTTGGTAAGTATCTGATTCACCCCCTTAATTTCTTTCCAATAGCATGACTTCTCTAGCAGATCAAAATGATAAATGGGCGTCTTATGCTGGCCCCGGTGGATGGAATGGTAAATAAATTTTAACCATTTGCAAGTTGAGTTACAAAGTTTTATATCCGAAAAATAAATATTTTTCACTAGTAGATTTAAATATTTTAACCATTTGCAAGGTGAGTTACAAAGTTTTATATCTGACAAATAAATACTTTTCACTAGTAGATTTAAATATTTTAACCATTTGCAAGTTGAGTTACAAAGTTGATTTAAGTTTTATATTGGAAAAATAAATTCGGAGACATTTTATATAACCCGACTGTTAGAATTAAAGAATGAATAATATTGCAATAACACAAATATTATGTAAAAGACGAAAAAGTAAGAACACGTAATATACTCAGGTTCATCAATTTGGCTAATTCTGCTTGTCTGATGTATTCATTAGATGCTTCACACACCAAACAATGTTTTTATAATAAGTAGAAAACTCTAATTTCTATAACGTGTGCTCATTAGTCATGAGACCCAATAGATTAATAAAACTCAAGATCGGGCTACTAATAAATACCCAAATTCAATTGTACTTTGCGCTTGGCTTTCAGGGGGCGCTGCTCCCTTTGTCGTAGTGGTCATTCGTCGAACCCGTAAAAAAAATGAGTCAATCCCAACACCGATTATTTTAATTAATTATCAATTGAGTTTAAGTTGAATGTTTTAAATTCCATTGATATATAAGATTTAACAACCAAAACAAATAAAATTTAGTTTCAAACACATAAGAGCTGAAAACTCAACATACAACCCTAATCCTTAGGATCTCGTCCATTATATTTATTCTTTAATTTTTTTTAATACACGACACAAATATTACAAATATAGTCCTCGAGAATGAATCAAGTTATAGTATTTTTCAGTAGTAGATTTAAAAAATATTTACAATTATTCTAAGGAGTATTAAAATATTTTTTAAAAAATTCAAAAAATTGAAATGGAATGTAGGCTGATGAGCTGGAAATTGTTGTAATTTGTGCTGTAGATCCTGACATGTTGGAGGTTGGAAATGGAGGAATGACAGCTGCAGAATATCGTTCACATTTCAGCATATGGGCATTAGCTAAGGTATCTGCAAGTCCGTGACCAAATTTCAATAATTTAACCAAACTGATGTACTTATTTGTTCAAATTTTATTTTTTTTATTTGATAGCCCAGAAGTTCTTTGAAATGACTGTTCAATTGTCTTTTTTTTAGAACTTTATAATATATATATATATATATATATATATATATGATAATTATTCATAACATATATTTGCTTGTTATAGATCAAAAATAGACATACATTATCTCTATCGTTCAATATAGGAACTAACGACCGAAATTAAAACTGAAAAATTCACGTCTGCTATTATTAATAGCGGACGACAATAATATTTTCAGTGGCATCCACTACTATTAGTAGTGAACGTAGCTCATCATCCGCTACTAATAATAGCATATGCGAATTTTTCAGTTATAATCTCGGTCGTTTGTTTTTATATTGGATGCTAATGATCGTATTTGCCTATTTTTGATTCATAGTAATTACTTGCTATGGATACCCCTTTATTTTACATACTATGCTCACCACCTTTAGCGACGGACCGGACGACGATTTGGTCCGTCGCTATAGAACATATAAACCCTTTATATGTTATGACAACGGTTTAATGCGTTGCTAAAAGCTAAGACGACGGTTCTCTGATATACGCAACAGACCAAATTGTTAAAGATGATGAGCAAGGTATGTTAAATAAAAAGGTATGCACTTGATCCTCTCCATCTATATATATATATATTAAAGTGACTACAAAATGTATGAACTTCAAAATATTGAAAGTTATTTATTTTATAGGCACCCCTGCTAATTGGATGCGATATTCGAGCAATGGACAATGTGACCTTTGGATTACTTAGCAATAAAGAAGTTATTGCAGTTAATCAAGGTAAATAAATAAAAAGCTACATTTTTTTAAAATTACTTCTTATTATAAATATATAAAACTCATTATTTACACTTGAGTACAGATAAACTTGGAGTTCAAGGGAAAAAGTTAAAACAAAAGGAAATTTGGAGGTACCATTTGACATTTTATTATATTGGAGTATTATTTATATTTATATTTATATTTATATTTACATTTATTGATATTATAAGAATAAATAAATGCAGATTTGGGCAGGCAAATTAAGTAACAATAGAGTAGCCGTAGTCCTATGGAACAGAGGACCTTCAGCAGCTTATATAATTGCTTATTGGTCGGATATAGGCCTCCATCCATCAACAGTAGTTAATGCACGTGACTTGTGGGCGGTAAGATTTGTTAAATAAATTAATCTCATTAAATACAAATATTGATATAAAATAAATAAATTAAATCTCTAGGCACATTTTTGGCACAGAAAAGGAAAATGGACCTTATTTGAGGCAAGAGAATTTTATTTTTTTTTAAAATAAATAAATAATAGGTAAGGTTGGGGCGAAATGATTATCAAACGATTCGTTTTGGGCAGTTTATTTGGCTATATGAATGAATTGGATTTGTATACTTAAAAGAGGGAGTGGTTAGCATAAAATCAATTTTGGTCAATTGATCAATACAGTGTCGACAGGTAGGCCGGAAAGTGATCTCTCTCCGTGCGTATCAGCACTGTATTGATCAATTGACCAACTTACTATAAAATTAACTTCATGGTAACCGGATCCCTTAAAAGAGTTGTAATTGTATAATACATGTATAATAAAGACAACTTATTTCTATAAGACTGTCTAAATGAATTGTCTGAAATCAAAATCCAGTTTGAATTACTTATTTTCTTGATAGCGTGTGAGATTTAATGCGAATTTTGTGATGAGTAATGCTATAGATACAAACTATTCTACAAATATTTTATAAACAGTTGATGTGACGTACTTCATCTCATCATATTGATCAACAAATTGCTTCAATGTAGTCTTTGGCCCCACGTAAAAAGCTGAAATAGAGTATGCCACATTTACAGTTTATAAAATATTTGTAGAATAATTTGTGTCTGTAGCATTATTCTTTAATGATTTTGTTAGTTTTAATGCTAATGCTTGTGTTTATTGTAATTTTAACTGCAGCACCGGAGTTACATGTCAGTGAAGAGTAAGGTATATGCTAAGGTGAATTCCCACGATTGTAAAATGTATGTACTTACTCCGCAATGAGTAGTACCAAATGTTCATTTTCAAGAGGAAGAAGCTTCACAGATTAAGATTTGAATTGAAAATACAAGAAATGTTTGAAAATAAAAATAATAATAATTTAAGGAAGTTTGACTTTGGTCTTAGTTTTTCTCACTTTATTTTTGAGCTGCCACCTAAATCCACCATCAGCTTTATTTGTCATGATTAATCATAGTTTTAAAACTCCAATCGGACCGCCGATTCAATCAGTTAAAATCTGAACCGGTAGACATTTTGATCCGGTTTGAACCAATAAACCATTTTTTGACAAAAATCGGTTGATCCAATTGACTATCGGTCGAACCGGTGTTACAACCGGTAAATTGACCTAGTGAGCCGATTTTTACTTTTTTTTTGTACCAAAAGTTTTTTAATATTAAAATTAATCACTTTTAGTAATATTGTAACTCAACTTTTATTATGTTTTAGTTTAAAAAAATGAGATTTTTTTTAAAATTTTATTAATTACTAATAATATATTTTTATATATTAACGACATTAATGATTGGACCAATGATCCATTCACCTGATAACTTTTTCAGTTCGATGATCGGTCGGAGTCTGAAAACCTTGTGATTAATTATTTATGGTTAAATTGACTATCTTTATAATCAAAATTTATTAATAAATTTATTAGATATAGACATAAAATTATTATCATAAGAATACTATCAAAGTCAAACTTATTTGTTTTTAAAATTTCTAATACATTTATTTAATTGTTAATCTTAAATTAGTTATTCCCTCCTCTTATTTGATTATTTTAATTTGTCCTTAAGTCGTCCTTTTGAGGACGGATAAAGTATTTTTCAAGGAATTTTAAAATATCCCCAATTTTCATATCCCATTATTCTTTATAAGTACTAAAAACAAAATGGAAAAGGTAACTGGTTTCCCACAAACTTCATCTTTACAAGTTCCTCATTTGAAGATTATCCAAATACTTAAATAGGTCATCTCCATTACATTATAATTTATCATCACATTAGAAAGTATATTACACTTTAATGCAATTTTGAGAAATTGAGTGAAAACAAGTGAAATCTCCAAAAATTTGTTCACACTTTTAAGTCATTTGTTACATTATATTCTAATATTTCTTACATGTAATTAATATTCATTAAAAAAATAAAATTCATTGGTAGTGTATGAACCTCCTTATGCAGTTATGTATTGATGATAGTACTTCCCCAACAATTTAATTCTCTTCTTGCAAATTATGAAATCTACATGTTTAGACATCAATATTTGTTCAACATGAAGTTAACTTTTGTCAATTGACCAATACAGTGTCGACACGCAGACAGGAGGTGATCAACACTGTATTGGTCAATTAACTAACTTATCATGAAGTTAACCTCACGAATGGGATCCGTATTAAGACATCAACTGTACCAGCACAGGACAAACTAAACTGAGACGAGAAATATAAACAAAAATTATTATTTTTACATGAATCTTATTCAGAGAAAAGGCTTAACCATGACAGCAACATTACAAACTCATCTTCACTAGTCTTCAAGAAGGGTTTCTTTTTTCAAAAAAGAAGAAAATGAAAACAAGAACACTCCAATGTAACAGATTCATTACCTTCCCCCTAGCAGTTTCTGGAAGACCAGACAAAATTAAGATTGTTCAACTTGCATACTCGATTTCATAGTAAAAAAAGTGAAATCATGGTGAGTGAAATCAAGCTGCTTTAGCCAGGAATCCGCAGCTCTATGAAGATCAAACAATCTTACATAATCAGACTCTCCGCGGTTCAACCACACGTCCCCTATCAACATGTATGAGGCCAGGCCAAATGGTGGAAGAGACGTTTCGCTTGCATACCTCCTTTGATTTTCCATTGTTTTCGTTAGGAGCATCCACATCACTCTCTGAAAAAGTACGAGGTTAATGATAGTTTTGAATAGATCAACAGGAGTCAAGATATATATGATTTCACAACAAATCAAATTATTGAACAATGCACTTGGAGATCATAATTAGATTAATAATTCAATAAAAACCAAAAAAAAATTGCTGAAACCATTTCCAAAATAAAGTCAAACCTGATTTTGACATGGTGATTTCAGAGTCGAGGAAATGAAATATTAAAAAAGAAGAAGGAATGTTGTGGTAGTTGCCTATTGCGCACCTGACACATTGTTATTGGTAAAACAGCTAGCTAGCAAGTATGCAGCACAAAGATGACTGTTGAATGTACTCAAATATTCTGTTCACACCAGGAAGAAGTAACCAAGCTCTTGACTAGATTATCTCATAATGAAACACTTACTAATAGTCACTATATAAATAGTGTAAAAATATATATATATATCAGGTTGCGAGTACCAAGTGTGGTTCAGAATTAGAAGAGAAATGACTACTCACACAAAGACGAAGCCTATTAATTTGGAGTTCTCCGCATAAGCGTCATATAGTTTCGCTCTAAGTGGTGATATCTAAATGCTTAACGTTTGTATATATATAAAAAAAGATTCATGTTGAAAATTTCAAATGCTATTTTGGACATCCCTATCTTAATATGGTAATTTGTAAACTTACCGTGTTTGAATGTCGATGGAAGATTTTCAAACAATGCCCCATTACCGTCGGATGACCCAAAGAACAATATTGATCCATTATGACCTCAAATGAATGAAACCATCAAAGTAGGTGGTGTTTGTGTCGTGTCTAATAAGTAGAAACTTAAATTAACAATTTCATAAACCCATTAGAAACATGCTTGAATCTTTAGTACCATTCTTTTGACACGAAAATGAGTATATGGTTTGTGCAAGCCTCAAACAATGTACGAGTTTGTACAAATCCTTGATTAATTAAAGGACATGAGACATAATAGTTTACCAAGAGACTGGACAGATACAACAAGCAGTGATCAAAACTATGTGGCTACATACCCGCGTCCATTTACACACTTCCGTATACATAAATGTGACTTCCTAACCATGCTGTTGTGTAGTTGATAAGGTAGTTATTAACTACTAACTTACTAAGATTGATAAGCTACAAATTATAAGTTAAAACTTTTAAACACAGAATTACCATAACAAGAGTCGTGGCTTCTGTACATACTGAAATTTATTTATACTCCCAATGGTTGGAAAATATAAGACATTTACCTTGGAAATATGAGGACAAAGTATGAAAAGTCAGGAAGGCTGCAGATAAATCCTTCACAGGTTCCTTAGATGGAATGTGATATATAGGATACCTAACGAACAACAAAAAGATCTAATAAATAAATCATGTTTTTGTTATACCAAAAAAACTGTTATAAAGATATACTGTTTTTAAACTCAGAAGGAAAAGGGTAACAAGAAAAAGGAAGAGTATTGACCCTAAATGTTGTATGATAAAGTATAATGAAACAATATGAACCTCACACTTTACTCTGCCCGAAGTAATTTCATATACTGAAAATACAACAAAAACAAAACTCACTATATCAAGCCTCATTACCGAGTTTTTGATAAAACCGCCTTCTTTTACACCAAAGCAAATATACTCTTTGGGAGTCAATACATGCCCATTTACATAATCAAAGCAAGAAGACAAAAAAAAATCTGTTTTTAAAATATTCTAGCATCATAACAATCAATGATTAATTTTGATCAACAACTTACTTCATTACCGCTATACGACAAGTGAACTTTGCATGAGAATATCTTAAGTTTTAAAGAAGAGGCGACAAGAACTTAATATTGGGCAACAATGATTTATGGTTGAAATATAGTCATCGAGCTTAAACAGATTCCAATGATAAATATTATCTGAGAGTATCAAACTGACAGCATGATTAAAAACGACAAATAAAAGTTTTGATCAACAACTTACTTCATTACCGCTATACGACAAGTGAACTTTGCATGAGAATATCTTAAGTTTTAAAGAAGAGGCGACAAGAACTTAATATTGACCAACAATGATTTATGGTTGAAATATAGTCATCGAGCTTAAACAGATTCCAATGATAACTATTATCTGAGAGTATCAAACTGACAGCAAGAAAAATATATACTTCATAGACATTGAGCCAAACAAAGAAGGGAATATCATTGATACCAGTGCTTGGATTTATTTAACAATACCAAGATATTTAAAAACGTGTCTAGCACGGGAACATATTTTTACATTAAAGAATTACGCACCAGGCAACAGCCATCCAACTGGCTGGAGACAGATCAGTGCTCCTTAATGTCATAAGGCCTGGATAATCTTTAGCAAGTTCCTCTATCTGAATCAAACAAGACAATCATTAGGGCAATCATTATTAACGGTAATAAACAGGATTTCAATTTTCCACGTGTATTCCCCACCAAAAGGTAACCCTTAAAGATCACAAGCAATAAGATCTAAAGAAAAAATGGTATAAGAATGTTTACTTTGTTCCTCAACGGTATCCTCCAGTATGGAGAGCATGAATCATGAAACTTAATGTAAAGGTTACTGCGACAGTCCCTCATGGGCAATGAATCATCATGGTTGATGCTTGAATCTTCAGAATCGACATCCCAAGCCTTGCTAAAGTTGTCGCTAGAGTTATTACTGGAGGTGTTACTAGCTGATCTAGTGAGCTTATCACTCTCACTCTCATCCTCATCACTCGAGTACTCACTTTCAGATTCATCTTCATCACTATCATCACTTAGACTCCTACAAGAGAGACTGCGCGTAATCGTTAATTTCATTTGCAATTTATGTGTAACACAAGAAATTTGTCAGTCGGACTATGCATTTCTGCAAAAGAGGTGAGTTGGTATACCTTATATTTGCCAGAGATTTGTTGGTAAAGATTTCAATAGCAGATAGATAAGGAGTAAAATATTGCACAACGTCCTTTCTATTCTTTAGTGTTACAGGTGTTCCAACACCATACACACTCCACTTCTTGTAGTGTTTCCACAAGTCCCCCAGCGTGAAGTACTCAGTTATGGGGTTCCCAACAGGGTTCCATACTCTGTTTAGAGCATGGATGCAACTCTGCCATCACCAAACAAAAACCAAAAAGTTAAAAAATTGATATTCATATTTTGGACCACTATAAGAAAGATTGGATCAAAGACATTGAAATCCCTTTGCCTTTTTAAAAAGAACTTCGAATTATAATTATTTGCTCAAATAATGGTTTCTTCTCAAGTCTCGTGAGTCGTGACTTTAAATAGTACAAAAGAAGATGTAAAATATACATTTTACAAGTAGCCTAATCAATGCTTTTATGATAAAAGTGATGTTGAATTCTTTCTATTCTTTGCATTTCAAATTAGAAGGCAATAATTCCATATAAAAAGAAAAATCAAATAATTTATTGATTTTTTTAACTCTTTTAAATGTTAACAGTCTTCAAAAGTACAAAATCATGAAAGTCAAATAGTTAAGAAAGAAACTTTCATATAAGTAAAATAAAATTCTAGATTTCATTCCCTTACCATTTTAACATATAGTGCACTTACAAATGAAAAGAAAGCCATTTAATATAGACCCTTACAATAGCCAAATACATAGGAAGTGAAAAGCAGAAACACACAATTCATGAAAAAACAGAAGCTAGAGCAGGTGGAAAAAACAGATTAGAATATTTATACAACAAGAAGCAGACTCAAAAATCAGAGTAAATTACCTCAGGAATTGGTTTCAAAGGAACAATGGGTGTTACAGATTGAAGCAACTTATCAAGATTTGATTCCACGTTTGATGAAGAGCCTGCCATTTTAATCACAAACAAAAGAACACATGCACAAAAGTCTGAGTTATATCTCTATGAGGAGTTAAGCTTGCTGCCTCTTCTCTTCTAGCTTGCTCTACTATTTGTACAGTAGCAATCTCATGAATTAAATTCTGATACCACCTTTTCAACCCACAGGGTTTGCCCCTATCAATTACACTTCTGTATTCCCACCTATAATCTACAAGAAGACAATTAGATGACATGGGTAGTTTTTTGTTCTTTCTCCCTCCTCTCTCTCTCTTTCTCTATTATATACATACATATGCATATAATCTTGGCATTTCATATTACTCAACAGCAACTTAAAATAGGAACTAAACCCATTAAAATTAATGGGTAAGAGATTTTAATGAGCTTACTAAACAAAAGAATCCAAAACAGAAGTAAATAAGTGTAGAAACTGAGAAACAGAAATAATGAATCTGAGTGGGGCATTAAATCAAACACTTGAAAGCCCATCTCTAATTTAGTTGGGATGAAGATAGTTGAATTAGTAACTCCACAACAAAATCTCATTTAAAAAAAAATCATATGGGTATTAAGCTGAAATTGAAAAGAAGCGGTCGGCAGAAAAAAGCAAAAAAGAAGAGTAAATGAGGTGGAACGTGATGAAGAAGAAGAAGAAGACGACGAAAGGAATAGTAGGAGATGATGATGAAACCAAAAAAACAAACGGAGTCGGGTTTGTTGCGGAGAAAGTAGAGAGAGAAAGAGAGGTGTTCGGTGTCTGAGCGCTCGAGTCGCCGCGTGTTGGGGAAAGTGGGAGATGTGGAAGTGAAATGGCGGGGTTCGGTATGACCATTATGTGGAGAATAAATTGATGTAAACACATAGCATTATGTCATGCGAGTTGTACAAACTAGAACGGATGATGCTGGATTTTATTTTAAAATAATGCTATTGTCACATAATAAGGGTTATATGAAACTCACACACTGCATGCATGGGTGGCACCTATGAATTTATTATTAAGTTAAGTGAGTCATGTCAACAACAAATTAATGGGTGTCATCTGTGCAATATGTGAGCTTTATGTGACACTTGTTATGTGACAGTAGCATTGTTCTTTATTTTATCTGAACTCTTCTATACCAAATTACCAACATCAAAATTGGACATAATGGTCAAAATATTGTGATGTTATAAATAATTTGGTAGAGGCCCCCCGAACCAATTTTTAAAGATAATTTTGTACTTTTAGGCCGATTACATATGTAAAACATGTAATTGATTATAATATTATTAATATAACAAGTAACAATATTATATAAATATATATATATATACACACACAGTGGCGGAGCCAGAGATTTTAAGACGGGGGGTTCGGCGAACGAGCATCGGTGGGACGACCTGCAGTGGCGACCGGCGGCAGCAGCGACGACTCTCTTCTCTTCTCTCCTCTCATCCTCTGTTTCTACCAGACCCTCCAATATACAGATCTCCTCTGTTATTTACTTCGTTTCATAAATAGAAAAATATTGAAAAGACCAAACACGTCCATTACTCTTTTTAAAAAGAGTATAAAAATAATTATTTTTGTAGTGATGAGTATAAATTATCATCATATTTTAATATAATGGGGTTAATGTTAATCTAACAACTTATTCACTTGAGATAGATATAGAATAAAAATACATATTTAATATTGATAAATTTTATAAATAAAGTTCTTTTTATGAAACGAAGTAATTATTATTTTTAAATAATAGAAATACTCCTTTCGTTTCAAAAAAAATAAATCCTATCACTTAGTTATATTTATGTATATAATGCCATTATTAATGAATGAACACCTTATTATTTTTAAAAAGTATACATATATAAAATGAAAAGTAGTTAGTGTTTGCAAAATTTATAAATAGGACTCTCTTTTTTTCTCTTGCAAAATAGATAGATTATATAATAAAGTTTATTAGACGACCTGCATCCAAAAGTGTCAAAAAGATGCAAAAAATCTAGTTAAATTAGTACTTCTTTATTTTTAAATTAGAGATTCATTTCTTTGACCATTTTAAAATTACAAACGGATAAAAATTTATTAATATGTCAGTATTTATATTATGTGTAGACTATTTAATTATAAAGTTATGTATTTTTTTTAATTTCTTCTTCTCTTCTTCCCCTTTCCAGCGCACGCAGAGCTCCCCGGACCCCCTGCAATTGCCGAATTTCAGGTTAAACGCATCCACATACCTATTACATACTAATTTTTTCGACGGCCGCCCTCCGCCCCTGTACACACACTCCTTATTGACCCATAATATGCTTTTCTAATTATAAATTTATTAATAAATATTTAAATTTCTTATGTTATAAAAATAATATAAATTAGGTTATTATTTATTTTAAAAATATTAGAGGAAGATGCATACATTAAGAAGTATAAGTAATATAAAATTGAAAAAGTTATAAAAAATTTCAATTTGACCCCGTATATTAAAAAAATTATAAAATTTCAGTAAAGTCAATTTATTCATTACACTTAAATTTCTTCCAAATTTATTATATATTATAAAATAATTTTTTTTCCGGCCCTCCAACGTGGCTTCGCCCATGTTAGACCAAGAGATTTGTTGGATTATTATATTATAATATAAAGCGGGGGAAGGAATGACTGTTTTTTTTGATGTAGTCAATTTTGTGAATTTTTTTGACTTTATTTTTTTACCCTTTAAACTTTATTTCTACATAAAATATTAATTTTTTTTCTCTCTCATCTTTTCAATATTTTTAGAAGTATAATATTGAGATTGTGCATCTAATTTAATCGATCAGACAAATTAAAGTAATATTTTCATCAATTAATGTTTGTATTTTATCGTAAAACGTTAGTTGAAAAGGATGAGAGAATTATATAAGTATATAATAAGTGTATTGATATTTTTACAAACAAAACTAATAATTACACATGGTTTTTTAATGAGTGCATATTATTCATTTATTTCGATTCTTTTATGTTTAGTTTATTGCATATTTTGTTGTGTACACGAGCTTATTAAAATATTTTATGATTTCAAGTTGAATTGAAGCGGAAGAGATGAAAACGACATGAACAATAATTATAAAGTAAAATGGTCTTGATCAAAGATCAACAATATCGAATTTTAATAGGCTCATCAACTCCGTGCGGTACGGATAATAGTTTATTATATTATTAAATAAATAAATATTAATTAGGAATTTAAAAATATAATTGTAGTTACTAGATTATTAAATATTTATTTAAATAATAAATTTTGAATTATATACTATAGGTTACTTCGATAAATTGTTAAGTTCAACATTTGGTTGGAGTGTATGACAATGTTTGCTTCTTTTATTTTTCTTGGGTTGTATTTGTTTTAGAGTAGTGCTAGAGACACAATTTATTTTATAACTATTTTATAATTTATTGATGTGGCATACTCCACCTCAACATATTGATGAACAAATTATTTCAGTGTATTCTTCGGTCCCATGTAAAAGTTGAGGTGGAGTATGTTACATCAATAAATTATAAAATAGTTATAAAATAAATTGTGTCTCTAGTATTATTCTTTGTTTTATAAGAAATTATTAATGGTAATTTATGCTCCATGTTTCTTTCTTTTGGATTGTAGCTGTGTACGTGGAGAATTTCAATTGGAAGTGTCGCAGTTAATTTACTAACAAACTTAATTGAGGGGATGTTCAAAGTATGAATCTATCTTCAATTGTTTTCTTTAATATTGTCTGAACTCATTACATAATACTCCATTCGTTCCGTATTAAACGTCTTAATTTCTTTTTTAAAATATTTTTAAATAAATGTCCTATTTCTATATTAGTAACTACTTTTATCTTATTTTTCCACTTGTACCCTCGTAATCTTTTTAATTAACTTTTGTTGGAAACTTAAGAAATGATAAAAAGTTTATATTGAGAAATGATGTATTGTAATATCACATTCTCACTCATATACTTGTTAGAATGTGAGAATAACAATAAAAATGATTTAGAGAATTCGTTTGGGAACTAGTAAGGAATAATTAATTAGTGGGTGAATTTGGAGAGAGAAATTTATTTATTGAAATGTGAGAATAACAATAAAAATAATTTAGAGAATTCATGTGGAAATTAGTAAAGAATAATTAATGTTGGGGTCATAGAAAAGTGAATGGATACTTCAATTAATAAGTATTTAGAAGGGGCAATTTAGGTAAAAATATATATTACTCCATCCGTCCCAGGATAAAAGTCCTAGTTGACTTTTTGGACATAATAAGAAAGAGGATAAAATGACAAAATTGTCCATATTTAAATTATCACTAAATTGCATAGTTTTTTGCACATTACTAGTGATGTTCCATAAATATGCATAGAGAATAGAAATATAACAATTAATAATAAGGGTATTATAGGTAAATTATTGTAAAAATAGATCATTTAAGATAAGTAGACATTTAACTTGGGACTACCTGAAATAGTAATAAAGACTTTTATCCTGAGACGAAGGGAGTATTAATTAGCGGGCCGAAATCAATTAGGACGTTTAATACGAGACGGATGAAGTATGAAATTGTGGGCTACGAGTTCGTACATGGATTGTGTACTTCCGGTCTTTTTTGACATGAATGTCTAACAAAATATTAAATCCATTATTCAATATATTTACAAATGTAAGTGATGTAATGCAAAAATGTATTGAAAAGTTTAGATGAAAATAACTTATTATACAAAAAAATATTTTTCTTATCGCAATTTTAATAAATTATACAATCCGTTATTCAAACTACATGTACATTGCACGGGCTATTACTTAGTGTTGATAATTTCACATAGTACATGCATTATAATATTGTACAAATAAGTTTATCATGCAAAAGTGTGCAACTATTAATATAAGGTATATTGATATTAGTGCCCTTATATTTGCACCTTCTAATCGTAATATGTCATGTATGTATTTAAATTTTTAGGACAAAATCCCTAAGTGATAGTAATATCAACACATTTGTTCAATTAGTTAAATGACTTTTAGAATAATTTTATGAGTCACTAACTATACATAAAAAATATATAAATAAATGATACAATTCATTAAATACATTTAAGATGTGTAAGAGTTTATTTGGCATTGTTGAAAACATGTGATTATTAATTCTGATTACTATTTTTATTTATAATCAGCTTTTAAAAATTAGTTTGTGTTTGGGGGGAAAAACACTTCAATTAATAAAAAATGAAAAGTGTTTGGTATAAAAGAATATTGTTAATCACTTATTTCAAGTGTAAATTACTAAAAATGAATATTTTGAAAAATAAAAAGAAGGATAATGGATGGAATTACTAAAACAAATAAGGATAAAGTAATAATATACTTGGTCAAACCTAATCGTTATATTTGGTAAATAATCAAAGATTGAAATTGAAGCTTCTGACATAAAAATTGATTATAAGCAATTTTTAAATCAAATCATCGAATATTGTTTGCTCTTAAAATCGATTATATGCACGTTTGACTTCCTATAAGCAAATCTCAAACACCCTCTAAAATCTTAATACT
Organism: Panax stipuleanatus; assembly: GCA_020205555.1. Lineage (NCBI taxonomy): Eukaryota > Viridiplantae > Streptophyta > Magnoliopsida > Apiales > Araliaceae > Panax > Panax stipuleanatus. The sequence goes on from CM035124.1 coordinate 130,392,062, forward strand.
AGGTCTCACTTTCTATTTTTCTCATCTTTTTTTAAAATATTATTTTAGAATAATAATTTTTTGTATATTTTTATGCACATAGAACAACTCTTATTTTTATTATGGTAAAATATAATTACACATCTTCTGAAGAGCTTACATTCTTGATTTTCTCTATGTTGTTGAGTTTCAGACGAATTAGCCTGCTAAATAGTTATGTGGAGGTATATTTCGACAACTAATTTCTTAGAGCATTCACAACAGTTTCTCTAATCAACTCTCTATCCTTAATTTTGAAGAATACATCAATAAATCATTATCCAACAGGTTCCTTATCCTTATTTGACTCTCTATTTTAATCCCTATATAGGATTTTACTCCCCAGTATGACAGAGTCAAAATACCGTTCTCTATATATACAAAATGACATTTCACACCCTCATTTAAGTGGACAAATCATCAATCATACACATCTTGACATTTTTTTACTACTTCATTTTCAAATTATAAATTAATATTAACTTATTTTTAAAAAATTAATTTCAAACATATTTAAATTTAAAATTGATATAAATTTATTTAATTTATGTTAATATAATTATAAATATTATCAAAGTACTATTAATTATAAAATTTATTATTTTCAAAATTTAAATGAATCATATTAAATTTAAATTTAAAAATATCACAAATTAACTTTTTTAAAGTTAATATTAATCTTATATACATTTGCAGATACAATCCATTTAATACTCACTCCATAAATTACTTTAAATTTAAAATAAAAAAAAATTATTTTACGGTGAAATACAATTAATAAATTATTCTCTCTTTTATAAATTATAAGATTATTATTAATTTAATATTTTGACTGTTGAAATTTTTAAATTTTAAATTTTAACTTTTAACTTTTAAATTTCATTATTTAAAGAATCAATATAAGGAACTTGTTGGGTACATATTGAAAAATTAAATCCATATTTTGCAGAATGACCTAATAAACTACAGAGTAGGGATAGAGATAAGAAAACTATTGTGAATGCTCTTAAAGGGACTATGACCTTTCAGACCACGGAAGTTTAAGGCAACAACATATCTGTGATGCCCTTAGATATTTTGGGTCGCAGATGTGCTACGTTGATGCTTGTATTCAAGGAATCTATAACCTTGACCGATAGGCTCGGGTAATCTTTGAAATTTCATCGTGATGGGATAAATCATTGTAACTGTTGATCTTCAATGAGGAATTCCTAGTAAGCGCGAGTCATCAGCTCGGAATACGAGTGATCAAATTTGCAACCCCTGTTTTCTCCTCTACGATCAATAGCAAAGATTTGTAAAAAATACGTTGAATTTTTTTTAGTTAGGAAGAAAGTTTGTTTAAAAAATATTTTATCTATGAGTGTTTACAAACCTTAATACTCCCTTCATTACACAAAAAGTGCCCGTAGAAAAATCCACAAAAGGAGTCATTTATTATAAAATTAGAGAGAACACATGGAGAGTATATGAAGAATGCTTTTCTTGTATTCTTCAAGTCCATCAATACATGGAAATAAGCCTCTATTTATAGGCTTCACAAATACATGAATGAAAGATGGAAGATGAAAAGAAAATACAAACTTAATTAGGGGAAATAATGAAAAGTTCATCATTCATGTACCAATAAAGATGAATAGGAAATGAATGGACATCCATATTTATAACTATTCATAACACTCCCCCTTGGATGTCCATTACTGAAGAATATGCCTCGTTAAAACCTTACTAGGAAAAATCCTGTGGGACAAAAACCTAGTGAAGGAAAAAGAGTACATTATTCTTCAAAATACTTATGAGATGTTGCTTCAAAAAACTTTACTCTCCCTCTTGATTATATCACTTGAGATCTTTGAGTCGACGCAATCCAACATTGTGGACTAACTTCTCAAATGTAGTGGTAGGAAATGCCTTTGTTAATAAATCTGCCAAATTTTCACTTGAACGGATTTGTTGAACATTTATATCATCATTCTTCTGAAGGTCATGAGTGAAGAAGAATTTGAGCGAAATATGTTTTGTCATATCGCCTTTAATGTATCATTCCTTTAATTAAGCAATACAAGCAATATTATCCTCATATAATGTTGTTGGGATTTCCTTATTAATTGGCAAACCACACGCTTCTCGAATATGTTGAGTTATTGATCTTAACCAGAAGCATTCATGACTTGCCTCATGAATTGTTAAAATTTCTGCTTGGTTAGAAGAAGTAGCAACTAAAGTTTACTTTACAGAACGTCATGAAATAGCAGTACCTCCATATGTGAATAGATAACCTTGTCTGGGATCGAGCTTTGTGTGGATCAGATAAATATCCTGCATTTGCATTTCCAATTAAATCTGATTTGAATAAATTTGAATATAAGCCCATATTCATTGTCCCTCAAAGATATCAAAAAATATGTTTAATTTCATTCAATGTCTTCGAGTTGGAACAAAAACTATATCTTGGTAATAAATTTACACCAAATGATATATCAGGTTGTATATTGCTGGTAAGATACATTAGTGCTCCTATTGCACTAAGATATGGTACTTCAGGCCCAAGAAGTTTTTTATCATCTTCACGAGGTCGGAAGGGTCTTTGTTCACTTCTAGTGACCTGACAACCATTGGTGTACTCGATAGATGTGATTTATCCATATAAAATCGTTTTAACACTTTTACTATATAACTTGATTGATGGATCAAAATTCCATTTGCTAAGTGCTCTATCTGAAGACATAAACAATTTACTTTTTATTTTTTGTCTTTCATAAGTATTTCATCTCAAATTCTTTCTTTAATAAACTAATGGCCTTTGATAACTCTTCAAGAGTTCCAATAATATTCAAATAATCCACATAAACAACAATTATGAAAAAATCATACTCAAATCATTTTATGGAAAACACATGGGCAGATAAGATCATTTTTATACCCTTCTTTTAATAAGAATTCACTCAACCGATTATATCACATGCGACCAGATTGTTTCAATCCATATAAGATTTATTTAACTTGATAGAATAAATTTCCTAGAATCTTTATTATATGCTTCAGGCAACTTAAATCCTTCAGGAATTTTCATATAGATATCATTATCAAGTGATCCATATAAATAAGTTGTAACAACATCCATTAGACGCATTTCAAGTTTTTCATATATTGCCAGACTAATCAAATATCAAAATGTAATTGCATCCACCACATGAGAATATGTCTATTCATATTCAATACCAGGTCTTTGGGTAAAACCTTGTGCAACAAGCCGAGCTTTATATCTCACAATCTCATTTTGCTCATTTCGTTTTCTCACAAATACCCATTTATATGCCACTAGTTTTATATCATTTGGTGTACGAATTACAGGTCCAAAAACTTCTCGCTTTGCAAGCGAATTCAATTTAGCCTTGATTGCGTCTTTCCACTTCGGCCAATCAATTTTATGTCTACATTCTTCTACAGATGTAGGTTCAAGATCCTCATTTTCTTCCATAATATTGAGCGCTTATAAAAATATCGTCGACGTCTATTTCATCTCGGTTCCATCTTTTTCCCGATATGACATAATTTATTGAGATCTCTTCATTTTCATTAGTTTCAGGTACCTGAATGTCTTCTGAAATTTTATCAATTATGTCAAAGGTCTCTTCTTCCCCTAATTAAGTTTGTATTTCCTTTTCTTCTTCCAACTTTCATTCATGTATTTGTGAAGCCTATAAATAGAGGTTTACCATCCATGTATTGATGGACTTGAAGAATACAAGAAAATCATTCTTCATATACTCTCCATGTGTTCTCTATAATTTTATAATACGTTATCAGCACGAGTCTTTAATCTTTCCGGGATGAAGCGTGGAATAATATTGTGCCAGCGCTCCCTGCTGTTGTGTTAAGATGTACTTGTAAGTTGGTTAATGTTATTGCTACTGGTTCTATTTTGGCTTCTATACAGGTTTCATTTTTACTTATGTTTCATACTTTCAGTATCAACACATTTTGAGTACAATTTATTTTCCTACACTGCATTTTGATTTGATCTGTCTAACATGTAGTCCAGTTGGTTAAAGATGATGAATTTAATTATTAGCAAATCTAGTACTCCTTAATTTTTAAAGTATTTCCCTTATGGTTTCATTTTGCATACTCTGCTTTAAATATTTGAAATTATCGAAGATGTATAAAGTAATCTTAATAGTCTTTTCTAAACAAAATTTCTCTTGATGGTTATGTATTAGAATGTGATTGGAGCCGAGTTCATTAAAAGGAACATGTTAGTCAAATCAGTGTTATTAATTATTTTATTGAATATATATAATAAAAAAAAATATAAATAAACAAATAAAAGAAGAGAAGAAAAAAAGGTTATATGGTTTTGAATCGGAGATTCAGCCTACATGATCTCTTTTCAAGCATAAAAGTCAATTATTGGCGAGGAACTAAGGTCCCTAATCCACAAATGTTATCTCACGTAGGCTCATACCGAAATCTGATAAACAGCCAACCTAAATCACAGATAAGTAATATTATGTATTTATTTATGTGAAAATATTTATTGAAATTTAAATTGGTTAAATGATTATTTATCTACATATACATATCTGAGTTTACAAATTTTTGAATTGAAAATTAATAATGTGAACTTTGATAATTGTGTTAAACCTATATATTAAACTAAATATTCATTATATTTAGGATGTGGAAAAAAAATACATTTAAAGTTTACAATTTTATAATTGAGACTCTTCTTTCGAACGGAGATAATATTTTAAGAGAAAAATAAGACAACCAAAAAAATACTAGGTCCCTCAATTATATCGAAAAAATAAAAGTCTACTCTCTCTTTTTAAAACGGATAATGATATATCTTGCAATTTTATATGTCGATTTTTTAGTTGCGAATTATATGAATAATTATAATTGGTAATATTTTAACGATGTATTTGATATAATGGATCAATTTTATAATATTACCCAATCTCATGTATTGATATAGGTCGCAATAGTCATTTGACAAAAAACTCTTGCAATACATAGCAAGACTCTTTGAAAACAAGTCAAATGACAGTTTACTATAAAAATTAGGAAAACTAATGTACCAGACCATCTACTAATCAACTATATAATTAAAAGTACAAACTTGGTTTGGTTTCACCAATTTTTTTGTTCAATGTTCCTATTCATATTAACATAAGTACTATCCAAATTTGAATCAATTAAATACTATATCAAATAAATATTATCCAAATTTAAAAATATTCCTACCTCTAATAAAAAAAAGGAATATCTTTTTCTTTCTTGTTCAAAATAGTACAAGTACTATATAAGTTTATAATTATTAATTAAATATATACTATTCAAATTTGTAAAGAATTCAAAGAAAAAAACGAACCATTAAATTAACTTCTAAAAGAATTTGTATATATTTTTGGTTAATCATAATTGTTTAGAATATAACACATTATACTATATATTACCTAAATTCATTAAAACTTGAAATTATACGAAATCACACGAATAATTGTATTAATAATATACGTGATTTTAAAAAAAATATAATAACTATAAAATTAGTTAAAAAATTATAGTGAATTTGTTACTAAGTAATTGTCATAACTAAATTAAAACTTATTAAAACTTGAGTTATATACTTTTATTAGATTAGAATTTCAAGTAAATTTCGTCGATAAAAACATTAATATAGAATTCCATTACAAACTTAAATAAAATTCCTTGTATAACATGTATATAGAATTCCTTGTTTTTTAACGTATAATCCGTGTATAACATGTATATTTATTGTTAATCCGTGTTTTAGTATTAGAATAAGTCAAGATCATTGGCCCACATGTTTATTGTTTTAGGAAATTTAGGCTTTAATTAAGAGTGGAAGACCCGCCAAAGAAAAGGCATGTAAAAAGAAGAAATAATGAATTTAAAGTATTTGAGTGGAGTCAAAAGATAAAAGTGAAGAATTTAAAGTATTCTTAAAGATAATTGATTAATTTAAAGTATTCTTAAAGTATCTCAATTAGTTGGTTAGTCTTTCGTTTATTCTGCTTTCTACATTAATAAACTCTATGTTAAGAAGACTAGCTAGCTCAACTTCCTTCTCAAATGTGAATGCGATTGGCATCAAGGGTTGAAAGTTGGGGAGACAAAAGGAGGTTTCTTTTACTCCCTTATGTATTTCTAAGACATTATATATACTTCCTTTTTGCAACATGTCTTGAGCCTTGTTTGCAAAACATAAACTCCGCTCCATATGTTTCATAGTGTTCACCATAAAATTAAAAAAGTCATGAAGACAATTATTTGCTTCAGCTTCTATGTGATCATAGTGTTGTTGTTAGAATATGATCATACCGCCATTTTTAAGAGTTGCTCAGCTTCAAATATTCATCATCATCATCACCACGTATCCCTTAACATCATCACCGATCAATCCACTCTATTGACCTTCAAATCTCACATCATTTCCGACCCTAACCGCATCTTGACGACCAACTGGTCCATCACTCAAGCGTCTTGCTGCAGTTGGGTTGGAGTCACTTGTAGCACTCGTCATGGACGAGTCATGGCTTTGAATCTTTCTAACATGGGCCTAATTGACACCATTCCTCCAGAAATTGGAAACCTCTCGTTTCTTGTTTCGTTTGATCTCAAGAACAACAACTTCAATGGTAGCTTGTCCAAAGAGTTGTCTAACTTGCGTCGATTAGAAGAAATCTACTTTCAACACAACAGCTTCGGAGGGGAGCTCCCCTCATGGTTGAGCAAATTATCAAATCTTAAAGACTTGTTGCTTTCGTTTAACAGCTTCACTGGCACCATTCCACCTTCTTTATCCAATTTATCAAAGCTTGAGAGGTTGAGTTTAGGGAGAAATCCCTTGCAAGGAAATATTCCAGGGGATTTTGGTAGTTTTCAAAACTTGCAAGTGTTGGACTTGCAATCTAATCAGCTTTCAGGCTCTATTCCTCTCACTGTCTTCAATATTTCGACGTTGCGCATTCTTGCTCTTACAAATAATAGCCTATCTGGTAATCTTCCAAGGGATATTTGCCACAGGATTCCGAAAATCCAAGGGTTTTATCTGTCTAACAACCAACTCTTTGGTCCAATTCCATCAGGTCTACATGAATGCTCAGAGCTTCAACTTTTGACATTAGCTCACAACAAATTCAGTGGAATTATACCACGAGAGATTGGAAACTTAACTCTGCTACAACAGTTAGAACTCGATGACAACCACTTGAAAGGTATGGACATGTATATTTGGACTATACTAAAAAATACGTGACTTCAAATATAAATTGCATATTGCTTATATAAAAGATAAATACACATTTGTTACGTATTATTGCATCAAATTAGTTTTGAATACAATTAATAAGTTAATAACAGAGTGTTTGTTGATCATTTCATTTTGTATGTTTTTTGACAGGAAATATACCACAAGAGATTGGTAGCCTTTGGAATCTGAAGAAGTTAGACTTAAGTTTCAATAACCTACACGGTACCATTCCAGAATCAATCTTCAACATCTCAAGATTAGAATACATTGGAATGGTTAACAATCAAGTTTCAGGTAAACTTCCATCCAATTTTGGCCACAAGCTACCCAATCTAAAATCAATTGAATTTGGAGAGAATAACTTGACAGGGATTTTGCCAGACTCTATCTCAAATGCTACTCAACTCGTGAATTTAGACCTTGGTAGAAACAAATTCACAGGTACAATTCCCAAGTCACTTGGAAATTTGAAACATCTTGAATACGTAGGCTTGGGCCATAACAATTTCATAACTGAAAATTCATCGTCAGAACTAAGCTTTCTCACTAGCTTGACCAATTGCAGAAACTTAAGAGTCTTAGCCTTAAGTAGTAATTCTCTACATGGATACCTTCCAGCTTCCATTGGAAATTTCTCCACTTCTCTTAAACAATTGTTTGCAAGTTATTGTGGAATCAAGGGAACCTTTCCGAATGAATTTGGCAATTTAAGCAGTCTTACAATGTTAAGTCTTAATGGGAATGAATTGACTAGAAAAAATCTTGATTCCATAAAAGAGTTGTCGATGCTTCAAGTGTTAGACCTTGGTGAGAACAAGATAGGAGGATCCATGTCGGATTATCTTTGTCAATTACAAAACTTGGGTTACTTAAGCTTAGGAGCAAACCAGATTTCCGGTCCTTTGCCAGCATGCTTAGGAAATATTACTTCTCTAAGATATCTTTATCTTTATTCAAACAGATTGACCTCTAACTTGCCAAGAAACTTTGGCAACCTCAAGGATCTTTTGCAGGTCAATATATCCAGAAATTCTTTAAGCGGCCACATACCCTTTGAACTTGGAAATCTTAAGGTTGTTGTGCTAATTGATCTATCACATAATCGATTGTCGGGAGAGATTCCTAGCACCCTTGGGGAGCTCCAAAACTTGGCTAATCTTTCTTTGGCAAACAATAGGTTACAAGGACCTATTCCCGATACATTCAAATCTTTAGTGAGCTTAGAGTACTTAGATTTGTCTCATAACAACCTCTCTGATGTGATTCCCGAGTCCTTAGAGGCACTGTTGTATCTTAGATATTTCAATGTATGTTCTAATAGTTTAAGCGGAGAAATTCCAAGTGAAGGTCCTTTCAAAAGCTTCAGCAGTCGATCTTTCTTATGGAATGAAGCGTTGTGTGGTGCTCCCAGATTTCAAGTCCCAATATGCCATACCAGTTCTGTTCATGGATCATCAAAGAAAAAGAGAGTGCTTCTAGCTGTATGTATTTCGCTGGTGATTGCATTGATAATTCTTACCTTGACCTTTGCATTTGTGTTGATCAGACGCGGACACAAAATCAGACTCTCCACACGAACTGAATTGTCAGAAATAATAGGCCCTATGAGAATTTCATACTACGAACTTCAACGAGCAACAAATGACTTTAGTGAAAGTAATTTGGTTGGCATGGGTAGTTTCGGTTCAGTTTTCAAAGGGATACTTGCAAATGGGACATTAGTGGGCATAAAGGTATTCAATCTGCAACTAGAAGGAGGATTCAAGAGTTTCGATGTAGAATGTGAAGTATTACGCAACCTTCGCCACCGAAATATTAGCAAAGTCATTGGTAGCTGCTCTAACCTTGATTTCAAAGCACTGGTACTTGAATACATGCCTAATGGGAGTCTTGAGAAATGGTTGTACTCCCACAACCATTTCTTAGATATTTTGCAAAGAATAGACTTAATGATAGATGTGGCATGTGCTTTGGACTATCTCCATCATGGTTTTTCAACGCCTGTGGTTCATTGTGATCTTAAGCCCAACAACGTCCTTCTAGATAAAGATATGGTTGCACGTGTGAGTGATTTTGGCATAGCAAAGTTATTGGGAGAGGGGGAGAACATTGCACAAACCATGACTCTAGCCACAATTGGATATATTGCACCAGGTGATTCTCAACCTTTTTTGTTTTTTTCCTAATAGTAAAACTTTACTCATTTGTATTCTCAAGCTATGTTTTTCTGTTTACCTTGTTGATTTGTGATGTTGGATTTAGAGTACGGATTGGATGGATTAGTATCCACAAAATGCGATGTTTACAGTTATGGCATTATGTTGATGGAAGTATTTACAAGAACTAAGCCTAGTGATGAACAATTTCTTGGAGATATGAGTTTGAAGTGTTGGGTAAAAGATTCACTTCCTAACTTAGTAATGCAAGTTATTGACGCAAACTTGCTAAAACCAGAGGATGGACACATAATTGTGAAGCTACAATGTGTCTCATCTATTATGGAATTGGCTTTGAGTTGCATTATTGATTCACCTGAAGAGAGGTCCAACATGAAAGATGTTATGGTAGCACTCAAGAAGATCAAACTTGACTTCCTTGCAAATCACGAAAGGAATTGAAACATCAAAGTACTCATTTGGCTTATCTTTTTTATTACTAAATTAACTCTAATAGTTATTCAATAATTTTAACATATTTTTATATTTCATGTTTTTGCAATGGTTTTTAGGTCTATCAAAGGTTGGAGTGATATTGATAACGTCTATGCTTCAAACTATCCGATCTTAAAGTAAGACATTGTCATGATCATGGTTTTACTCATCAACAGCATGTTTTGGTATTCGGTCTAACATATATTTTAGCTAAATCAATATTTAAAAGAGTTTTTTGTGACTGATTGTAGTGGTCGCGTTGTCCTTACTACATGTTATGGTGTTATTGTGTGTCATAAATGTATTGCATTTGGACGAATAAAGTTTGAATTAAAGATGAAGATTTTTTGTTCTTTCTTTCCCTTTTTTCCATGGAATGAAGTGAAATAGGCATATAACGAATCAGATATGTTCAAATAAGGTAATACGACTCAAATAGTTTCATCAGACAGTACCAATTTCGCTCAATCGTATGATAGTATATAGAATTAAGGGAACTTGTCGAGAATGTTAATGGAGAGAAGCCAACTCCATTATATCGATGGTAGAATATTTGAAAGGTAGGTTTTGTCTGTTTAGCAGGACTAAGAAAACTAATGATTGTGTTCTGTAGGTTTTATTTATGATTATGTTATGAAACCTCATTAATTGTAAAAAAACCTAGGAAGTGTCTAAGAGGACTTACACTTGCTGAAAATTAATTCAATTAAGATATTAGATTTCACAAATGTTCTAACAGATAAAGAAATTATTAGTATTAGGTTAAACTGAGAGATAAAAATACAAAAACCAGAGCTACAAAAACATATACCATCACTAATTCTCATCTTTATTTTCTTTCTGAATCATCGCATAAAATTATTAGTATTAGGTAAAAAGTCAGATCCAGAACAAAGATGTGAGATACACATAACACTGTGGAATGAGCTATAGTTTGCATGTATTTCTGGGGAATAATCTCTTACAATCAATGGTGGTCTTAACTTTTGGAATACTTTTTCTTTCTATTTCATATTTGTAAATGAATGGACAAATAGATATTGAGAGAACAAATAAGAAAGAAATAAATGTGGAGATAGTGGGGTAAGAGGAAGGACGTTTATCAGTCAGGAACACAGTAAGGTGCTATTTGTTTACATCTGATTGTCTCTTATTGGACTGTCTCTTATTCGTTAAGAGGCATGATGCTATTTTTTTTTGTTACCTCTGAATGTCTATTAATCGGTAAGACAAAAAATGAAATCTTAATAATTAAGAGGTACCTCTTAATGAATTTTTTTTGATAATTTTTTTTTATATAAATATATTCAACAATATTATTCACTCATTTTTATTAAATTAAATATTTAAAATTATTAAATAAAATTTTACCCTTTAAAATGGTAAAATTGTGTCAATAAGAGATAACTTACTTTTTAGTTATCAAACAGTTTTTTAGATTTAGACCTTATAATCATTCAGATGATCTAATTTATTACTAATATTTATTTACGTAATTGACAATTAAATTATTTGTGGAACGGGCATTTTTGCTTGTAAAAATATCAATTACCTTTTCTTTTTTGAAAAAAAAATTCATTTAATAGTGACAAATGAATTGGGACACTCCTCCCACCTCTGGTATAACCCCACCCACATTTACTCTTCCCTTTTTTGCCCTTTTTTTTGTTCTTCTCTCTTCAAGCGTTTCAATTCAATCTCATCTTCAGAAATTTTTCATTTAATTTTTTGTTGTTTTGTATATAATAATTATCTCTAATACCCAACTAATAAATCCCATTAATTAATTTATAGATAGAGTTTTTGAGATGGGGTTTCAATTGTTTCCATTAATGCTTCATTCATTTTCAATCTTTCTTCTTCTCTGTTTATTTACTTATTTACTTTTATTTTGGATTCTTGTTAACAATCTCATTAATTTCCATTTTTTTTTCTTCTTATTTTCCCCTACCCGTCAACATTAATTGACTTCCCATTTCTTTTTCTTCTGTAATATGGAAAGTGAAGATTATATTTGATTATATACTTATACACACACATATATTTAGATAAGAAAAATCTCCATGTAATCTTATTTACAATCTTTTTGTAGATTGGAGATGAGAATTGATTTATATAAGAGTCATTTGGTTTTGTGACCCTTCTAGCCAATTTTTTTTTTTTTTTTTTAGTAATTTTCAAAAAATGTATAGTATTTATTCCAACTGAAATTTTTATAAAAAATAGTATTTTAAGTGTAATTTGGATACATACAAAAAACAGAATCGCTAAAAGGGTCGCAAAACCAATGTCCCCATAGACTTTTTGTTTATATAAACCCAGTTGGGGTTTAAATGGTGGAATCAAAAGTTATTGCATAAAAATAAAAAGAAAGAACTAACTGTGTTTTTGTTTAGTGATTAAAAATGGCAGCTTTTTCATCAACAACTGTGCAAGTCAAATCTGGAGCGCTTGCTTCATTCTCTCACTCCAATTGTACCTTCAAAACCAATTCCGCATATATATATATATATATATATATATATATATATATATAGAGAGAGAGAGAGAGAGAGAGAGAGAGAGAGAGAGAGAGAGATAGGACGGATCTAAAACACTCCTTTTAAATAACACTTCTTTGTTAAAATTACGTCGTCTTGAAAATTCTTTTAAAAAATAAAATAATATTAAAACAGAGTAGTCCCACTTGCTTTCCTTTAATTTACAAAAATGCAACCACAGCCTCACTTGTTTTTTAAAAGAATCTCCCTTTGTACAACTATTATAGAGATGAGAACACATAAATTATATCTCATTTGCACAACTATTGAGCGGATAGGGTCCAACATTGGAATAACAATTATGCGAATGGAAATCATTACGGCTTTTGAATCCCAAAAATGAATGGTGGAATTTGCGTTGAATTGATGGGACTCCCATTTAACTTTGGCTATGAATCACTTCCCCTTTATATATATATATAAGGGTTGAATATTTGTGATTTAATGATGAATTTGTCTGGTTGTGTTTTTTTTAAATTAATCAAAAATAAAAATTTTGTGTTCTTGTTGTGTATACAGTGGATGACTGGATTCTGATAAATATATATATATATATATATATATTTGACTTGATTTCATTACAACATCATCTTCCCTAACTTACTACTACCAACCTTTGAAGTAAATTTTTCCCCTTCAAAAAGAAGAGGGAAAAAAAACTCCTGAACTTAGTAAACTAAAGGCTGCAGATTAGCCTGCCCTGTGCAGACAACTTGCCATAAAACAAAAATCAATCAAAATATACATGGTCAATTTTCATGGTAAAAAAATTTAAAATCATGGTGCTCAAAATCAAGCTGCTTCAACCAGGAATCGGCGGCGCGTTGGAGGTCAAACAACCTTGCATAGTCGAGCTCCCCATGGTTGAACCAGATGTCTCCTATGAGCTTATATGAGACCAGTCCAAATGGAGGGAGAGATATTGTTGGACTGCCCGTCTCGCGCCTTTGAACATTAGATATGCCATTGTCTTCATCCGCAACATCATCTAAAATATAAAACAAATATGTCAAAACGATGTAGTTTTGACAAACTGTGCACAAATAAAACATACACAACTGTGTATGGTCATATTGCCCTTCATATAATCTCTCGGGTGCTATGGACCATCCAAATCAAAGGATAATTTATTATTCACACGAGGGCTTAGTGGTTTTCTACAAGAAATAAAGCATGTCATTATCATTTATTAAATAAATAGACCCTTAAAAAAACAAGGATGTGATGAGTCCGCCATGAAAATTGAAATGAAATCACGAAAAATGCATGCATAAACTCAGATAGCTCTGCAACACTTCTACAGAACAATACAACATGCGACCAAAATGTTAAAACAATAAATAATCAAATTATTTATATAATATCACTCGTTTTTTTGTAAATAACTATTTCTTACCCAAGTCCAATCAAATTATCATCTAGCAAAGATGGACACATTTTAAAAAAGAAATGCAGAGCAGATATTATAGATAGTGATTAACGCTTCTGGTGTGCATTAGACTCATTAGCAATAACACGTTGTCCTGTAGGGACATCCATTCTAATTGGAGCATTTGCAGCTGGTATATGAGATTTAGTTACTCTCTTTTGGTCAGTGAATGCGTCTGGCAACTGATTTGCTATATTTTGCAAATGAATTATCTTTTGAACTTCAAGTTCACTTTGCGAGGATCAAAACTAGATAATGATAATGCATTTTTCCAGCTATTCTTCCCCAAATGTCAGAAAAATTGATTCATCAAAATGACAATCAGTAAACCTAGCCGTAAATAAATCTCCTATTAACGGATATTTAATTATAGATGGAGATTTATATCCAACATATATTTCTAACCTCCTTTGATGACCCATCTTTGTGCGTTGTGATTGAAAAATTGGAACATATACCGCACATCCAAAAAAATTCTTAGATAAGAAATATTGGGAAATATTTGGTTCCTAACCGTGAACCAATTGCATGGGGGAAATTTATGATAACTTGTTGGCCTGATGCGTATCAATGTTACTGCATGTAAAATAACATGTCCCCAAGAAGAAATAGGGAGTCTAGATTTCATTCTTCCCCTAATTAAGTTTGTATTTCCTTTTCATCTTCCATCTTTCATTCATGTATTTGTGAAGCCTATAAATAGAGGTTTACCACCCATGTATTGATGAACTTGAATAATACAAGAAAATCATTCATCATATACTCTGCATGTAGTCTCTCTAATTTTATAATACGTTATCAGCACGAGTCTCTAATCTTTTCGGGATGAAGCGTGGAAGAATATTGTGCCAGCGCTCCCTGCTGTTGTGTTAAGATGTACTTGTAAGTTGGATAATGTTGTTGCTACTGGTTCTATTTTGGCTTATATACAGGTTTCATTTTTTCTTCTGTTTCATACTTTCAGTATAAACACATTTTGAGTACAATTTATTTGCCTACACTGCATTTTGATTTGATCTTTCTAACATGTAGTCCAGTTGGTTAAAGATGATGAATTTAATTATTAGCAAATCTAGTACTTCATAATTTTTAAAGTATTTCCTTTATGGTTTCATTTTGCATACTCTGCTTTAAATATTTGAAATTATCAAAGATGTATAAAGTAATTTTAATAGTCTTTTCCAAACAAAATTTCTCTTGATGGTTATGTATTAGAATGTGATTGGAGCCGAGTTCCTTAAAAGGAACAGGTTAGTCAAATCAATGTTATTACCTATTTTACTGAATATAATAAAAAATATAAATAAATAAATAAAAGAAGAGCAGAAAAAACAGGTTATATGATTTTGAATAGGAGATTCAGCCTACATGATCTCTTATCAAGCATAAAGGTCCATTATTGGCGAGGAACTAAGGTCCCTAATCTGCAAATGTTATCTCACGTAGGCTCATACCAAAATCTGATAATCAGCCAACCTAAATCACAGATAAGTAATATTATGTTTTATTTCTGTGAAAATATTTATTGAAATTAAAATTGGTTAAATGATTATTTATCTACACATACATATCTGAGTTTACAAATTTTTGAATTGAAAATTAATAATGCGAACTTTGATAATTGTGTTACTGTTTATGTGTACTAGTTGTTAGAAGATTGCTTGCTTATAATTTGATGTCTCATTTGATTGTTTATGTATAAAGAATTTGAGGATAAAAAAAAGATATTGAATATCTCTATATTACATCCATTATTTCGGGTAAGAAATGTGTATTGGAATTTTTTTTACTCATTTTATCCTCTAGATTATGCTACATAAATATTAAAATGCTTGAAACTTATGTTACAGTAAACCAGAAGTTTACTAATATTTTTAATGTTACCGGCTGGGCCATCCTGGATCAATAATGATGCGAAAAATTATTGAAAATTCATGTGGTCATTCATTGAAAAACCAGAAGATTTTTCAATCTAATGAATTTTTATGTGTTGCTTGCTGCTAAGGCAAATTAATTATAAGGCAATCACCAGCCAAATTTGGGGTATGAAACCTCTGCATTTTTAGAATGTATTCAGGGTGATATATGTGGACCCATACATGATACATCCAACATGTGGACCATTTAGATATTTTATGATTTTGATAGATGCATCAATTAGATGGTGATAGACACATAATTCATACATTTTATTATCCCTAATTTTGTCCTTTTAATTATATTAATTTATTAAATTAATATGTTTTATTTTATTTTGTAGGATTTAATATTTATTGCAATAAAGTCAAAATCTTGGTGATCAAGCGATATTTAATGCTCTTATTCATGTAAGAAATATCCAAGAAGAATCCTGCAAGGAGAAGGAAAGAGGTGGAACAATCTTGGTGTGCAAGTCAAATCCAACAAGAGAAAGAAAAGTCTATCTAGAAGATCTCTTTGAGAAGTTGATTGCCACTAGGAAGTTAAAACCTACATGGGAACAAAAGTGTCCAAGTTCAATGTATCTAAATTAGGGTACAAATTTATTTTTCCTATAAATAGGTCTCTTGTTTTAGAGAGAAAGGATGATTAGGTATTGTATTAGTTTAGATTAGGAGTAGAAGTAGATTAAATTACTTCTTCATTGTACGCTTGTTGGAGAATCATCAATAAAGGGAGTTTTCTTATTTTATTTCTTCTTCTTTATTTTAGTTAGTTAATTTATATTTTTCATGTCTAGTTAATTTCTTTAATCTAGGATGAAGATGAAATTAAATAATTATTCATGATAATATTTTTCATCTTTTCTATTATTTATACTTTTATGTTTAATTGATTTCGCCTTCATGTTTCGTTATTGGAATACCTTCGTTTTATAGTTCTCATGTAATTTTAAATTAATTAAGAGGTTTTGATAGATTATTGTTAAGCTATGAGTTTTTCATAATCCATGCTTGCTCAAAGAAGTTTTGATGGGTTATAGTTAATCCTTAAATTTTCATAGTCTATGCTTGCCCACGTTAATTATAAAATTACTAAATTAAAGGGAAGGGAGATCAAAATCATAATTAAGTTATAAAAATAGAATAGATTGAATTATATGTTATGTTTATTATTTAATGGATTCGGATTCCTAGATTGTTTCCTCATTATTAGTTTTTATATTCTAATTAATCAACTCTCAATATTTATTTCTAATTCGCCTAAAATAGATATTAAGGATATATTAAAATTAATCTAGTCTCTGTGGGTTCGACCTGTACTTGCCAGTTCTTCAATTTGACACTGTGCACTTGCAGTTACATATTTTTATCACATCAAGTTTTTGGCGTCGTTGCCGGGGACTAGACTTAATTTTATATTCCTTAATTTTTATTTATTCGAGTTAGTTTATTTTTCTAATTTTTTTTTTTATTGTTTTTAGGATTATCGAAGCGGATCAACAGTGCGGAAAGACAAGATTATTGCTGCGCTTTTCCTGGTATTTTGTATCTTAACTCCAAAAAAAAAAAATTTAAAAAATAAGTAGCTTAGTTTTTTTTTTTTTTTTTGTTAGTTAGAAAACTAATTGTCGCATTCATGCAATCACTCACGTAGAACACATCCTGTTTAGGTTTTTTATTTTATTTTATTTTATTTAACCGTAGAATTAGGATTCTTATTTTATTTTTATTTTTATTTTTTTTGACTTTCTTGGTTAGTTGTTTATTTGTTTTGTGATTTGTGGAAAGATGGATTCTTATTATAGTTGGAATAATAATTTTATTTGGCATCAAGAACCTTATGAAAATTTTAATGCACACCAAGTAAATAAATTTTTTCCATCTTATGAAAATCCTTATCTAAGTTCATATCCATATCCGTACCCATATTCGGATCTAGAACCTCAATATCCACAAGAATTATCAAATGAAGAAGAGGAAAGACTTAGTGTCTTAGAGAAAACTATGGAAGTTTTAATGGAAAATCAATTTAGCGTGGATCAAGCTATATCTCGTCTAGAAATTCAAATGAGTCGATTAGCAACCATAATAAATGAACAAGAGGTGGGTGAATTTTCTAGTAACTCTGAGGTTAATTTTGAAAATCTTGATAGTTGTGGAAATAATGATGAAAACAAAAATTTTGTATTCAATTCTACACAGTTTGATTCAAGCGAATTTGAGGAATCTAAAAATTATGAGTCTATGCCTAAAATTGATCATGTCACATTTAATGAGTCGGTTGAAAAAGTCTATAAGCCTAAAGTTCCGTACCCTAAAAGACTTATTCCAAAAAAACCACCTAGTGATTTTTTGGACCAACCCATTAAAGTAAATATGATCCAAGAGTTGTCCATGACCCAAGAAATAATTGAAAATAGACTCTTGATTGAAAAAGATCCAATTGATTTCTTCTTAAATCACCTTGATCAAAATTGGAATGAATCTGAATATTTAGATAAGTTCAATGAGCTGTTGAGATACACTACAAATAAGTCAACTAAACTAGAACATGTATGTGAACCAATTCTTCCATCATTTGAACATGTTAGTGAAAATTTTCTTGAGGTAAATTTTAAGCATAATTCTGATGAAAATTATGACTATTTTCAATTTTCTAGACCTCCTGAAAATCATGACAAATTCACACTCACTTACCCATTTGTATCATTTATGTATAGTCATATAATATTTAAGATTTATAAAATTCGTAGGTATGTACATTTGTTTTCTTTCTCACCACATTTTCTTGCAGAACAAATGTCCCACATATAAGGTACAATTCTTTCACATCTTTGTTCTCTTTTCTTCATTTGCATACATTGAGGACAATGCATGATTTAGGTATGGGGGGAGTTTGTTTGTAATTTGTATTAGATATTTTTTTTTCTTTTTAAGAGAATATTGTTAAAAAAAAAAAACAAAAAAAAAAAAAATTAAAAATTTTGTTTGACTTTTTATGGATTGAATTTATTCTAATAAGTGTCCGTGGAGTTAAAAGTCATGAGTAAGATTGAAAGATTTAGAACTCTTGAATCTTTGATGAGGTACGAAACCTTAGTTTGAAATACCATCTGGACTAATATTGATTTCAAAAGTATTTTTTGCACTTCACGATCGCACTAACTCTTAGTTGAGGATATAAACTATGATTCGAGTAATTTCAAAAAAAAAATGGAAAGAAAAAAAAAAGAAAAAAAATTGAAAAAAAAGAAAAGAAAGAAAAAGAAAAAAGGAAAAAATAACTGCGTCAATGTCTATTGAACGAAATAACTGGGTATCTAAGCCTCATGAAGCATCGATATTCACGCTGAAAAGTGTGATGGATATAAGCAGTTTGACTAGTCTAATTTTGTGGCCTTTGTTACTCGAGTTAGTAAGCCCTTAGGGGTGTCTCTACACCTAGTGCCCTAAAGCCAACTGGTTTGGGAGTCATTGGTCCAACGCTCGCTACATGAGTAACTCTGAAAAGCCTAAGAAAATGAGACATTGCACAAGTCAAGAAAAAAAGAAAAAAAAATTAAAAAAAAAAGAAGAGAAAAAAGAAGAAAAATGAGTTTGCTTGATTTTCATGGTAAAATCCCTACTAAGAGTTACATAATACACACATGCATGCATCACATGGAATTAATATTATGAAGGATGGTGTCTAGAATGAAGATTGAATATTTTTGATAAGGTGAAAGTGTGATTTTGAATTTAATTTTGCTTATGTATGCCCATGGATATTTAGAAGTTTTAATTCAATTTCATGACTTGTTGAACTCAAAAATATTTTTAAATTTTGTGGGTATATTCACTGCAAACCCTCACGAGACACAACTCGTCCACTTGGGGGTAACCTTGGGGTTTAAAGGCTTGTTGCACATGCTAAGTGCAATCGTGTCTCCTACGAAAATGGGGTAGTATAATTTTTATTTTTATTTTATTTTTATTTTTATTTTACTCGAGGACGAGCAAAAGCTAGGTATGGGGGTATTTGATAGACACATAATTCATACATTTTATTATCCCTAATTTTGTCCTTTTAATTATATTAATTTATTAAATTAATATGTTTTATTTTATTTTGTAGGATTTAATATTTATTGCAATAAAGTCAAAATCTTGGTGATCAAGCGATATTTAATGCTCTTATTCATGTAAGAAATATCCAAGAAGAATCCTGCAAGGAGAAGGAAAGAGGTGGAACAATCTTGGTGTGCAAGTCAAATCCAACAAGAGAAAGAAAAGTCTATCTAGAAGATCTCTTTGAGAAGTTGATTGCCACTAGGAAGTTAAAACCTACATGGGAACAAAAGTGTCCAAGTTCAATGTATCTAAATTAGGGTACAAATTTATTTTTCCTATAAATAGGTCTCTTGTTTTAGAGAGAAAGGATGATTAGGTATTGTATTAGTTTAGATTAGGAGTAGAAGTAGATTAAATTACTTCTTCATTGTACGCTTGTTGGAGAATCATCAATAAAGGGAGTTTTCTTATTTTATTTCTTCTTCTTTATTTTAGTTAGTTAATTTATATTTTTCATGTCTAGTTAATTTCTTTAATCTAGGATGAAGATGAAATTAAATAATTATTCATGATAATATTTTTCATCTTTTCTATTATTTATACTTTTATGTTTAATTGATTTCGCCTTCATGTTTCGTTATTGGAATACCTTCGTTTTATAGTTCTCATGTAATTTTAAATTAATTAAGAGGTTTTGATAGATTATTGTTAAGCTATGAGTTTTTCATAATCCATGCTTGCTCAAAGAAGTTTTGATGGGTTATAGTTAATCCTTAAATTTTCATAGTCTATGCTTGCCCACGTTAATTATAAAATTACTAAATTAAAGGGAAGGGAGATCAAAATCATAATTAAGTTATAAAAATAGAATAGATTGAATTATATGTTATGTTTATTATTTAATGGATTCGGATTCCTAGATTGTTTCCTCATTATTAGTTTTTATATTCTAATTAATCAACTCTCAATATTTATTTCTAATTCGCCTAAAATAGATATTAAGGATATATTAAAATTAATCTAGTCTCTGTGGGTTCGACCTGTACTTGCCAGTTCTTCAATTTGACACTGTGCACTTGCAGTTACATATTTTTATCACATCAAGTTTTTGGCGTCGTTGCCGGGGACTAGACTTAATTTTATATTCCTTAATTTTTATTTATTCGAGTTAGTTTATTTTTCTAATTTTTTTTTTTATTGTTTTTAGGATTATCGAAGCGGATCAACAGTGCGGAAAGACAAGATTATTGCTGCGCTTTTCCTGGTATTTTGTATCTTAACTCCAAAAAAAAAAAAATTTAAAAAATAAGTAGCTTAGTTTTTCTTCTTTTTTTTTTGTTAGTTAGAAAACTAATTGTCGCATTCATGCAATCACTCACGTAGAACACATCCTGTTTAGGTTTTTTATTTTATTTTATTTTATTTAACCGTAGAATTAGGATTCTTATTTTATTTTTATTTTTATTTTTTTTGACTTTCTTGGTTAGTTGTTTATTTGTTTTGTGATTTGTGGAAAGATGGATTCTTATTATAGTTGGAATAATAATTTTATTTGGCATCAAGAACCTTATGAAAATTTTAATGCACACCAAGTAAATAAATTTTTTCCATCTTATGAAAATCCTTATCTAAGTTCATATCCATATCCGTACCCATATTCGGATCTAGAACCTCAATATCCACAAGAATTATCAAATGAAGAAGAGGAAAGACTTAGTGTCTTAGAGAAAACTATGGAAGTTTTAATGGAAAATCAATTTAGCGTGGATCAAGCTATATCTCGTCTAGAAATTCAAATGAGTCGATTAGCAACCATAATAAATGAACAAGAGGTGGGTGAATTTTCTAGTAACTCTGAGGTTAATTTTGAAAATCTTGATAGTTGTGGAAATAATGATGAAAACAAAAATTTTGTATTCAATTCTACACAGTTTGATTCAAGCGAATTTGAGGAATCTAAAAATTATGAGTCTATGCCTAAAATTGATCATGTCACATTTAATGAGTCGGTTGAAAAAGTCTATAAGCCTAAAGTTCCGTACCCTAAAAGACTTATTCCAAAAAAACCACCTAGTGATTTTTTGGACCAACCCATTAAAGTAAATATGATCCAAGAGTTGTCCATGACCCAAGAAATAATTGAAAATAGACTCTTGATTGAAAAAGATCCAATTGATTTCTTCTTAAATCACCTTGATCAAAATTGGAATGAATCTGAATATTTAGATAAGTTCAATGAGCTGTTGAGATACACTACAAATAAGTCAACTAAACTAGAACATGTATGTGAACCAATTCTTCCATCATTTGAACATGTTAGTGAAAATTTTCTTGAGGTAAATTTTAAGCATAATTCTGATGAAAATTATGACTATTTTCAATTTTCTAGACCTCCTGAAAATCATGACAAATTCACACTCACTTACCCATTTGTATCATTTATGTATAGTCATATAATATTTAAGATTTATAAAATTCGTAGGTATGTACATTTGTTTTCTTTCTCACCACATTTTCTTGCAGAACAAATGTCCCACATATAAGGTACAATTCTTTCACATCTTTGTTCTCTTTTCTTCATTTGCATACATTGAGGACAATGCATGATTTAGGTATGGGGGGAGTTTGTTTGTAATTTGTATTAGATATTTTTTTTTCTTTTTAAGAGAATATTGTTAAAAAAAAAAAAACAAAAAAAAAAAATTAAAAATTTTGTTTGACTTTTTATGGATTGAATTTATTCTAATAAGTGTCCGTGGAGTTAAAAGTCATGAGTAAGATTGAAAGATTTAGAACTCTTGAATCTTTGATGAGGTACGAAACCTTAGTTTGAAATACCATCTGGACTAATATTGATTTCAAAAGTATTTTTTGCACTTCACGATCGCACTAACTCTTAGTTGAGGATATAAACTATGATTCGAGTAATTTCAAAAAAAAAATGGAAAGAAAAAAAAAAGAAAAAAAATTGAAAAAAAAGAAAAGAAAGAAAAAGAAAAAAGGAAAAAATAACTGCGTCAATGTCTATTGAACGAAATAACTGGGTATCTAAGCCTCATGAAGCATCGATATTCACGCTGAAAAGTGTGATGGATATAAGCAGTTTGACTAGTCTAATTTTGTGGCCTTTGTTACTCGAGTTAGTAAGCCCTTAGGGGTGTCTCTACACCTAGTGCCCTAAAGCCAACTGGTTTGGGAGTCATTGGTCCAACGCTCGCTACATGAGTAACTCTGAAAAGCCTAAGAAAATGAGACATTGCACAAGTCAAGAAAAAAAGAAAAAAAAATTAAAAAAAAAAGAAGAGAAAAAAGAAGAAAAATGAGTTTGCTTGATTTTCATGGTAAAATCCCTACTAAGAGTTACATAATACACACATGCATGCATCACATGGAATTAATATTATGAAGGATGGTGTCTAGAATGAAGATTGAATATTTTTGATAAGGTGAAAGTGTGATTTTGAATTTAATTTTGCTTATGTATGCCCATGGATATTTAGAAGTTTTAATTCAATTTCATGACTTGTTGAACTCAAAAATATTTTTAAATTTTGTGGGTATATTCACTGCAAACCCTCACGAGACACAACTCGTCCACTTGGGGGTAACCTTGGGGTTTAAAGGCTTGTTGCACATGCTAAGTGCAATCGTGTCTCCTACGAAAATGGGGTAGTATAATTTTTATTTTTATTTTATTTTTATTTTTATTTTACTCGAGGACGAGCAAAAGCTAGGTATGGGGGTATTTGATAGACACATAATTCATACATTTTATTATCCCTAATTTTGTCCTTTTAATTATATTAATTTATTAAATTAATATGTTTTATTTTATTTTGTAGGATTTAATATTTATTGCAATAAAGTCAAAATCTTGGTGATCAAGCGATATTTAATGCTCTTATTCATGTAAGAAATATCCAAGAAGAATCCTGCAAGGAGAAGGAAAGAGGTGGAACAATCTTGGTGTGCAAGTCAAATCCAACAAGAGAAAGAAAAGTCTATCTAGAAGATCTCTTTGAGAAGTTGATTGCCACTAGGAAGTTAAAACCTACATGGGAACAAAAGTGTCCAAGTTCAATGTATCTAAATTAGGGTACAAATTTATTTTTCCTATAAATAGGTCTCTTGTTTTAGAGAGAAAGGATGATTAGGTATTGTATTAGTTTAGATTAGGAGTAGAAGTAGATTAAATTACTTCTTCATTGTACGCTTGTTGGAGAATCATCAATAAAGGGAGTTTTCTTATTTTATTTCTTCTTCTTTATTTTAGTTAGTTAATTTATATTTTTCATGTCTAGTTAATTTCTTTAATCTAGGATGAAGATGAAATTAAATAATTATTCATGATAACATTTTTCATCTCTTCCAGCTCCATTGACATTTAATGCCCATAGCTTGTATTCTAGTCCCACTCTCTGTTTTCTTCGAACACTACTTCTCTACTAATCACAATCTTTTTGGTGATTGGATTATAGAGTCTGTAGGCCTTTGTCTCTTCACTTACTCCAAGTAAGACGCAAGGCACACTTCTATTCTCTAATTTGGTTCTTCTAGCCTCTGGAACATGGACGAAAGCAATACAGCCGAAGACTGAAGAATTCCACAGAAGGCTTCTCCAGGCCTCCTGAGGTGTCATGTCTTTCACTGCACTTGTAGGGCATCTATTTAACACAAACGTCATCCAATTGACTGCTTCTGACCAAAAGGTCTTCGACATCTTCTTTTCTGAAAGCATCGATCTCACCATATTTAGAACTGTTTTGTTTTCCCTCTCCGCAACTCCGTTTTGTTGTGGTGAATATGCTGCTGTCAACTGCCTTTTG
The DNA here is from genome assembly GCA_020205555.1 of Panax stipuleanatus. Taxonomy (NCBI): domain Eukaryota; kingdom Viridiplantae; phylum Streptophyta; class Magnoliopsida; order Apiales; family Araliaceae; genus Panax; species Panax stipuleanatus. The sequence goes on from CM035124.1 coordinate 130,416,780, forward strand.
ATTCCATTCTCCTTGCAAAATTCATTGAACTCATTTGAATTGAATTCTCCACCTCTGTAGTCCGAAGGCACTTGATTGATTGAACTGTTTCCTTTTCAACATTTCTTTTGAAAGCTATAAAGGAGCTAAATGTATCTGCCTTGTTTGTCAAATAAAAAGTCCATGCTCTTCGACTAAAGTCATCAATGAAGCATAGTATGTACCTTTTACTACTGTTGGATTCTGGTGTGATTGGTCCGCAGAGATCTGCATGAACTAGCTCTAACCTCTGTTTTTCCCTCCAAGTACTCTTCTTTGGAAAGGAATTTCTATGCTACTTTCTAATGAGACAGTTTACACATTCTTTCTTTGCAACATCAAATTTTGGCAGCCCATGAACCATGTTCTTACTCTGCAAAGTCTTCAGACCCTTGTAGCTCAGGTGACCGTACCTACAATGCCAAAGTTGTGGCAGGTCAAGTGTTGAGGTGAGAAAGCAGCTGGTAGGAGCTGCAAATGCTCCGGCCATAATAATGAACATCCTGTTTGCAGTCATCGTTGTTTCAATGATCAACCCTCTTCTTGGATGGTAAATTCTGCAGTTCCCTTTATGCATCAGAATAGCTAGACCCTTCTCTTGCCATTGACCTACACTCAATAGGTTGTTCTTAAGCTTTGGTACATAATAAACTTCTGTGGCTACATGCTTCACTCCATTGATACATAATTGTACGTTACCTTTTCCTTGTACATTCATCTTGGTGTTGTTCCCGAGCTTCACCAAGTGTCTGAACTCGCGCTCAAAGTCTGAAAACATCTTCTTATCCCCACACATATGGTTAGAACAACCAGAGTCTACGAACCAAGCTTCTGCTCGGCTTACTCCATTTGCCTCTACTTGTGCCATCAATGTCAATTCTTCTTCATAACTAAGTTCCACTGCTGATCCTCTTGCATAGTTTTCGGTGACTTCAACATGAGACATAAGTAGCAAAGTCTCACCTGCATCTATGTTGGCATAGTTTGCTTCTTTCTCTGCTCCTGGACACTCATATTGAAAGTGCCCAAGCTTGTGACATCGAAAGCATTCAATCGTTGCACGATTGAGTGTTTGTCGGCTTCGTCCTCTACCTCCTCCATGAAAAACTCCTCGATTTCCTCGTCCTCTCCCTCCTTCATATGAAACTTTCAGAGCTTGATCCTCATCAATACTTCTTCTCTTCTGAAACTTTTGTTCATGGACCAGCAGAGAGCTTCGAAGTTGATTCACCGAAAGACTTTTGATATCTTTTGATTCCTCAATAGAACATACAACAAAATTCCAACTCTCAGGAAGTGTACGCAGAATTTTCTCTATAATCTTAGCATCTTCCAAGCTTTCTCCTAGATTGCTCATATTATTGCGAATAATGCTACTATCACATAAATATGGTGACATAACTCTCACATACTACGAGGTGGCAGTATGTGATTTGTTGTTGAGTTAAGTGAGTCATGTCAACAACAAATCACATACTGCCACGTCAGCAGTATGTGAGAGTTATGTGATTATTTTATGTGATAGTAGCATGACTCTATTATTGCAGACTAACACCACTCTTGAAAAATAATCAGTAATTTACTCACCAATTTTCATCTCAAGTACCTCAAAATCTCTTCGTAGAGTCTGCAGTTGTGCATTGCGCACCTTCTCATCTCCTTGGAACCTTATCTTCATTGACTCCCAAAGCTGCTTAGCTGTGTCTTTTTGGGTGATAGTCTTCAAGGTTGTCTTGTCGATGACTTGAAAAAGGTAATTTTTTACCTTTAAATCCTTCAGCTTCAAGTCTGCTAGCTATGCTCTCTGGGCATCATTCAGGATCTCGCTTCTCGCTGGTTCGGTGCAACCTATCTCCACCAAATGCCACCACTCCTTTGATCGTATCAAATTCTCCATGAGCATCGCCCAATGCTCATAGTCTCCATCAAACTTAGGAATGCTCAGCATAGCATCCTTCTCTGCTGTCATTTCTGCACTCTCTGATTTCTGACTATTCACTCGTGTTTGCACTCACTCACACACAATCAGGCCCCTTAGTGTGCTTTGATACCAATTGTTGAGAATTGATATCAAGGTATCTGAAAACAAAGGTTGGTGGAATGCTTGTTCTTTATTGAATGCAAACTTCTGGCTTTATAGCCTTACAACATAACAAAAAGAGAAATTGCAGCCCACTAACATAGTGGTAAATAAACAGTGCAGCCCACTAACATAGTGGTAAATCAAACTGTGAAATTCAAAGCTAACAACTACATCCTAACTTGTAGGGTCATTGTTTGACTGGGACTCTAGATAACCAAGTCTCCTACTTTCAAGCAACAAACAACAATAACTATGACCAAGTCTTCCAACAATAATAAAATAATAATAGGTTTATAATTAGATAATGGAATAGAAACTAATAATTATTAGTATATATCTTTAACCTATTAGGATAAGTCAGTCAGACTGTAATAACCATTTAATTTTAAAAAAGACTCTTTTCCTTAGTCATCTATTCTGTAAAGTAATTTCATGTATTTAAATTATTATATAACAAGAGAAAGGAATATCAGACCAGAGAGAGAAATAAAACGTAAAATTATTTTGCTTTGGAGTATTACAGAACATAGAAGAAAAAGAAAAGAAAAAAAAGGGAAACAGAAAGGACTTGTTCGCTTTTAATTTCGTGTTTCGTAATATCGAGGTAAATGATTTTTTGAACTATTTACTATTTTTAATTATCGTTTATTTTTTATGTAGACGTTAGTAATTACTCGAATGCCTAAATATATGGTTTCAAAATTGTTATATTTTATTTAAGGCTTCCATTTATATTAAAATGTTATGTTCTTTTATTTCAAAATTTAAAAGGTTGTTATAATCTGACTGACTTATCCTAGTAGGTTTAAGATATATACTAATAATTATTAGTTTCTATTCCATTATCTAATTATAAACCTGTTATTATTTTATTATTATATATTATTATTTTTTTAACCGGGTATTACATTTACTTTATTTTTGTTTTTCTTCAAGTCCTTGGAAATTTAAAATTAGACTCAATTTTGGATCTTGGAATAAATTTGCCAACTTCAAATTTCACTTTTGAGTTTAGTGTTGTAATTCCTTGTTTTTTAACGTATAATCCGTGTGTAACATGTATATTTATTGTTAATCCGAGTTTTAGTATTAGAATAAGTCGAGATCATTGGCCCACATGTTTATTGTTTTAGGAAATTTAGGCTTTAATTAAGAGTGGAAGACCCGCCAAAGAAAAGGCATGTAAAAAGAAGAAATAATGAATTTAAAGTATTCTTAAAGTATCTCAATTATTTGGTTAGTCTTTCGTTTATTCTGCTTTCTACATTAATAAACTCTATTTTAAGAAGACTAGCTAGCTCAACTTCCTTCTCAAATGTGAATGCGATTGGCCACCGTGATCAATTTTATATATTTCTAAGACATTATATATACTTCCTTTTTGCAACATGCCTTGTTTGCAAAACATAAACTCCACTCCATATGTTTCATAGTGTTGACCATAAAATTAAAAAGCCATGAAGACAATTATTTGCTTCAGCTTCTATGTGGTAGTGTTCTTGTTAGAATATTATCATACCACCATTTTTAGGAGTTGCTCAGCCACAACTACTCATCATCATCATCATGTATCCCTTAACATCACTACCGATCAATCCGCTCTTTTGGCCTTAAAATCCCACATCATTTCTGACCCTAACCGCACCTTGACAACCAACTGGTCCAACACTCAAGCGTCTTGCTGCAGTTGGGTTGGAGTCACTTGCAACACTCGCCATGGACGAGTCATGGCCTTAGATCTTTCTAACATGGGCCTAATTGGTACCATTCCTCCAGAAATTGGAAACCTCTCATTTCTTGTTTCGTTTGATCTCACCAACAACAGCTTCAATGGTAGCCTGTCCAAAGAGTTGTCTAACTTGCGTCGATTAAAAGAAATTCACTTTCAGCACAACAGATTCGGAGGGGAGCTCCCTTCATGGTTGAGTAAATTACCAAATCTTAAATACTTGTCGCTTTCGTTTAACAGTTTCACTGGTACCATTCCACCTTCTTTATCCAATTTATCAAAGCTTGAGAGGTTGAGTTTAGGGAGAAATCCTCTACAAGGAAATATTCCAGGGGATTTCGGTAGTTTTAAAAACTTGCAAGTGTTGGACTTGCAATCTAATCAGCTTTCAGGCTCTATTCCTCTCAATGTCTTCAATATTTCGACGTTGCGCATTCTTGCTCTTACAAATAATAGCCTATCTGGTAATCTTCCAAGGGATATTTGCCACAGGATTCCGAAAATCCAAGGATTTTATCTGTCTAACAACCAACTCTTTGGTCCAATTCCATCAGGTCTACATGAATGCTCAGAGCTTCAACTTTTGTACATTAGCTCACAACAAATTCAGTGGAATTATACCACGAGAGATTGAAACTTAACTCTGCTACAATACTTAGAACTCGATGACAACCACTTGAAAGGTATGGACATGTATATTTGGACTATACTAAAAAATATTTTTGTTTCTTGGTTTGCCCATCTTTTTTTAGGATTCAGATTCTGTGAAGTTGAGATTTTGAAAAATTGGAAAGTTCTAATAGTAAAAAAGTTCGCATATAGTTATAATTGCATTGCAACTTGTGTTATCTAATAAGATTATTATTGACTTTCTAAAGTCAACCTAACACATTTTCAAATTCAAAATTGACATGAATTTCTTTTTTAGTCAATACAATGATAAATATTATAAATTATCTAAAAATTATTACTTAACGTAAAATTTATTGTTTCATAATATTTAGTGAATCATCTCAATTTTTTCAGATTAACTTTCACTATTTCATAATGATCTCATAAGGATGGATATTATTAAAGTTGCAATGTAACTATGTGTTGTATATATGCAATTTATTTCTATATAGAACTTTCTCAACTTCACAAAAATGTCAACTTCATCCAATCCAAATGCCTTTTTCCAGGCGATTCAAAGTATGTATTAGTAGTAAATTAGTAGTAAAGGTCAGCACTAAGGCCTATTTTTGTACTCTGCTTTGGATTGGATATTTGATGATTTTATAATATGACTGTTTCTCTTGATTTAAAAAAAGAAAAAAAAAGTTAATTTGAAATTATGCTCTAACGTATCGTCGCAATGATATTAAAACAATATCGCAAATTTGTTTTGATAATAAATATCAACGTATATGGATTTATGCGATAGAACAGAAGTAAGATGGATTGCACACTAATTTATTTTATCTTATTACTTAGAGTTTCACGTTAATCATAATCAGGGACGGATCTAGTTAGTGGCCAATGTAGGCAACTGCCTACACTGACTTTTTGGAGAAAAAATTCTATGCAGCAGCTAGCAACTTGATGGGATTGTTCGACTCCTTTTAACACATAAACATTGTATTCCCACGTGGCCATGCCATGTCATCAATTTATGACATAGTAGGTTCAATTAGACTGAAATGAAAAAAATTGATAGTTTAATGACCGAGTCCTTCTACTCGGACAGCCAAATGGGACATTGGAATTGGACATTAGAATTATTTATTTATTTATTTATTTGGTTTTTCTTGTGACTTCCAAAAAAGGTATAGTATTTATTTCAACTGAAATTTTTATATAAAAAAAATGTTTTAGATGTAATTTGGATATATATACAAGAACAGTGTTGCACAGATTGTACAACACTTTTCTTGTATATGTATCCAAATTACACCTAAAACACTTTTTTTTTGTAACAATTCCAGTTGGAATAAATACTATACATTTTTTGGGAGTCACAAGAAATTCAGTATACCACAAAAAATGTATAGTATTTTTTGTTTTTTGACAGGTACTATACCACAAGAGATTGGTAGCCTTTGGAATCTGAAGAAGTTAGACTTAAGTGTCGTTAACCTACATGGTACCATTCCAGAATCAATCTTCAACATCTCAATATTAGAATTCATTGGATTCTTCGCTAGTCAAGTTTCAGGTAAACTTCCAACCAATTTTGGCCACAAGCTACCCAATCTAAAAATAATTGAATTTGGAGGGAATAATCTCACAGGGATTTTGTCGGAGTCTATCTCAAATGCTACTCAACTCGTGAGTATAGACCTTTCTAGAAACAAATTTACAGGTACAATTCCCAAGTCACTTGGAAATTTGAAACATCTTGAAGACCTAAGATTGGGCTCGAACAATTTCATAACTGAAAGTTCATCTTCAGAACTAAGTTTCCTCACTAGCTTGACCAATTGCAGAAACTTAAGATATTTATCCTTAAGTAGTAATTCTCTACATGGATACCTTCCAGCTTCCATTGGAAATTTCTCCACTTCTCTTAAACAATTGTTTGCAAGTTATTGTGGAATCAAGGGAACCTTTCCAAATGAAATTGGCAATTTAAGCAGTCTTACAATGTTAAGTCTTTATGGGAATGAATTGACTAGAAAAAATCTTGATGCCATAAAAGGGTTGCCGATGCTTCAAGTGTTAGACCTTGGTGAGAACAAGATAGGAGGATCCATGTCGGACTATTTTTGTCAATTACAAAATTTGGGTTACTTGAGCTTAGGAGCAAACCAGATTTCCGGTCCTTTGCCAGCATGCTTAGGAAATATTACTTCTCTAAGATATCTTTATCTTTTTTCAAACAGATTGACCTCTAACTTGACAAGAAACTTTGGCAACCTCAAGGATCTTTTACAGGTCAATATATCCAGAAATTCTTTAAGCGGCCACATACCCTTTGAACTTGGAAATCTTAAGGTTGTTGTGCTAATTGATCTATCACATAATCGATTGTCGGGAGACATTCCTAGCACCCTTGGGGAGCTCCAAAACTTGGCTAATCTTTCTTTGGCAAACAATAGGTTACAAGGACCTATTCCCGATACATTCAAATCTTTAGTGAGCTTAGAGTACTTGGATTTGTCTCATAACAACCTCTCTGATGTGATTCCCGAGTCCTTAGAGGCACTAGTTGTATCTTAGATATTTCAATGTATGTTCTAATAGTTTAAGCGGAGAAATTCCAAGTGAAGGTCCTTTCAAAAGCTTCAGCAGTCGATCTTTCTTATGGAATGAAGCGTTGTGTGGTGCTCCCAGATTTCAAGTCCCAATATGCCATACCAGTTCTGTTCATGGATCATCAAAGAAAAAGAGAGTGCTTCTAGCTGTATGTATTTCGCTGGTGATTGCATTGATAATTCTTACCTTGGCCTTTGCATTTGTGTTGATCAGACGCGGACACAAAATCAGACTCTCCACACGAACTGAATTGTCAGAAATAATAGGCCCTATGAGAATTTCATACTACGAACTTCAACGAGCAACTAATGACTTTAGTGAAAGTAATTTGGTTGGCATGGGTAGTATTGGTTCAGTTTTCAAAGGGATACTTGCAAATGGGACATTAGTCGCCGTAAAGGTATTCAATCTGCAACTAGAAGGAGGATTCAAGAGTTTCGATGTAGAATGTGAAGTATTACGCAACCTTCGCCATCGAAATATTAGCAAAGTCATTTGTAGCTGCTCTAACCTTGATTTCAAAGCACTGGTACTTGAATACATGTCTAATGGGAGTCTCGAGAAGTGGTTGTACTCCCACAACCATTTCTTAGATATTTTGCAAAGAATAGACTTAATGATAGATGTGGCATGTGCTTTGGACTATCTCCATCATGGTTATTCAACGCCTGTGGTTCATTGTGATCTTAAGCCTAACAACGTCCTTATAGATGAAGATATGGTTGCACGTGTGAGTGATTTTGGCATAGCAAAGTTATTGGGAGAGGGGGAGAGCATTGCACAAACCATGACTCTAGCCACAATTGGATATATTGCACCAGGTGATTCTCAACCTTTTTTGTTTTTTTTCCCTAATAATAAAACTTTACTCATTTGTATTCTCAAGCTATGTTTTTCTGTTTACCTTGTTGATTTGTGATGTTGGATTTAGAGTACGGATCAGAAGGATTAGTATCCACAAAATGCGATGTTTACAGTTATGGCATTATGTTGATGGAAGTATTTACAAGAACTAAGCCTAGTGATGAACAATTTCTTGGAGATATGAGTTTGAAAGTGTTGGGTAAAAGATTCATTTCCTAACTTAGTAATGCAAGTTATTGACGCAAACTTGCTAATACCAGAGGATGGACACATAACTGTGAAGCTACAATGTGTCTCATCTATTATGGAATTGGCTTTGAGTTGCGTTGTTGATTCACCTGAAGAGAGGTCCAACATAAAAGATGTTATGGTAACACTCAAGAAGATCAAACTTGACTTCCTTGCAAATCACGAAAGGAATTGAAACTTCAAAGTACTCATTTTGCTTATCTTTTTTATTACTAAATTAACTCTAATAGTTTTTAACATATTTTTATATTTCATGTTTTTGCAATGGTTTTTAGGTATATCAAAGGTTGGAGTGATATTGGTAACGTCTATGCTTCAAACTATCTATTCTTAAAATAAGACATTGTCATGATCATGGTTTTACTCATCAACAATTTATTTTTGTACTCGGTCTAACATATATGAATCAATATTTAAAAGAGTTTTTTGTGATTGATTGTAGTGGTCACATTGTCCTTACTACATGTTATGCTGTTATTGTGTGTCATAAATGTATTGCATTTAATTGGACAAATAAAGTTTGTATTAAAGATGAAGATTTTTTGTTCTTTCTTTCCCTTTTTTCCATGGAATGAAGTGAAATAGGCATATAACGAATCAGATATGTTCAAATATGGTAATACGACTCAAATAGCTGTATCAGACAGTATCAATTTCGCTCAATCGTAGAATATTATATAGAATTAAGGGAACTTGTCGAGAACGTTAATGGAGAGAAGCCAACTCCATTATATCGATTGACAATTAAATTATTTGTGGAACGGGCATTTTTGCTTGTGAAAATATCAATTATCTTTTCTTTTTTGAAAACTAAAAAAAAAAATCATTTAATAGTGACAAATGAATTGGGACACTCCTCCCACCTCTGGTATAACCCCACCCACATTTACTCTTCCCTTTTTTGCCCTTTTTTTTGTTCTTCTCTCTTCAAGCGTTTCAATTCAATCTCATCTTCAGAAATTTTTCATTTAATTTTTTGTTGTTTTGTATATAATAATTATCTCTAATACCCAACTAATAAATCCCATTAATTAATTTATAGATAGAGTTTTTGAGATGGGTTTTCAACTGTTTCCTTTAATGCTTCATTCATTTTCAATCTTTCTTCTTCTCTGTTTATTTACTTATTTACTTTTATTTTGGATTCTTGTTAACAATCTCATTAATTTCCTTTTTTTTTCTTTTTTTCTCCTACCCGTCAACATTAATTGACTTCCCATTTCTTTTTCTTCTGTAATATGGAAAGTCAAGATTATATTTGATTATATACTTATACACACACATATATTTAGATAAGAAAAATCTCCATGTAATCTTATTTACAATCTTTTTGTAGATTGGAGATGAGAATTGATTTATATAAGAGTCATTTGGTTTTGTGACCCTTCTAGCCAATTTTTTTTTTTTTTTTATAGTAATTTTCAAAAAATGTATAGTATTTATTCCAACTGAAATTTTTATAAAAAATAGTATTTTAAGTGTAATTTGGATACATACAAAAAACAGAATCGCTAGAAGGGTCACAAAACCAATGTCCCCATAGACTTTTTGTTTATATAAACCCAGTTGGGGTTTAAATGGTGGAATCAAAAGTTATTGCATAAAAATAAAAAGAAAGAACTAACTGTGTTTTTGTTTAGTGATTAAAAATGGCAGCTTTTTCATCAACAAATGTGCAAGTCAAATCTGGAGCGCTTGCTTCATTCTCTCACTCCAATTGTACCTTCAAAACCAATTCCGCATATATATATATATATATATATATATATATATATATATATATATATATATATAGAGAGAGAGAGAGAGAGAGAGATAGGACGGATCTAAAACACTCCTTTTAAATAACACTTCTTTGTTAAAATTACGTCGTCTTGAAAATTCTTTTAATTGCTTTCCTTTAATTTACAAAAATGCAACCACAGCCTCACTTGTTTTTTAAAAGAATCTCCCTTCGCACAACTATTATAGAGATGAGAACACATAAATTATATCTCATTTGCACAACTATTGAGCGGATAGGGTCCAACATTGGAATAACAATTATGCGAATGGAAATCATTACGGCTTTTGAATCCCAAAAATGAATGGTGGAATTTGCGTTGAATTGATGGGACTCCCATTTAACTTTGAGTATGGATCACTTCCCCTTTATATATATAAGGGTTGAATATTTGTGATTTGATGATGAATTTGTCTGATTGTGTTTTTTTAAAATTAATCAAAAATAAAAATTTTGTGTTCTTGTTGTGTATACAGTGGATGACTGGATTCTGATATATATATGTAGAGCAATGCTACTATCACATAAATACTTTCACATAATCTTTACATACACACACATACATACTGTGGACCCCTGTCTGACGCGCGGGACCCGCAGTATGTATGTGTGTGTATGTGAAGGTTATGCAAAAATATTTATGTGATAGTAGCATTATTTATATATGTATATATATTTTTTTGACTTGATTTCATTACAACATCATCTTCCCTACCTTACTACTACCTACCTTTGAAGTAAATTTTTCGAGTCATGCTACTATCACATAAAACAATTACATAACGCTCACATACTCCTGCGTGACAGTATGTGATTTGTTGTTGACATGACCTACTTAACTCAACAGCAAATCACATACTGCCGCTTCATTATTATGTGAGAGTTATGTTGCTTGTTTTATGTGATAATAGCATTATTCAAATTTTTCCCCTTCAAAAAGAAGAGGGAAAAAAAACTCCTGAGCTTAGTAAACTAAAGGCTGCAGATTAGCCTGCCCTGTGCAGGCAACTTGCCATAAGCCCCAAGGAAAACAAAAATCAATCAAAATATACATGGTCAATTTTCATGGTAAAAAATTTAAAATCATGGTGCTCAAAATCAAGCTGCTTCAACCAGGAATCAGCGGCACGTTGGAGGTCAAACAACCTCGCATAGTCGAGCTCCCCATGGTTGAACCAGATGTCTCCTATGAGCTTATATGAGGCCAGTCCAAATGGAGGGAAAGCTATTGTAGGACTGCCCGTCTCGTGCCTTTGAACATTAGACATGCCATTGTCTTCATCAGCAACATCATCTAAAATAAACAACAAGGTTAATATTATTGTTTTACATTTACCAAAATAGACTCGATCAGCCCAAAACAAATCTGTTTTTTTTTAAAAATAAATCTGTCAAAACGACGTAATTTTGACAAACTGTACACAAATAAAACATACACAACTATGTACGGTCATATTGCCCTTCATATAATCTCTCGGATGCTATGGACCATCCAAATCAAAGGATAATTTACTATTCACATGAGGGCTTAGTCGTTTTCTACAAGAAATAAAGCATGTCCGCCATGAAATGAAATCACGAAAAAGCTACTACATTTGATTTTTGTTTATAATTTTGACAGACATAAAATGCATGCATAAACTCAGATAGCTCTGCAACACTTCTACGGAACAATACAACATGCGACCAAAATGTTAAAACATTAAATAATCAAATTATTTATATAATATCACTCGTTTTTTTGTAAATAACTATTTCTTACCCAAGTCCAATCAAATTATCATCTAGCAAAGATGGACACATTTTAAAAAAGAAATGCAGAGCAGATATTATAGATAGTGATTAACCTTGGAAAAACGACGACAGTGTATGGAAAGTGAGGAAGGCTGCTGACAAGTCCTCCACAGTTCCCTTTGCAGGAATGTGATATATAGGATACCTAATGGACAAGAAACAAGAATCTAGTAAATAAGTTTTCATTTATATTAAGAAAGCCTATTATATATACTGTTTGAAGAGGCTGAAAAGGAAAAACGAAAGAGAAAAAAAAATATTAATTCATATCACTACTAATTCATATTAATTTCTCAAAAAGAAAAAATATATTCACTGTATCCAGATATATTGCAGGACTTTCATAGTACTAATTTCATTTGCACCATAACAACTACATTTATTCACTGTTTCATTTTACTTTTTTCAATAATTTAGCATTCGAAGATGATTTTATGGTCAAAATAATGTGGTCCTTGTTAAACATATTCTAAAACTCAGGGGCGAAGCAACAGCTAGACTGGAGGGGGCCACGCCCCCCACCCCCTAAGGTTTGAAACATGATATAAATTCCCCCAAGGTTTGAAACATGATATAAATCACCCCTAAGATTTGAAACATGATATAAATCCTCTCAATGGCTTTGCAACAGTTGAAATAATGTGGTCCTTGTTGAACATATTCTCTAAAACTAAATAACACGTGATAGTGATCGTCAACTGATACTACTGAAAAGAATATATTTCGTGTTCCAAAAAATAAAAGACTTCTATTTCATAAGCAGTAAAGTAAAACAAAGGGGATATTACATCAGTAATTGTAGTGCTAAGGTTTTGTCAACAATGGGGAACAAAATTTAAAAATGAATCAACCAAGAGAACATATTTTAATACAATAAGGAATTACACACCAGGAAATTGCCATCCAACTGGCTGGGGACAGATCAGTGCTCTTTAATGTCATAAGCCCAGGATGTTCTTCAGCAAGCTCACTGATCTACATCGTGTAAACAATAACAAGGGCATTCCCAACTAAACAATATGTTTTTCAAGATCTTAGAGTAAAAGTGATAAGAATATTTACCTTGTCAAAGAGCGGAATCCTCCAGTATGGTGGGCACGAGTCATGGAACTTAAAATAAAGGTTAGTTAGGGAATCCCTCATTGGCAATAAATCCTCATGGTCATTGTTACTATCTCCCGAAGAGGCATCCCAACCCTTACTAGAATTGTTACTCACTGACCTCGAGAATTTATCACTCTCGTTTTCGTCACTGCAAAACTCACTGTCGAGTTCATCTCCATCAAAATCCTCTCTTAAACACCTACAACAGAAAGAGCATTTACGCATAAATTTCAATAGCCATTCATGCGTAATATAACAAGGGAACTGATATTTCCACATGGAATAATGATATTTTCGATGGAAATTTGGCATGTGTGCATCAGCCAGTTTCACATGAACGTGGGTCCCTGGAGAGAACATATATAATGTTTTCGTGTGGAATTATCAGTTTGAGTACTAATGGAACAATGAGGCGAGCCTGTATACCTTATACTTTCGGGAGATTTGCTAGTGAAAATTTGGATTGCAGATAGATAGGGTACAAAATATTGCACCACATCCTCCCCATGATTTAGTACTACTTTTGTTCCGCAACCACAAGCACTATATTTCTCAAAACAATCCCAGAGATCCCCCAGAGTGAAGTATTCAGAAATTGGCTTACCAATAGGGTTCCACATTCTGTTTAACTCGTAAATACAACCCTGCCCACATTCCAAACAAATATTAAAAATGGATCATTGTAGTCCTGTAGTAGAATAAGAGCAATTAGATCAAAAAATGCTGACACATATATCACTTTTGTTTATCCTTCATTTATTATTATTTTTTTAATAAAAAATTTCTATCATTAATTACATGCTAAATGACAGATTCATCTCAGTTCAATTTTTTTATCCTTCTTATGGAAAGCCAGGAAAAATTCCGTAATTTTACATCCATCCATTAGAGAAAAAAAACATTTTTACTTAAATACTAAGAATAGACAAAAAAAAATCCCATAGAGAGAGTTCAAAAGAAGCCATAGACCTTCACATTTTACTAGAAGCATTCCCGTAAAAGTTCATAAATTCTGATTCTTTTATTCTTTTCTTTTTTTGAAGTTCAAAATGCATGAAATAAAAATCCATAAAGGATTACCATCACCCATAACAAAATCATAAAAATTTTCCGACAAAAATAAAAATCCAGACTTTATTTCCTTAACAATTTAAAGGTAGAAATAAGAATGTAAATGGCATACCAAAAGAAAAAAATGCAAGCATATATAAAAAAGGAGATTTGATATTTCTGATAGTTTTGAATCGCATAAGAGTAAGGTGGGTCCCAACTCCCACTTCCATATGAGAGAAGACAAATGTAAAAATATCAAAAAACACATATTGAAGTAACTTAACAATTTTGTGTGTGCGGAATTATAAAAGAAGAATAGAAAGAGGGAAAATAAACACCCAATTTATGAAAATACAAAAACGAAATCAAGTTTAAAAAAAATATCAGAATCCAGTCATCCACTCAGTATACACAACAAGAACACAAAATTTTTATTTTTCATTAATTAAAAAAAACACAATCAGACACAAATTCATCATTAAATCACAAATATTCGACCCACATATATATATATATATATATATATATATATGTATATACCTGCGGAATTGGTTTTGAAGGTACAATTGGAGTGAGAGAATGAAGCAAGCGCTCCAGATTTGACTGCACATTTGTTGATGAAAAAGCTGCCATTTTTAATCACTAAACAAAAACACAGTTAGTTCTTTCTTTCTCTCAATTTGCTCTGGTATGTTCTCTCTCAGTTTGCTCTGCTATTTATAACACTATTACCAATTTTTATGCAATAACTTTTGATCCCACCATTTAAACCCCAACTGGGTTTATATAAATCAATTCTCATCTCTAATCTACAAACAGAAAACAAGATTACATGGAGATTTTTCTTCTTATCTAAATATATGTGTGTGTATAAATATATAATCAAATATAATATTGACTTTCCATATTACAGAAGAAAAAGAAATGGGAAGTTAATTAATGTTGACGGGTAGGGGAAAATAGGAAAAAGAAAGGAAATTAATGAGATTGTTAACAAGAATCCAAAATAAAAGTAATAAGTAAATAAACATAGAAAAATAAAGATTGAAAATGAATGAAGCATTAAAGGAAACAATTGAAAACCCATCTCAAAAACTCTATCCATAAATTAATTAATGGGATTTATTAGTTGGGTATTAGAGATAATTATTATATACAAAACAACAAACAATTAAATGAAAAATTTCTGAAGATGACATTGAATTGAAACGCTTGAAGAGAGAAGGACAAAAAAACGGCAAAAGGGAAGAGTAAATGTGGGTGAGGTTATGGGGTTATGGGGTTATGGGGTTATGGATAATAATAATATGAAAAAAGGTGAAGACTAAAAGAGGAAGAAAGAACTCTAATAATAAACAAACTTTCTTCCTCTTTTAGTCTTTTACCTTTCATCCTTTTTTCATATTATTATTATGAGTTCTTCTACACAGATAAGAATATTAGATAGGAGGTGTATTGGACTTTAATCTATTTATATTTTTATCCCATTGGAGGTTAAAACATAAATAATTAAAAGTTCAATACACTCCTATCCAATATTCATGTCCTATATTCTTGTCTAGTTAGACTTTTTGTTATACTGGAGGTGGGTCCCAATTCATTTGTCACAAATAAATGATTTTTTTAAAAAATAGTAGTAGTGGTGTTTTGGTGATTAAAAAAGGGAATTCATATTTTTCACAAACAAAAATATCAGTTTCATAATATCCCTCTCACATGAATAGTAAATAAAAAATAATATATTAAGAATGTTTATGTTAATACTTTATTATCAGTTATGTAGATAAGTATTAGTAACAATTTTTTAGAAAGATGCATAATAAGTAGTGGGGTCCTATTAATTTCATGTATTGACAAGTCTCGCAATTGTAAGCCGATATAATTTATCGTAATACATAGTTGAACTCATAATAAATAGGTGCTATACCTACGTGAGAGAGAATCTTATGAAAATATCAATTTTTACTTGTGAAAAATAATAATTTCTTAAAAAAAAATTGAAAGCAAATTATGTATGATAATTATTTATTATTTATATTTTGATACATTATTTTGTTATTTAATTTTTAAAAAGAAAATTTGTATTTGTAACAGCTTAAAATAGAGTCTCAATAATATTTAGAAGTAAAAGATCAAAAAATATTGAAACAGGGCAATTGTATATTTTTGGTTAAGATTAAAATGGTATTGACCACTAAAAGGTAGGTTTTTTAAAGTAAAATAGATTATTTTGCTTGTAACATTTTAAACTTGTTGATATCAATTCTATTATGGTAAGTATTCTTTCCAGTACACCAAAAAAGAAATCTCATTTAATTTTTTTTCAAAGTCAATTTAACGAATCTTATAATTTAGAATTGATGCGATTAATTTAATTTCTAAAAATAGTTTTATTTTGTTAATTAATAATATATTTAAGATAATCTATAATGATTAAGAAAATATTACTTATAATTAAATGAATTCATATTAAGTTGATAGTTAAATTTTTGTAAATTGACTTAAAAAGTCAGCTCATTTTTGGAATTGAGGTCGTAATATGTTTATATTTAAAAAAAATTAGATTTAATAGTTTTAAAATATTAACTTGTTCCATTTGTTCCAATCAATGTATTTAATATTTTAATTTTAAAAAAATTTCCCTATAATATTAAGTACAAAATAATTATACATACTCATATAATAGACATTTATATATTATGTAATAACCCAGAAATTTCAAATACTGAAATGAAAATTTTAAATGAGAAGTGATTAAAAGAAGAGAAAAATAAATCTTTGGTGGGGTGGGACCCATGGGACGGCTGAAAGCCTGAAAGGTTGGAAAAAAGAGAGAGGGATTGATGATTTTACGAAGAAGAAAAACAGAAGATAAAGAGATAAAAAGAGGAAGAAAAAAAATGAAATACTACAATTTCACTTCCTTTTTTACTCACTCAGCTGCTAAAATAAAGAGAAGGAGAGAGGGGGGGGGGGGGGAGGGGGACGGGGGGGGGGGGGGGGGGGGGGGGGATTTTGCAAGGAGGAAAAAAGAAAAGAAGGAAGAGAAAGAAAGGAAGGAAGGAAGAGAAACAAGAGAGAGACAATAATGAGAAAGAGAAGGAGAAAGAGGAAGAGACAGAGACATTGCAGATAAAGAGAAGAGGAAGAAATTAGTTAAATGTATATATTTAAATTTTGATTAATACTTTGATTTTTATATATGATTATTTAGGTAAAGATGACTTATTTGTGATAGATTAAATTTGTGTAAATAAGAGGAATCAAGAAATTAAAGGAAAGAAAGTTTCGTCGGAATACCTACATAAAATTATTGTTTAATGATTTGTGGGTTGTTTTTAAAACTAAAAAAAATATGGTTAGACTTCTGAGATATAGCAAGAAAATCTAAGAATCGTCAAAAAAATTTTAGGATCGCCGAATAAGACGATCGAAAAATATTTTTCGACAAATTTTTTCGGTAATCTTGTTTCTTTATGTTAGAGACAGAATTTGGAGAAACTTTGTAATAGAAAGTTGTAGTAAATTAAATTTCATACAAGATGGGCATAAAATGTTTTGCGGTTTAACTATTTTGAAATTTCAGTACTTTGAAAATTATAATTAAATTATCAAAAAATTATTTTGACCTGAAATCTTTTTACAGTAATCTTATAATATTATTTCAGAATTACTGAATTATTTTAGAGAATTATTGAAGAACATAAGTATTTATTGTATATTTACGCTATTTAATGTTAGTTTAAAAATAGTGAAAATTCATAGAAAATGTTATGAATGGTGAAAAATTATGAAACTTGGTGAAAAATCTTCTAATAATATAAGATGAATATTAGTGGTGTTTTGAGGACATAAAAATATGTTGGGTTATTATTTCTATTTTGAAATTATTAAATGATAGTTTTTATAAATAAAAATAATTGTAGAAAATTTTAGAATAATCCAAAAAAATGTGAAAATTAGTTGGAAAGACTAAAATAATATTCTTATGGTTTTAGAAGTGTTACTAGGCTCATAAGTTGTCAGGATGTTATGGATTATGAATTATTTTGAAATTATTAATTAGATTATATTTAATTCAAGGTGAATATGTTTTGAAGGGGAATAATGTAAGACCTCGACTTTTAATAGAATTTAAATTATTTATGATTATTATTTTAAATAGTAAGGTGTTAACTTGTTATAATGATAAGGTTAAGGGTGATATGTGCAAATTATAAAAGTATGTCGGAGAATATTCCTTGTGTCGGCAAAAATTCATTTGATTAGGAATATTAGGTAAAAGTATGACGACATCGATACAACCAATCATTGGTGGGCCCTACAAAAAAATATTATCGGATGCAGAAAACGACAGAAATAAGATTTTTAATAAAAATTGTCAACGGTACTGTCACTTTTAACTATTTAAATATTCGGTGATAAAAATACAGTAACACGCGGGATTCTACAGTGGCACACGATATTCCATAGTATCACACGGTATTACACAGTACTTCATATTATTGACTCAATAATTGTCATAGTAACAACTGCATAACATTTTATATTATTAAATCAATAATTATCACGACACAATAACTCATATTATTTGATATAATATAATTCGACTAGTTAGCATCTTTGTGAGTTTATAATAACAATTGTGAATAATTGTTGAAAGATTGAAAATATCTAAATAATTTATAAGTAAAAATTGTTGATTAAAGATAAGTATGATAAGTAGAGGTTTGTTTAATTATTATTTTTACAAAAGTAAGTTTGACAGGACTTGCCGATACTCTACTTTTCCTAAAGTAATCCGAACCACAACTCAATTAAACAAACAAAAATTGTTAAAATCGTGTACAAGTTGGTTTAAATTCCTATGTGGGATCACAAATTTCAATATCAGTATTTTTATATAGTTTATTTGGTTATTTTGTCAAAACGTGTGTGCTAGTTGTCTCTTCAATTTTCAGTATAAATAGGTTGCTCAAATGAGCAACAAAGCACACCATCACAACACCAAAAACATAAAATTCTTCTATTACAATATTGTGAGTATTTTTTTTTTAGTATAAGGATACTCCGAGTGCTACTAAAAGTACTAGAATTACTCAAGTTAATCTCTTATATAACCGTCAGATTTAGTTTCCTACTAAGGTAAGGGATATCATTTTCTTTCATACTCTATATTATGATAAGAAAATTTTATTCGTTTTACAACTTTATAATTAAATGATGAAAATTCTTGAAGTGATTAGAATTTCTTTAATACTCCGTTCCTTAAAGTCTGCAGTTTTAGGAAGAAAAAAAATTGTTCCTTAGAATGCAGTTTTAGGAACCCAATATAGTTTTTGTATGTTTTTTTCAAATATGCCCTTATTTTAATTTTGCAGCAAAGAGTTGTTACGTTCAACAACAAAAGAAGAGAAAGGCTAGCTTTGTCATTTTATCTCACTTATTGGTTTGTGTTTTTTTTGCTAAAACTGTAGTTTTTAATGAACGGAGGGAGTAGTTGGTACTTCATCAATTATCTTTTGACCTAAATCTTCTTATTAAATTTTAATGGTTATATTTGAACTGAAAACTTTATATTTTCTTGAACTTTATATTTTGTACAACAATATAAAAGTTGTAAATAGAAAATTTTGTGTTTGTAGTATATATTTTGGCGATTCAAATTAAATGATAATGACCCGAATTTGACAGCATCACATATTATATATTGTAGGACTAATATTTAAAGTGACGCAAATTTTATCATCTAATTGACTATAGAAGTTCCAATAAGTACTTGGTGGTATATATTATATTCCACACAAGATGTTCAAGATAAAAATAATAATAATTTAAAAGATGAATTAACCACACGATTAAAACTTAAAATATTATATAAATATTATTTTAACCTTAAAAATAAAATTAAAACTTTTTTATTCTCTTTCATTCTTTTAATTTTTTTTAATTTTTTTTGAATAGGTGAAAGAGGGGATAAGTTATTGTCTTCAATTTTCATCGTTGCCTTCTGGGTCTGTCTACTGTCAACAATAATCGAACCTTCGACTTTTATATAGTGAGTCATACCAATAGACCATCTGGGTCTGTCTACTGTCAACAATAATCGAACCTTCGACTTTTATATAGTGAGTCATACCAATAGACCAAGTAGTCATCGGTTTAATTTTTTTTTTAAAATTCATACATACTATTATACTCAAATCATTTTTTACGGGACAGAAGGAGTGTTTGATTATTTAAGGAGTACTAAAATATTAACAAAAAATGAAAGGAAGTCATAATAAGTTATTTAAAATTATAAATGTTTTTTGTATTATAATCTTTGCTTATATAATTTATACTAAAGGCATTGCGTGATTATTCAAGAAATTATAAGACTATGCAAAAGATATGAACCAAATCTTCTTTTGTATAGAAGTACATAACTATATGTATTACTCTCTCGGTTTCACTTCCATATTAACTGTTTTTTTTTAGTTTCATGCGCATGAATTAAGAAACTCGTTTAATACTATCATTTAAGAATTAAAATTTGTATGAAATTCCATCACTACCCTTTTATGGAAAATTTAAAACCATTAATACAAGAGAAAAAAATTATTGGGACAATAATAAAAGTTAGGGGTGATATAGAAAAATAAATAATTTATTCTCTTAGAAAGATGTAAACGACAAATAAGTGGAACAAATTTTTTCTTCTAAAAAGACAGTTAATATGGAACCGAGGGACTACTTTTTAGAATCATCCTACATATTAACGTATAACAAAATGCATGACTTAGTGATATGAAACCAAACAAACAAACGGTTAGCATGAAGTTAACTTTGGTCAATTGATCAATATAGTATCGACATGCAAGCGGGATGTGATCTCTCTCTGCGTGTCAGTTTTGTCAATCATGAAGTTAACTTCATAGTAACCGGATCCAGAAAAGTCAATGATAATATAAAATAGTAATTATCATAAATCAAATATGAAATTAAAAACCCTGAAAATTACTCTCAAATCCCAATTCTGCTAGCTGCCATCGGATTTATCCATCTCCGGTGAAATTAAACTAGAGCTTCTACTAAAATTTCACTTGCAGATCCATATATACACACACACATATTGCTTCTACATATACGGAAATAGATGAGAAGAAGAGCTAATTAAGAGAAAAAGAAATTTGGGTCTTCTTTGGATGATATTGAACAAAGGAGATGGATCATTTTCTTTTCTTTTATTGTTTTTTGTTTTTTTTTTATTTACTTTACCTTTTTTTTCCATACAAGTAATATATTTATTTTATTTTTATTTTTATTTCTTCCAAGCATTTTTAATCTTCTCTTTTTTTTTCACGCTCGTTTTGTTTATAGAGACGCGTAAATAAAAACTATTTTCTTGGAATGTCTAGTTTTGAAATTTTAAAAAGTTCAGTTGACTGATTACATATTTTAAAAGTTTATTGGTGACAAGCAGAATGGGGTAAGACCCTTTTTTGCCGAATCAAAAGTGACTCGAAGGAATTTTACTTAAAAATAAAGTAGAATAAACTATGTAGAAATGGACCAAGTTGGTAGAAGTTATTAAACAAGTCCATTCCCTTGCTTACTCCTACTAGCTTTATTAGCCACATAGTTCCTCAATGAAGGGGATTGAGTAAGCCCATATGGAGCCACTGTAGTATTCAGGTTTCCATTCTTCTGTTGCATTCTCCTCCTAGCCATGTAACCTCTTAGCCAAGGGGTCAAGTCCTCATTGATCTTGATCACTATGAAGAATATTATCCGGTATATCACAACCATGCTGAAAATAACTCCAAGAACCACCCATTTTGATCGATGCACGTCGATTTGGAACACGTATTCCAATACGTATCTGCCACTGATTTTCGGACCGTCGGGCGTCTGGTTGTCGAATTCCAATCCATCTAGGTCATTTTGGTATTGTCCCTATATATAGAATCATCCACAGCAGCAACATTTAAATGCATTAGGTTCATCATTGCACCATTTGCAACAGGTACAAACAAAATAATACGGATTCGGTTACTATGAAGTTAATTTCATGATAAGTAGGTCAATTAACCAATTCAGTGCTGACATGCAGAGAGAGATCACCTCCCGCCTGCGTGTCGACACTGTATTGATCAATTGACCAAAGTTAACTTTATGCTAACCACTCTACTTGTGTGTCGACACTGTATTGATCAATTGACCAATACAGTGCTTATAACAAATGGGCACTAATATTGGAACTGATAAAGGAGTATGAGTAATAATATACCTGAAGAGCCCAGAAGTGAAAACTGATGTAAGACATTGGGTATCGCCAGACCGGTTTTGGAATGTCATGAGGGAGTCGAAAAAAGCCAGATACCAGCATGAATATCCCCTAAAATGTGGATTAAAAAAAATAATATGTTGAAATAATTATAACCCAAAGTTTTTAAATCGAGTATTTATTTAATTATGTACAAAAAAAAAACAAAAAAAACCTGAATTCCGGCACCTATGATAATTCCCATGAGGAAGTTGGGAACAATGCTGGCAATGGCCATCATCAGGCTCTCTACGACAGTTACACTCGCGTAGAGGCACAAGAGGAAGAAGAGATAATGAATGAAGCCGGGATGAAGATGGACCATGAAATAGCAAATTGTTCCAGAAATTAATGTAATCATCATTAGAAATGGCATTGCAGATATTGTGTTGCTGAGCACAAATGCAGCCACCCCATAGTGCCCATTCAGCCGTTCTCTTTGAAAAACCTGTATAAATTTTGTGTTTAACAGCATAACAAAGTCATTCTGGACCTAAAAAATGTATAGTATTTTTTTCAACTGGAATTTTTACAAAATCTAGTGATTTTGGTATAATTTGGATACATATAAAAAACAGTGTTGTACAGTCTGTGCAACACTGCTTTTTATATGTATCCAAATTACACCAAAATCACTGGATTCTGTAAAAATTTCAGTTGAAAAAAATACTACACTTTTTAGGACTGGGACCTAAAATATCAGTACATAGTACAAACTCCGTCCCGAAATGAGTCAATATCGAATTTTTTGCTTGCCCAAGACACTTTTTCAATATTGAAGTGCTAAAATTTGTTTGGGAAAATATTATTGGGCAAATTTTGTTTGTGTGTCGTTCAGAAAGTAAAAAAGTCAATTGTGACACTCATTTCTGGATATATGGATGGGTAATACGCACCTTCATGTCTTCAACAAAGGACGGAAATCCACCAATGGACATGAATGTGACAAATCCGAACACAAAAGAGGCACAACATCCTCTTGCCTGCAAGTGCCATTGCAAATAGGAATTAACAGAGAAGATTAAAGATGAAAACCCCGTGACATCGCATTTTCTAGATAGGTATAGTGACCAAATAAACACGCTAATGCTATGTTTAGATTGAAAGAATGAAACTACGATAGAAATAGAACAGAGGAGAATGAATGAAAAATTGAATGGAATGAGTCATTTCTCGAAAAACCCCTCCCCTCCTCCTCCCCTCCTCCCCTAAAGAAATGAAAATCATCAATTTGGCAGGAATGTACAATATTAAGTTATTCCATTTCTACTTTGATTCCTGCAATCCAAATGCAACATTAGAGTGGGTAATAGTAAAGATGAATACCAGAATGGCATTGTAACTCGTTCCGACATCCAAATATATGGTTCCTATGCAGATAGTGACCAAAATATAGACCACAAGCCTCAGCCAGTAATAGCCAAAGTCCCTTGACATGTTAACAAATGAACGTTTAGTTAGGATAAAGGCCTGCATCAAGAAACTAGCTTGGCTGCCTCCTGAATCTAGCACAGTTCCATTCTGCACAACAATTATGAATATTATAAAGGATCAAATTGGTTAAATATACCACATTATTTTCCTAATGACTAGATAAAGGAAAAACGGACACTTACAAGTTTGATCATCTCTTCAACCGTTTCTCTTGCTGAGTAATTGTACTGAGATGAGCTATAGAAATTCGTAAGAGTTCGGATAGCTTCAGCTGTCGTCGTCTTCTTCAGAGGATCGCCATCTGCCTCAAACTTGGCATGGGAAAAATTTAACAAAATGCGGTTGAAAAATTAGTGTCCCGGCCAGTTTCATATAGCAGTGTGAGGCAATTGACTAATCATAAGAACAGACTAAAATTTCTATGCAATTATGCAATGCTACTGATTAAGCAAAAAGTGATTAGATGGGGGAAAGTAGAATTTGATACCCGTTGTTTCATGGATCCTTTAAGAGTTGTCTTAACTTTGTCGAAATCAGAATTAATGCACCGCAAAAAATGATCAGACGGGTTCCTTAGGGCTGGGCATGGAAATCCAGCTTGTGCAAAGAACTGCTCACACACTCACACAAACATATATAAATATTAACAACAATGTTTTTGGAACCTGATCGTTTATCGAACCCTGGATGGATAAGTTATTACCTTTATTGACCCAGTAACGTCATTAATATATATAAAATATATATTATTAGTAATTAAAAGTTTTTTTAAAAATCTTGCTTTTTATGAACTAAAACATAATAAAGATGAGTTATAACATTAATAAAAGTGGTTAATTTTAATATTAATTTTTTAAGTCAACTGGGTCCAGTGGCGAAGCTAGAAACTTGTGGCAGTGGGGGCGAAATTATTACTAAGCTACAAATAATTTGGCGGGGGTTCGAGGGCAGCGCCCCTGAGCCAATTTTTTTAAATACTTTATACTTTCGGGTCACATATATATACACTATATTACAATAAAAATATAATAAGTAATAATATATGGTATGTATACACTATATTAACTCATAATAAAAAATTTTAATTTATAAGTAAGTAATTCATTATTTATTTTTAAAAATAATATAAATTAAATTATTATTTAGTTTAAAATATTACAGAGAAATATACATATATTGAGAGGATATGAGTCATGTCAATAAATTTGATTGAGAAAGTTATAAAATTTTAATTTGACCCCGTATAATAAAAAATTTATAAAATTTCAGTGGGGGCAATATATATATATAATACTTAAAATTTTTAAAATTTACCTTTTATAAAACAAAAAAAAATAATCAGTGGGGTCGATTGACCCCACAAGTGTCTATGTGGCTTTGCCACTGACTAGGTCAATTAACAGGGTTTATCGATGGTCAAAATCCTTGTTAATTGATGGTAGTATAAAATGACGCAATGTTCTCAAGTTAAACGTCAGAATTATGTGGAAAGTGTCATTACTACTTAAGAAAATGAGACCGACCTCCCTTGGTGGAATGTTTCCTCGTATGAAAATTTAATACCCACAAAAAAAAAAGTATAAGTAGATAAATTTTTTGCCTCATAAGCTTCTGAAGCCTGACCAAAGTAGACTGTTTTTCCTCCGGAAAGCAAGTACAAGCGATCAAAGAGTTGGAAAACTTCACTGCTTGGTTGATGAATAGAGGCTATGACAGTCCTTCCATCTCGAGAAAGAGCTCGTAACGTCTGAGTTACAAAGAATGCCGAAGCACTGCAATCAAAAATCATTTAACATTCAATATAATTATAAAAGGAAAAGTACTCCATCCACAATAATTAGAGACATCATTAAAATTTGAACAAAAAAAAAAAGACATCGTGTAGAAATATAATTTTTAATTTTTGTCCTCTCCTTTTAATTAAATTAGATCCGTAAATGAACCAAGTTGTCAGCGAACAAAGCTCAGTTTCAGCTAATTTAAGTTGACCTAAGTTCGTTTATCGAGTCCAGCTCGAACAAGGATTGCCTTCGGTTTAATTAAATCACGAGTCAAAGCTTGAACTATACTATATTCAACTCGAGCTTGCTTAAACTCGGCTTTAGCATTTAATTAATTTAATAATTATTAAAGCTCAACTAGGCTCTCGAGCTCAAGTTCGACTCGTTTATAGTCGAACTCGAACAACATATTCACACTCATTTAAAAGCATAGTTTAAATTTTAGTCAAACTTGTTCTTTCAACTCATTTACAGCTTTAAATGAAATATCCTTTCGCCTTGGAATCAAAATAAAAGTAAGTACATACTAGGCAAAGCTTAACACACACAAGTATAAAATAGTTAACAAGTCAAACAGAACTCTCATTTACGTACAGATCACTGGCGTTGAGTCTGAGCTAGTGTGTAAAAGATGGATGCAAAAGGGAGGATCTGAGATTTTTAATTTACCTATCAAGACCACTTGTTGGCTCATCAAGAAAGAGCAACCTAGGCCTCATCAGGATTTCAAGGGCAATGCTAACTCTCCTCTTCTCACCTCCACTAATCCCTCGCAAGTGCCAATTCCCAATGACTGTATCTGCACAATCTTGAAGCCCCATTTCTATGATTGTACATTCAACCAATGATCGCTTTTCTGACCAAGCCATTTTGTCAGGGAGACGAAGGCGAGCTGAATATGAAATTGTTTCACGGACTGTAAGAGTACCAATCAAGGTATCATCTTGAGTTACGTATGCCTGAATTATTGATCAGTTTAAAAAAGAATTAAAAATCATGTAAATAACTTGGATACGAATTAGTTTAATTACAGCAATCAAAAGTTTGTAGTAAATGTTTGAGGGAACCATGACATAATTGTTTGGGGAATTGGCACAACATGCCAATGGACTGGACTGGCCTCATTGACTCAATTGTTTGGTTTCAAGGCAGTAAGTTATCCAAAAACATCCTTAATTTGTCTCTCACTGACTACATCCTTATACAAGATTTGGGAAGCAAGGAACATGAAGAAGACACATAATTAAGGATGCTCTGATTCCACCTAGACAGCTTGCCAATGATGTTAATATTATAAAGTCTAGACTTTCTCTGGCTGTATAAATCTTTTGTTAAAGCCACTAACCACTGTTCTTTCTATTGTAACTGACTTCTGTAATTTATTTTGAGGGTTTATTTCCTCTCGTTTATAGTTTTATCAGTCCTGTCTTCACATGACTTAACTATACTTTTGGGTATGCCCCTTAGGCATTGTATATTTTGTTCTCAACTACACAATCAACCATACTTAGAAAAAAAAAGAAAAACATAATAGTTGTTAGGCAAAATATGAAGAAATAGCTAGAAAGACTCACAGCAGCCCCAAAAGAGAGCTTTGTTCTACGCCCATTCAGATAAATACTCCCGGAAAGAAACGCATTGGAGGCAAGGCGGGTGGCCAATGAATCCAGCAAAGTAGATTTCCCAGAACCAGACGGGCCCATGAGGGCCGTAAAGGTTCCGGGGTCGGCGTACCCGGTTAGCCCTTGTAAAACATTCTGAGTCTCGCCATTGCTAAGAGTGACCATCACCGTCAGGTCCTTCCAAGCTAAACGGGCCGAAACATCGCCTATGAATTCATTCTTTGTTTTCTCTTTCCAAAGGGTCTCACTTAGAGGACTCAATCCTCTACTCCTCACTAGCATTTCAATAATGTTTTCTTGAGGTTTTTGTGCTTCTATTTCCATTGTTACCTCATTTGTGGAATTATTTGACATGGCCCTTGTTTGTTGTTTTTGGTTTCTTGATTTTTGTAGAAGAAGATAATGTTATGAGTTTGAGAGAGATGTTGAAGTTTTGGGCTTGTGAAATCTTAACTTGATAGTGAATGGAAAATATTGGGAAAGAATGAAAGATTTTAATTTGTAGAGAGTGGGGTTGGGGTGGGGGTGGGAGGGGGGAGAGGAAGAAGGGAGATCAGGTGGGGAAGTGAAAATGGTGGAATATATGGGGGTTTTAAGAAGGAAAAGAAGAAGAAATGGAGAAGTGGGATTTCAAGAAAGTCTTTCTAGGGGGACATTTTTCAACGACATTTATAGTGACATTTTTTTTTTGTAGTACCTCTAAAAAAATGTATAGTATTATTTAAACTGAAATTTTTGTAAAAAATAGTGTTTTAGGTGTAATTTAGATACATATAAAAAACAGGGTTATACAGACTGTACAGACCTTATTTCTTGTATGTATCCAAATTACACCTAAAACACTATTTTTTATAAAAATTCCAATTGAAATAAATACTATATATTTTTTGAGAGGTACTACAAAAAAAAATCAAAAAAATGTCGCTAAAATGTCAGCTCAACAATGTCGCCCTAGACTAATTGTTTCAAGAAGCTAGGAAAGAAACAAAAATGGAAAAAATGGGTTTTCAAGAAGGAAAGAAAATGGTGAGAAATGGGATTTGTATGAGAAATGGGAGATTTGTGAGTTTGACTGGATGGGGGAGTTAAAAGAGTGGAAGGAGTATTGATCATTCCCATGCAAAAACAGCCTATAGCCTCAACTTTAGGGATATATTTCATGTTGAATAATGGCAGGTAATTAACTAGATTTTTTTTATTTCAAGCAATTTAAAATATACAGTCAGTTGTACAGTTTATATATATAAACCTTTTTTTTTTGTGAACTATCCAAATGAATTGCCTATTTTGGACAGGACAGATTTATAAAAAGTAATTTAATTTATCAAGACAAAGCATTCGTAAATTATGTACAACACAATTCATTAATATTTTACTTAAATAAAATAGATTGTTTTTATTTAATTAATAGCCTAAATATTTAAATTCCAAACACGTACACTACTTGATTAATGTTCTCTAGCTGTCCTTCCTTTCTCTTCCATATTCTTAATTAACTTCCCATCTACTCTCATAAATATCACTACTATTACTGTACTCTCTTGAAATTAAAAAGAAAGATCGGAGAAGTACTGTTAAGGACGTAAACGAATCTAGTCGAATCGAGTATTGAAGTTATTTAATTAATAAAATTTATTGAGTATAAAATAAGATTTGATTGAGACTCATTTAACTACTGAGTCGAACACGATCTCGAATCGAGCCCTGAGCAGTTTGAACTTTTTGAACGAATATGAATCCGAATATCAATAGAAAATTATAATTTGAGGAGATTCGAGTAATTTATCGAACTTTAAAATATGTTCATATTTGACTCATTTATATTTTGAATCGAGCACGAATCGAACTTTTAATCGAGTAAGTACGAATCGAGCCCGAACTGTTTGCTCATTTTATAGCTTTAATTACTATTACTCTTGTACTTTGTTTCGGGTGTTCATCTAATAAGTTCTGGCAGGTCCTGGTGGGAAACATTAAATATAAGCCGACCTTTAATTACCCTTTTGACCTTTCTCACTACTCCTTCCCTCTCTAACCTACTACCACCCAGTAACACGCGTAAACTATGTGGGATAAAATAAATTTTTTTTTACAAAATTTAGAAAATTAAATTAAAAAAGTAAATTAAAAAAAAATAATAATATATTTAAAATTATAGAGGCAAAAAAATCACGAAATAGGTCATCGACTTCCCCAAGCGGCTTTATATATAGAGATATCTAGATAATAGTCTTATTTTCAATTTTTTACTTTGTTCATCCATATTACAATTAACATAATGTATTCCAATAATTAAATTGTCTTACATCCCCCATATATTTTATAAAAATAATTGTATTTATGGATATATTTTGTTTAAAAACAAGGGTTTCTTTTATCTTTAAAAAATAATAATATAAAGCGACACAATATCTTTAAGATTATGTTTGTAATTTCATTAATTATAATATCACCACTACTAAAAACAGCTTATTATTTTTAAGGATAAATATGAAAAATAATAATTACATTCTTAATTTTCATAAATTTTATAAAGGAAAACTTTTTGTGAAACAAAAGAATTACTCCTATTATATTTACAATTAAAATTTACTTTCGCAAAATATATCAAAATAATATTCATAATAAATAAACTTTTTAAAGAAAACTTATGGGAGCAAATATGATACCATTTTGGGACAGATAGACTACACTTCATTAGGTCAAAATAAGGCAACATATTAATAGTATGAACTAATGGAATAAAGGACAATAATGCCAGTTACATTTTGTCACAATATTGGCCAAACAGTACACCAATGAACAATTAATTAAGTAACCTATTAGGCTATTTTTGTACATGGGGTACAGAAAAAATTAACTAACTAGGGAAAATTGGAAAATGATACTACCTTCCGTTCCTAAAAAATTATTGATTAAGATTTTGGTATATGAATTAAGAAAGTCATTTAATATTAGTAAAATTTATTTGAAATTCTATCACTACTCCTTTATGGGAAATTAAAAACTATTAATATAAGAGAGAGGATTTATTGGGACAATGAGAGAAGATAGGGGTAATATAGGAAAGTAAATAATTTATTCTTCTATGAAGTTGTAAACGACAAATATTTTAGAATAATTTTTTTTTTCTAAAACGATAATCTTTTAGGAACGAATGGAGTAATTGAAAATAGAAATGTGACAACTCATGAGTTTTGATTAGGAAATAGGAACCCAATTTAATTTGTTTTGCTACAAATATAGAAATTAAGACAAGTCCCACAATCAATGAATGACAAGTTTTATTTTTAATATTAATATTATATTATTATATATTTAAATGTTTACTTGGGAGAAAAAAACTTTGTAGCTAATTATTTTATAATTTAAATAATAAAAATATAATGTGTAAGATATCTACACATTAATTACACGTAACACCACTATTAAATCTACAAGTTTTTCTTATACTATTCATGACACTAGTTTTTTAATGTGAGAATACTAAAGAATCCTACGTAACACCAATAATAAATCTCTCTATTATGAGTGTTAGAGTATGTTTTTGAATGTTTAAAAAATACATAATTAGTGATTCTGATGACTGTTTTTGTTTATAATTGATTTTAAAAAAGTAGTCTTCATTTGGTAAATAAAAAACGTTTAAATTAATAAGAAGTTTAAAAAATTTGGTATAAAATAAATTGCTAATCACTTATTTCAATTGTAAATTACTAAAAATGATTGTTTTGAGAAGTAAAGATAGGTAATGAATGGAATTACAAAAAATATAAATAGGGAATAAATTAATAATATACTTAGTTAAATCTGATTATTAGATTTGACAAATAATTAGAAACTCTAATTTAAAACTTCTGATTATTTTTTAAAAAATAATTATAAAACAATTTTAAAATAAATTTATCAAATATTTTTTACTTCTTAAAACTGATTATAAATATGTTTGGCTGTTCTTTTAGAATTTTTTCTTCTATGGGTATTTAATTGTGTGCTATAAATATCCTTAAAAACAATTTGTAAAATTCAAAAAAAAAATATTATAATAAAAATCACCTTAAATTCCCCTCGGGAAATGAACACCTACCAGTCTACCACAATGCAAATAGTAGTACTACTATGGAACAAGCAACATATTGTAGCTACCTAGTATTAGAATAATTACTACTATTAAATGGACAATTAATTAACACTATGACAGCAACATGAGTTCATGACCCTAACCAGTCAAGTAGTCAACCAACTCACTATTAATGCTTCCCCCGGACCCTTTAAAATAATGTTACTATCACATAAAAAAATCATATAATATTTATATACACACACATATATTTATAGATCCGACATATTAGGCAAGACCTATAATATACATGTGTGTGTATATGAGCACAGGGCCGACTCTGAATTTTTAAGAGCTTAAAGCGATAACAAAAAAAATAAACCTTTTGCGAATTGCTATTAAGATAGGCATAAAAAAAAACTAAAAACTTTCCATGAACAAAAGAAGCATCAATACGAAAGAATACCAAATATAATAACCGACTATTTTAATATTTTTAAAACATCATTTAGATATCACATTATCACTAAGTTAAAAAAGTAATCAGTTCAAAGACATCACATTATCAGTTTAGATTTTTTTTATTTTTTGTGAGCCTTTAAATTTAAACTGACGTGGACTGGGCTCTTTTGTTTGAGTATATATATACATAACACAAATAACTCTTGAGGGTCCTAAAAAGTTAGTCAATTTTAGTGAGCCTAAAGCCCGGGCATCTTGGGCTTTAGCCCAAGGCCGGTGCTTGTATGAGCATTATGTGACCTTTTTTTATGTAATAGTAGTATTGTTGGCCCCTTCACACTCATGTTTGTCAGTTTTTATGCTTAGAATTTCTGAATTTTTTTTTTAAATTTAGGAAAATATTAGGAGAAAAAATAATAGCTCATGGCTTTGTTTAGTTTTGTTTACTGAATTTAGCAAGGAAATTAGAACATAAATATTTAAAATTTATTTTATATGTTATAAGTAAGAGCAGTTACGGAATTTTATTTTGAAGATGGCTAATAAGTCTTAACATTCGTAACTACGATTATTTGGATTGAGGAATAAATTTTATAAAAATTTAAACGTGTAATCATACATAATAAAATGATATTTTTTCACAATATCTCAGTTTTAATCACTAAGATAAGATTTCATCCACTAATAAAATGAGATATCTTGTTACTAAACTATGGCATTTAATTTTAAGAAATTGATATTTTCACAAATAAAAATGTTAGTTCTACAATATCCTCCTCACATAAATAATAGGTAGGGTCCTACTCTCATGTAAAAGAGGAACTTATAGAACTAATATTTTTAATTATGGAAATATCAATTCCCTAGTTTTAACTCCATAAAATAGTTAATTTATGCTTTTGGGAAACATAGATCTATTACATTACTCAATATACAATTAATCCACATGCATGTAGCTTGAGAAACTTCCTCCAACATGTGATTTAGAAATCATATCTATTATTTTGTGAATCATACGCTCTAAAAATAAGAAGATATGTTATTAATAAAAAAGAATTACATGCATAAATTAAAACCTGCATGTCCAAAATATAAGATTATTACTGATTTTTTAAAGTTAATTCAAGATATTTTTAAACTCAAAATTGACATGAATTTTTATAATTTTAATTGATACAATGATGAATCAATATTGTAAACTATCTAAAAAATACGACTCAATGTAATATTTATTATTTTATAAATTTTAATGAATCATCTCAATTGTAAGTTTAAAATGTCTTAAATTGACTTTAAAAATTAATAATAATCTTGTAATTTGGAACAAATCCTGCTATGTATTGCAATAAATTTAACTCGAATTACAATTGCGAAACTTTTCAATACATGAGATTGGTAAAAATTATAAGAGGACCTCAGTTATTACAAATCTCTCCAAAAATATTATTACTAATACTTATCCACTTAAATCGACGTAAAACATTATAAATCTTTATGTGAGGAGGTTGTTTAAGTTATTTATAAAGTTAACCCTCTAAG
Organism: Panax stipuleanatus; assembly: GCA_020205555.1. NCBI lineage: Eukaryota > Viridiplantae > Streptophyta > Magnoliopsida > Apiales > Araliaceae > Panax > Panax stipuleanatus. The sequence continues at coordinate 130,449,897 of CM035124.1, forward strand.
TTCCATCTTTTAACAAATTTAGTCCCGAAGTTCAAAATTCACAAAACTCTTCAGAATACGACTCATCTGACATCTTCCTTTCACTCGCCCCCTATCAAAATTCTTACCGGGATTGATTAATGTGTTTCCCATTGGGATCGGTTGATATATATATATATATATATATATATATATATATATCAAATACAAAACTAGTCCTATTACGTAATGAACACCGACGACTATAGAAAGATCTGCACCGTTAAATTAACTGGTAAAACTAACTAACTTTTCAATTGTAAAACTTAGACAACCGCATAAGATCAATTATATTAATTTATTATTCCTAGAAATATTTTATCTTAAGATTCGTCTGTTATTTAATCTTATAAACTTATATATTTATTATTTTTAAAGTCATTTAATGATCTATTAATTATCATTTCAAGTGAAAAGGTGCATGCATGCATGGTAATATAAAATCTCTTTAATCATTTGATGTAACAAATGACCTTAGAAAGTATAACATTAATAGTCCATAAGATTAATTAACGAACTAATTAACGCACATGTGTATAGATAGGCATATATAATATTCAAATAGTAATAAGTAGTAGCTGGATTTGCAAGCAATGACTCTCAAATCTCAATGTTGGCAAGCCTTGACGATAAAGAGAGGTAGCACCAACTGTGCGCCCATGCACGGCCGAGTCTCAAAAGTCAAGACCCAATGATCAATACATGATTTTTTTTTTAATTCGGATTAATTATAAACCCTAGTGGAGTAGGTAATTAGATCCTTCTTAATTCTCATCATATATATACACTGCAAAACCAAATCAAACAACACTATACAAAATATATACTATATGTTTGTGATGTAGGTAGCTAGCTAGTTCATGCGGTGGATTGTGCGGGGAATGTTACTTGGCTCGAGATAATTAAGTACCAACACATACATGCATGCATGCAACTAGTTAGTTTTCTCGGACCAGGCTTCATTCCCCTCACAACCTAGCTTCTCTCTCGATCACTTGTTTTCTCCAAACAAATTAAGGTGCCAATTCTCTCTCTCTCTCTAGATCTCTCTCTCTCTCTCTCTCTCTCTCTCTCTATATATATATATATATATGTATATGTATGTATATATGCATGCAGTTCAATTGTCCATATATATATATATATATATATATATATATGTTGTGTGTTGAGAAGATAGGATCTTAATTTACATCCTTGTCATGGCAAGTTAAGATTTGCTTGCTTTCAAGGCCGGCTTGTTCAAAGCTTAAGAAACAAGATTGGTGATAGAAAATTTTGCTTTATTCAATTCTTGGACTTTAAAGCCCTTGTCCTCATAATTAATATATGTCCAAGATAAAATAATGGGAGAGAGACAATATAGAAATAATATTAGTAGTTCCCTAAAATAAATTAACGAGCTAAGTAACAAATTAATTTACTCTCCCTCAAGATGTAGAAGTACTTTCAATATGACTGCTGCTGAAACATCACTGAAATTACTCAATGAGGATTGACCAAAGCTTATTCCATTTGTTGGAAAAGTGAATTAATTAAACATGTTCACGTAGCGGAATATGATTAGATTGTAAGGTTCTAATACAAGTGTGAGATGAGAGTTAACGTACGTTGATAGAACTAAAACACTTGAATTCACAAAGAAGATAATAATTAAACACCTTTAATTTCTCAGTAGAAATTAATGGGATGAGCATAGTTTTGCAGCTCTAAGGAAATTCACATGAACATGATACAAAGTGCCTAACAGCAAGCAATGTCCAAATTTCTAAAGCCTTTTTTTTTAACATGCCTAATTTCTAAAGCTAGTCTTATAGTATGTACTCTTTCCACTAGGAAAAGATGCTATCTATGTAGCCTTAAATTCTAACTTTAAATTTGGTTTATTTCCAAGTTTTGTGACACCCCATTTCTCAAAGGGAAATGGATGTCGCGCACAAAGTATAATAAATATAATGCTGTAATAAATCTCAAAATACTTTCAATTAGACTGAATATAAGTCGTTATAAATGTCAATTTAAATAGAAATATATAACTCCATATTAACATAATTTTTTCCTCTAAGAATAAATATCAAAATAGGCCCAAAACATCTATTTACAAAATATTACAAAATCCAAAAGGATACGTCGTGGACTGATTATACTCATGTCCTGGTGTCAAGAGAAAATGTTTGTAGTACCCTCACAGGTGGTTAGGTCAAGTATACCGTAAAGATTAAACTACAAAATATAAGCTAAAAGAGGTTCAAATCACAAGCCTTACATGACCATCTCCAAATGATATCGAACTAATTCAAATACAAACATACTTAATTATCACAAGATATATATATATCAATGATCTAAATACTCCTGAATGTAAATGAAAATATACAAAGAATGATACAAACGAATAAAGTGTCAAAAACATAGTTTTTTAAATTACGAAATATTACATTGCTGATATGGGGAATAGAACCACAATCAAGAAGCTAAGTACGGATTCTAACAAATATGGTATGTTAGAGAGAAACATGTAAAAAATATCAATAAAAAACATAAAATTATCAAAAAAATTCAATAATGTAGCAAAATTACATGATCCATCCCTTATCAATTTATCATTAATACAACGTACGCACACTAATATATACTAACCTAATAAATGTGTCGAATCAACTACTTATTCAAAAAGTTAATTTTTTAAATTGTGACTTCCTCATACTTGTTAATCCATGTACACTCTAATTTTCGTCTGAAATATCTCAACAAATACTTTAATTTTCTTTTACCTTAATTTTCAATTTTAGGAAACATACTCAAAACACTTTAGTCCCATTGGTAGGGTACATAATTAAAGGCTCACCAAGGTCATAAGCCATTTTCAACTACAATTCAATATTATCCAAACTGTCACATAATATTCCAATACTATCTAGCTATAATAAATGCAACAATTAAAATCTAAAGGCCATTTTTGTTTGTAAGAATTATAATTCCGGGATTATAATCCATGAGATTATAATTCCGGGATTATAATCAATGAGATTATAATTTTAGGATTAAATAGTCCTAGTCACATGTTTGTTTTTTATGGAATTATTCATGGGATAACTTAAAATAATCCCATGTTATGTTTGTTTTTTCCAGGACTAATTAAAGAATTGGATTAAAAAATATCGTTTGGACTATTATACCCTTACCAATAATATCATATTTTAAACTATAATTTAAACTTATTTATACATCAAAAAATAATTAAAAAATAATTAAAAACTTTTAAATAAGTGGCTATATTATTTAGTAAATATTATTTTTTTAGAGGGGTAGGGGTGGGGTGGGGTGTATATATAATCAGTAAATATTATTTTTTTAATTTTTATAGGGTGGGGTAGGAGTGAGTGGGATGAGTGGGGTGAGTGGGATGGGTGGGGTGGGTGGGGTGGGTGGAGTAGGGGTGGAGTAGGAAAATATAAAAGAACAATACATAGCAGAGAAGACGTCACAAATTTGCAACAGGTTTTACTATGATATTAGATGCATCTATTCTTGGAGACTCATTAGAAAAATTATATGGTATCAAAATCATAGGCAAAATGTTCAACTAACAATATGAATATTGGCGATGCCAAAAAAATAGAATGCAACATAGATTTCTGTAATGCACGTGTGTCCCCAGGTTACGTTTATAAACAGATTTCTAGCTCTACTAGGCATCACGAACGTTGATACTTGACTGAAACTTCACATTATAACCACAAAGATGGATGGAAGGAAATAAAGATTCCTATAACCTAAATATACTATATAAATTTTATGGTGTGGTGTGGTGTGGGGTGGGATGTATATAATCAGTAAATATTAATTTTTTAATTTTTGTGGTGTACGGTGGGGGTGGGGGTGTGGGGGTGGGCGGGGTGGGGGTGTATACATAATTAAAAAATATTTTTTTTGAGTCGGGGGGGGGGGGGGGGGGGGGGGAGGAGGAGGGGAGTGGGGTGGGGGTGGCGGGGTGTATACATAATCATTAAAAAAAATTTGAAGGGGTGGGAGTAGGGAGCGAGTGGGGGTGCGTGGAGTGGGGGTGTATACATAATCAATAAATATTATTTTTTTAGGTAGGGTGGGTGGGGCAGTGGGGGGCCGGTGGGTGGTGTGCGGAGTGTAGGTGTATATGTGACGCTCAAAAATAGGTTCAATATCAATCTATTCTGAGTCGTCAAATACATGGTACAGAATTCCAAATACAAATCTTTTATAACAAAAGGTCGTGAGAACTACGACCATACAACTGTGAGTTTCAATACAAATCGTATATAATACGAAATATAAACACTCAAATTCAGTCCTCAATAATTATAATTATTATCACACTATTTTACAAAAATAGTGAGGACTACTACTGCTCTACTCTGACCATCACCCTATTCTCCGACTAGTTCCCGCAACATTCTCATTCCCTTACGAGGACAATAGATGAAAAGGGTGAGCTCAACTAGCCCAGTAAAGAATATTATAACTAAGATAATGAAAAATAAATTATTGCTAGCCTTCAATAAATCAGATAAAATATTATGGACAACAAGTTTTAGATCAATATTCGCAACGAAAATAACAATTCATTAGAAGAGTTAAGTAGAGAATGAAGTCTACTATCTTCTATAATTTAAAAGTTCATCATCAATATTTTATCCCTGTAACATCAATAAATATACATCTTGAATCAAATATTCATCTTTGCACTACGGACCAAAGATATTCATTTATATCACCAGTTGGTCATGTTCATTTCAACACCTGTCCATCTTTGCACTACGAGCCAAAGATATTAATCAGATAATTATTTATCTTTGCTCTACAAGCCAAAGATATTCAGTTATATCACCATTTAGGACTGAGGATGATGAAAAATAATATAAATAACGAATCCAGTGAGATAAAGGACAAAGATTAGGGATTCATAATTTAGTTTATTCAAGTTCAAGAATGCTCCATAATAATCAATTGCATGTGGAGCAAAATTCAAGAATGAAGTTCAAAACATGGATACAATAAAAGATAGTAACCATAACAAACAACTTGGACAAATAAAAAAAAATAAAACTGTGAATAGTGCCGTATACGTGAATAGTTTCGTATACGTGAATAGTAACTCCGACATGAAAAGGTAAAAATTTCATAATAAAATTTATAACAACATTCCAATGAAATGATACTAAATGAAACTCAAAATTCGAAGAATTTTTGATCATTTCAGGAATTATAGAAGCAATACTTACCAGTAGTAAATTTTAATTTAGGTATATGAAATGAAATATTATCGCTTTTATAATATGGAATATGAAAGAAAATAATATTTTTTATGAGTATTGAAAGAAAGTAACATCATTTACGAGAAAAATAATATCCCTTACCTTAAAAGGAGAGTATTTCTGACTAGTATGATGGGAATATTCTTGAAAAAAAATTATACTATTTTTTACACTCAAAGGCTTTCTTAAACTCAAAACAAATACACTCAATATTATAGAAGAAGAATTTTCTGATTCTGGTGTGATTTTCATTTCTAAACTAAGCATCTATTTATAGGAGAATGAAAGGATACTATTTGAAAATAAAAATCATGGGCAAACAGTATTTCTTCACGGGCAGCAACCGGCGATTTTTTTTAATTTTACTATTTATTACAGTGCAATAAAATATTTTAATAAAACGAAAACTTTAAATAAAATAAAATATATTCTATTTATAATCTAATAAAACAAAACTTATATAATATATATATATATATATACACACACACACGATAAAGATCTTAGACTCATTCAATTAAAATCTCACCCAAACTCATCCCCCTTTAGCGACGAACCAGGTGACGTTTCGTCCGTCGCTATATATACAACCTTCGTTTATATATTGTTCGTCGTTATATGTTGTTCGTCGCTAAAAGCTAAGACGACGGTTGTATATATAGCGACGGACCAAATCGTCGCCCGGTCCGTCTCTAAAAGGGGGTCAGTTGGGTGAACTTTTAGTTGGATGAGTTTAAGATCCAGACCGTATATATATATATATATATATATATATATCCCACTCACACACACACCCTAACACACACGCCACACACACACACACACCAGATATATATATATATATATATATATATATATATATATATATATATATATATATATAAGTAATAAAAATAACTTTCTACCGACGATTTTAAAAAATGAGTAAGTGGGAGTTCATATAATACGTCAAATTTACAACAAATACTTCAATAAAACCCCCTCTATTTATCTCAACTCACTGACTTCATAAAACACATTTTTAACAACATTTATTCATCATTAATATTATAACTCGCAATATTAACAACCAGATCATTCCTAGGAAATAGTGGGCTTTCCGATAAGGACTTCTCCTTATTGGGGCGCAATTAGATGACCAAACCCCTTTTCTCGACAGAACTTTCTAGACATTGTCAATAATGCAAATAATAATATGAATAACTTTGTCGTCTCAATTATTGATTTAATAATATAAAAATATTGTGCAGATGATACTGTGACAATAATTGAATCAATAATATGAGATACTATACATCAACTACTATGGCAATAATTGAATAAAACTGAGTGACTTCTCACGTAAGTATCAATAATCAAAAATACTGTACAATACCGTGTGCTACTGTACAACCACGCGTATTACTGTTCTTTTATCACCGAGTATTTCAACAGTTTTAACGGTAAAAGTTTTACTGTTATTTATAGAAAACTTATTCTTGTCGTTTTCTTCATCCGACAATTTTCTGTTATAGGGCCCACAAATGATTGCGCCGTCGTACAAATATTCTCCGACAAAAATAATATTCTTCGACCAAACGAATATTTCCCGACACAATAAATATTTTATGACCACTTGCTTAATTTGCAAAATTTGTACATTTCACCCATAATTAAAGCCATTATATCAAATCAATACCTTACTATTTCAAAATAATATATAAAAAAAATTAAATTTTTATTCATAAAAGTTGGGGTCTTATAGTATACATATTCAATAAATATTATTTTGAAAAAATAGATCGACTGATATACGGAAATAATAGAATAGAATATTAAGAAAAGGTGTAGGGATAATTTTGTCTAGCAATTTTTAATCCCAAATGACAGGGATTATAATACCAGATAGGAAGTGGTATTAAATAATCTCACATCCTAAGCTATTTTATAATCGAAGGACTAATAGTGATCAAAGCTCAAATTTAAAAACAAATAAGTCACTTAGGAATTAATATTCATATCTAAATGTAATACTTGCAAACAATCATAACCTAAATTCAATAATCCTGATTCTTAGATAAATCTTCAGTCCCGGTAAATGATGTTTCAACATCCACATTAAAAGATGCCGAAGACTCATCCCCATTTCCACCGCTGCTGCCACTGCGGATGAAACTTTGCACCAAATTCTGCCCAACCTGCTGCGCAGCCCCTTCCACAAATCCCTGAACTACCACATTCATCAAACCACCGCCCACCGGTGCATTCCCACCACCGGCTGCACCAGGAAATGAATGGTGGTGCTGTAGCGGCGGTGGCGGTTGAGCCACCAGTTTAGGAGGCGGTTGAGCCACCGGTTTAGGTGGCAGCGGCATACCAGTGGCACATTCCAAATGAGCGTCAAACTCACACGCGCCACACCGGTATAACCACTGTTTAGAGCCGATTTTACGACAAATATCGCAAGAGAATCCCTTGGTATGGTACGGATTAGTAAAGGCGAGGCTAATCGGGTGAGGGTGAGCTTGATGGGTGACCGACAGCGGCTTAGAAGCACAACCAACGTGAAGGTCAAAATCACAGAGGTGGCAGTGGTAGCTGAAGCCGTTGCCACGGCGGTTGCAGGCGTCGCAGTTGAATATGCCGCCGGGGTAGGCTGAGATGGGGAGGAGAGAGAGGGGGTGAGGGGGGTGGGAAGGGTGGGTGATTATTTGTGGGAATTTTGTGCATGATAAGTGGATGGTGAAGTTGCATGGGGTGCATGAGTACATGTATTCATATGGAGGATATTTACATGCTGAGCATACTAGTGGGGTGATTTGGTTATTGTTGTAGTTGTTTAGTTCTAGTGGATGAGGGTGGCTGAAATGTTGGATGTTTGGATCATGATCTAGCTTCCCCATCTCTCTCTAGATTTTGGAAGAAAGAGATGATCAGGACTTGGAGGAAAAGAAGGGAAGGATTATATAAAGGATTTTGATCGCAGACAGCTTAAAATGGATAATTAATTTATCTGAACTGAACACTATATAAAAATAAGTTCTGAAATGCATCTCTCTTATATAAAATGAAATCTATTTTTATAATCCGTTACGATATGTAGAGAAGGGAAGTTGACTTTGTGGGAGATTGATTAGGTCAATCTAGGTACTTGAACGCGGTTCATGCAAGTTCATTGATTCATTTGTGGTTGACTATCTCTCTATTTCAAATTAAGATAGTCAACTTATTTGACAAATGAGCAAATTGACACAAGTGAGCAACTAGGTTTACAAGAGAAATTTGACACAAGTGACCGACTTGGAAAGTCAGATTAAGATCCAATTTGAAATTATCGGGTTATAATTTGAACTTGATCCGTTTGAGAAACATTTTCAAACTTCAAACTCCGCTCAAATAACCTCACAAGTTCATACTTATTTTTAATCAAATCTATAAAAAAAATATAACAAAACTAAAATTTTAAAAAATGATTCTTAGGGCTTGTTCGGGAATTAATGACTTATTTTAAAATGACTTATAAGTTGATTATAAGTAAAAGCACTCGGTATCAATATGACTTATAAGCTAGATATTAAGTTAAAATAAATTATGAAGGTGATCGGTTCATAATGACTTATAAGTCAAAAAATAAGTGACTGCCAAACACCTTAATAGTGAAAAATAACTTTTAAGTTAATCTGAGCAACTTATAAGTTGTTCCCGAATAGGGCCTAATCATATATATGAAATTTATAGCTTGAAACTACTCATTTAAAATGTATTCAACCAAATATTATTTCTTATTAATCAAATTAAACTTGAAGCTTAAATTAACATTAGTAAGTCGAGTGATGTTGGTTCTCATCCTAGTAAGGTTTTGCTTGGTATGGTATGCATATAGTAGGTGTTACACATTTTGGTTTCAGATTTCCAACAGTTGGATTCTATTTCTCACCTCTCCATGGGGAAGCTATGGCTGTATCAAGCTCTCAAATGGGTTGTAGCTAAAGGATAGACAAATAATCCAACAGCTCACTGATTCACACCAGTTGGACTTTGCTTCTACAAATACCTAGCTGCAAATCTCCTATTAAACATCTTATTGATATAGTTTTTATGGGAGTGGTTAGCATGAAGTGAACTTCATACCCAGTATGTTGGGCATGAAATGAATTTATCATGAAGTTCACTTCATGCTAACCGGATCCAGTTTTTCTGTGTACCTCTATTTTCATGGTCAAGGTTACTAGGACTGATGTTAAGAAAGCACGTAGACTCGCCAAAAAAGGGCTTGTAAAACTAGACTCATTGTTTGCTTTGATATAGACTATATACTATAATTCTACCCCAAGGAAAAAAATTCACCCATTTGTCGGAAGAAGAATCAAAGAACGATGAAAAAAAGGAAGGGAAAGAAACTCGCATCAAATTCTTGTCATACAAAGAAAGCAAGCACCAACTTTCTACAATTACAATGCTTAATTGTCAGTACCAAGATGTCTTTCCCTAGTTAATCTCAATGCAGGCAAACCATTTATCTAACTAGGCAAATACCAAATTCAACTGTGTCAAAAGTATTACACCTACCACAAACCAGAAATTATATACAGGTCAATTACTGTGAGATGGCTTGGTACCTCTAACGTCAAAACTATGCTCCATCTTTGGATTTGTCAATTGTGCCTCAGCTAACAATTTATGGAGGATGACGAAGCTCTTAGCTTGTAACAAAATGATACCTTGAATCGACATGGCTCTCGACGTCCCAAAGAAAAGAACCAAAAGTTACAGCCTCCAGAACAAGTCGTCTCAGACCAGCAAAGCTAATCATAATATTTTTGTCTTTGGAGGAATCAACGGTTCCATGAGGAGTGATAACAATCTCAGGTCTACCAAACAAAGCTTCAGCATGTTTCTCAATAATGCTAATAGCCTCTTTGGATCTCATGGTTGCATATCTTTGAAGTGTCTCAGCATCAAAGGCCATCACATAAGTCTTCAATCGTGACGATTTTAATCCCTGACCAAAACCCCCAGGGCCCATGCCAGAAGACCACGGCGAGGCTTCAGGCTGCTGTTGTGCATTCATGGAAGAATTGTTAACATTATTGGCATTGGGTCTTGTCTCCTCGCCAACAACTTGCTCAATGTTACTCTCTTCATCAGGGTTTCCGTGTGGCAGGATTTTCATTGCCTTTTCTAGCTGAAACCTCTGGTCAACACGCTTAAGGAAATATCCATACATCACCGATGCTGCGTAAACCTGGCCAACCTTTAGTTTGCTTATCTGAGCTACAGAGGAAGAATCACCCAACCGGTTTCCTAAAATGAAAGACAAGTGATTCTGGATCATCTCATAGGCTTCAGGAGAGTGAAGTCGCTCAAGTTTCTCATCTTGGCGGGCCCATGTGTCAACTTTTCCAGACGAATCGGCAAGACGATGAAGCTATAGTGGGTATCAAAGAAACATTGGCATCCATGAACTTCTGCACTACCAAAGCATATAATATCTCTTCCAGAACCTTTTTCCTTTCATTAGCCTTCACCTCAGCAATTCTCCTGATAAAGTCAGAACCCCGTCAAATAATCAATTTTCAGCAGACATTCGATATCAAATACTCTTTTCATCTATAAAAAATTTGAATGAACAGAAGGAAAAAATAATGCACTTAAATTGCCTGCGAATAAATAAATTAGTATTTTGGTTGAGACTTGGGATTACAAGTTGGTTTCAAGGAACAAGACAATGGATCAATCCACCATTACATTTACAGCCCAAATCAAAATTATTAATATGAGTCCTTGCTTTAACAACAAACGCAAAAATATAAAACTATGACACATGTTATATGCATATTTCTCATCATGGCAACGGATGGGATAATCATGAAAGGTTTTTGCTTAAGTAGGAGTAAAAATGCAGCTTTCTTGAACGTTTTGCAACCTAAACTTCACCATTAAATTAAACACAAATCAGATCAGAATCAGAAAAATAAGACAGTAAGAAAAATAGAGTAGAAACAATATCAAAGTGTAATCAGTACTCCCTCCATTCCTAATTATCTGTCGCTATAGAGCTATTTTTTTGTTCCCTTTTATTTGACACTTGTAGATTTCTAGGAGGAATTAATGACTACTTTTCCAAATTACCCCATAAAATAGTCCACATTCATTTTCTTTCCTATTTTCAAGACCGACTTCAATACAACTTCTTATTCTTTCAAAGTGCTCCAAGTATTATAAAATAGTCCACATTCATTCTCTCTCCTATTTTCAAGACTTGATAGACTAGAATATATACAAGGGTGTTATTGATATTTTGGGCCAATTGTAACCCATTAGTTAGATCGTTAATTAGATTTCTTAATTCCTATGCATTATCTTAAAATGACAGATAATTAGGAACGGAGGGAGTATTAGACAAGTAAGAAAGAAGTCACCTGTACAATACTAGGTCAGTGTCAGAAGCAGAAGAATATTCGTTCTGTTTTTGAGCATCACGGTCAGTCTGAAGCTGTTCAAGCTGCTGCTCAACCGCCGCAGCGACCAGATGTGGATGACTAATCATGATCTGTGTTAGGAACTGTCCAGTTGGAGACTCCAGCTGAAGTGGAGCAATTGGACCAGATGGTCCCTAATGAATCAGAAGACGATGATGCTCTAATTGCAGTGCATTTCCTGCTCCCTAAAGAGAATCTTCGATGGAGCGACTTTGAGCTAGACTGTAATGGGTACTGCTGCAAGTCAAATCAGAAAATATTAAACAATTCAGCTCATGACTTGCAAAACAATTAGCATAACAAATTAACGACAGCAGAAAGACGGACACGTCTAACAACTAGAACAAGTAATTCCAAGTATCCCACATTCTCCGCTACCATCATTTTTAAAAACACCCTCAAGAATTTACTTTTCTAATCTTAGCCTCTATTAAACTTTTTTTTTTTTTTTTTTTTTTGGGGGGGGGGGGGGGGGAGAGATAATACCATGAAGAGAACCCAAAGACTATAGTTTTAACATGAAGAGAAATCAGGGATAGTTTTAACATTATCCCTGATTTGTTTTGATTCTCATTTAATGTTTCAAAAAAATACTAAAGTATTGGGAGAGCAGAACCTGAAGACTATAGTTTTAACATGTCAACTGGAAGTATATATGTCTTATGCAAGAAATGAGGGTACATTGGGTGAACCAGTGGATATATTTCACCCAGTCAACCTTACAATAGAAACATAAATTTTGAACTGGATAGAAAAATCTAAGAACCAAGTCAACCTTTTGAACCAGAACTAGCATATTATGCTCCCTTCAAGCTCAAAACCATCTTAATCCAACTTTTACCCAACAAGGTTAAATACAAACCAGCTTAATCCAACTTTTACCCAACAAGGTTAAATACCTAAAGTTCAAATTAGCTTAATAATTTGCATACTAAATTATTCAAATTTAAACATGAATAGTATTCAAATTCAAAACCAATTTTTTAAAAAAAATTAGGCTTACAAATTCTTTAACTTTAAATCCAAAAAAAATTGGAAAGACCCAAGTTTTATCTTCACTGCACGTACAGTTCACCCCCAAAAACTCTAAAATAATCAAATACTACATATTATCAAGCAAAGTATTACCTTAATCCAAGATTTGGTGCAGAGCCGAGCGAAATCAGGTCGGCTTGATATCGAAATACCGGATCTGGCAAATGCATACGGTGCAGCTCCGACAGAAGATCGAAGAGCAGTGACTGTTTCCATTTGCAGCACTAAAATCGCAGCAAAGAAGTCAGAAACCTTAAAACTGTAACAACACGGAATTGAAAAAACAATTTAACTAATTTAATCTATTCAATTACCTTCTTATATGGAGCAGAACAAAGTAATAGAAATAAATTAAAGTAAGAATTAGGTCTTGTTAGATATGGAAGAGAGGATAGGGATGGAGGTTGAATAGGTTGATTTGGTATTCGTCTGTGTGCTTGGCGAAATACAGAGGACTTCCAATGGACAAACACCAATTTTTATTTATATAATTTATTTATTTTATAATTATAATTATATATATATATATATTCTATTTTTTATTAATTTTAATTTTAATTAGTGAGGCTTTAGCATAGGGATCAATATTAGTGTGTAAGGGTGTAAACGAGTCGAATCGAAGCGAACAGAGAGCTACTCGGATTCGACTCAAAATGATAAATTCATACTCGAATTCGACTCGAATTCGAATTGTATTTGAAAAATTCTACTCAGATTCGACTCGACTCGAATATTTACTACTCGAATTCGATCCGACTCGGCTCGAATTATAATCAAACTACTCGCGAGCTTCAAATTCAAGCTCGAATTCGAGTCTCTACATAATAACTATTTTTATAATAAATATAATTATAAATTGAATTTGTTATTTTACTTAGAAATAAAAAAATATATTTACTATTACACTTTACAAATATAAAATCACAATTAAAATTAAAAATAATAATAATAATAATTAATTATTCTAATTTGATTTAAATTTGTATATATTATAAGAGAATGTATCGAGTATCTAATCGATTTTGTATCAATCGAGCATGTATCGAATCATAAATAAAACTAATATAATAATAGTGTGTATCAATCGAGCATGTACATACTAATAGTGTGTGGTATGATGTTTGGTGCGGTTGGACGCCCAAATCATAAATAAAACCCTTTGGATGCGATTTGATAATTACTCTCTCCGTCTTTTAATATAAATTTTTTTAGAGTTGTGCACAAATATTAAAAAAATAATTATATAGCATTAAATATAATATCAAATGTCTATATTGTCCTTGTATTGAAAAAAAAATTGTTATTTATTGAGCCAAATATAGTGAGAGAACCAAAGTTATATTTAATACTTGGGGTAATATTGAAAATTAAGCAATTAATGCTTACTTGAAATTCTAAAATGTCATATATTAAGGGACAAAAAAACTTCTCTAAAACGTCTTATATTATGGGACGAATGGAGTATATAACTACACATAACACTGCTTATGATTGGTGCGATTTTGATGCTTATAGTGAGATTTTATTTAATTCGGTTCTGATTCCAAAATTTAGATAAAATTTAAATGTATATATTTATGCACAATCAAAACAACAAATATTATTAGTTGGCATTATAAATACATAAAAGAATGAAAAAGACGCATATTGAATGAAAAAAATCTAAATATTATTACTATGTAATTTCATGGGGAATAGGATAGCAAAAACAATTTAAATATAAAGCCATTTTACAAATAATAAGAAAATTATCTGTTTGTAAAATGGTTTAGTATTTACAAAAACAAAATATTTGTGTGTGGTTTGAGCGTTCAGGAGCTTCCAAAAACTGCACCCAAACAGTACATGCGGTTTTTCTACCATTCTAATAACGTCATCATAAACGTTGAAACCGTTGGTGCGACTCAATTAAAGCATGATCGATTTTTTGATACGATTTTGATGCCAATTTCAATTTCTTGATCAACCCTAATTAAAATTAAGGAAATCATGTGACTTTTTAAGGTCTCATATTCATTTCTCATCACTTGGCACACAAAATTACAAATCGAGCCCGAACGTTTTACTATAAATTAATTTAAATAAAATAACTAACTTTACTAATTAGTAATTCAAATAAAGCCGGTTTTGGTTATTTTACTGCCCACAGGTCCATCGGTCCTCACAAGATAATTTTAAAAATTTAGTCTCTTGGCCGTTGCGCAACTCATTGCTCCGGCTCTGCAACGACAGAAAAAGAACCTGCTGCCGGAACTGAAACCCTAACCCTAAAAATCCTCAAAGGAAAATCACATATACAAGGCGATGAAATTCCGATACGCGATGGTTTGCTCATCTAATCAGAACCGGAGCATGGAGGCTCACTGCATCCTCAAGAGAGAGGGCTTCGACGTGTCATCGTATGGAACTGGGCAACACGTTAAGCTCCCTGGTCCTTCTCTTAGAGAACCCAATGTCTACGACTTTGGTACTCCTTACAAGCACATGTTTGAGGATTTGAGGCGTAAAGATCCTGAATTGTATCCTCTTTTTTCAGTTGACTAAAGCTAAGAAATTTGGGCATTTTGGCAAACAATTGATTACGAAGTTAATTTGATGCTTCTTGTTATCTTCATTTTTTTATGAATTTGATATACTCTAATGTAGAATTTTAGTATTTTAACAATTAGAAAGTCTTGCTTTTTTATTTTTTTTTGAAGAATTATGGATTTTTTTTATCACATAATTCATCTGCCTCTATGTAAAGTCAAAATAATTGTCTAATAGGTAATCTCAGGTGGATTGTTGAGATTTTCTAGTTGATATGGTTGTATTTATAGGGACAACCTAATGCTACCTAGTTTAGTTAATTTATATTATGGATAAACTGGTTAGAATTTGTGAGTTGTAACTAATTTGCTGAGTTACATGGACTTGGATAGTACAGGTACTTTGAAAAGTAGGATACAGGTACTCCTTAATTTTGTCAAAATTTTAATCTAAAATGAACTGTCCAACACCCATTGTCGAGTGTCAAGAGTCACATACAGATAGTTCTAGCAAAGTGAGGAGTCCATAGTAAATTATCGGAATTCCTTTTTGGTGTTTCAACTCCAGTTTTACAGAACTGTATGGAATGCAAATTTGATGCTTTTAAGTTACTCTCTCTGTGTTGTTGAGGTATGCTGTGTGTATTGATAATGATTTTTAATAATATGTTGAGTCTTAACAATAGCAAAGGTACAAGCGTAATGGCATATTGCCAATGCTTAAGAGGAATTTGGCTGTCAAATCCGCACCTCAACGCTGGCAAGACAATGCATCTGATGGTGTGTTTGATGTTGTGTTTACATTTGAAGAAAAGGTTTTCGATATGGTTATGGAAGGTTGGTATACTCATAATATATTAATATGTATTTTCTTTCGCAATCATATGTTGGTATGATTTATTAGTCTACCTTTTATTTGGCTGTTGCTAATAAGGTCTTCAAAGCATATTGTTTTTATTATTATTATTATTGTTGTTGTTATTTTTATTTTATTTTATACTATTTTCCGATTTTGAATTCAGATTTAGTGACCAATTAGCCATCAAACCCTAAAGGACAAGATGCATATTTAATCCATAGGAGAAAGGATGTGTAATGTAACTAGCATGGATTATAAACTAAGACATGGTATGGAAGAGCTTGAGCTATGAATATACTACTGACATAATTTAAAATTAGACTAGTGCTATGAGTAATTATGAGATAGAGAAAGTTAAAGTAGCTTAGAGCTACATAGTATCTTAGCTCTAACAGTCTCAAATCTGTTATGGAGTAATGTATGTCATTTGTGTGAATTCTAACCTTTAGACTTTATCCTTCTGTTTACTTCACTCTTGCTGAAGTTTGTTTACCTCCGGCTTCTTCTCTTGCGGGTCTGATTGAACATCTAGTCTGATGTAGGTAATTAATTGTAAAGCCAAGGACCAACTATAGAAATAAATACTCCCTCTCTCACAAAGAGAGTCCATTAACCAAAAAAAATGTTTTACAAATTTCCATTTTATAAATAGTGGTATAAAATGACACAATGTTCATTTAGAAAAATAAATATAAAAAAATGACGAAGTGTTCTAAAATTTGTAATTATAATTTCATTTTCATGCAAGCCACTAGTAAATTAACAACTTCCAATTTTAGGGGTAAAAATGAAACAATAACATCCTTAATATTTGTAAATTTTGCAAATGATACTCTTTGTGGAATGAAGGGAGTATAATTGAGGGACTTAGGAAGTAGTTTGAGCTTTTTAGGATTAACTAGCACATGGGTAGTAGTCACCACATGGTGCAAGATTGCAAAGTATCTTAGGATAAGAATTCTATAAATAGAAGGCATGTGTGAGATGAATGATATAACTTTTTTTTTTTTGGATAAGTAATAAATTTATTCATATAGGCACCAAAGGAGTGTGCCACCGTTTACAAGATTACAAGGAAAGATATAAAACTGTAGAACGACCCTTTTAGACTAATTCATACGATCAAATATATGCCAGTATTAATTTTTGACAAAATATTAGTAAAAGCAAAATTTGACCCTAGATAAACCGCATTCTACAAAAAAAGAAAGCAGAGGACTTAAGAACAAGTATTTAATATGTGCGAGTGTCAGCTCATTCTCCTCAAAACATCTACCATTTTGTTATGTTTAAAGCACCCACCACAGACAAAGAGGCTTCATATCCCACTAAGCATGATCATAATTGGCATTTGAACCCCCGCTTCAAGCACTTGAAAGTTGGATCACCGATTCAAGAAGCACCCACACTATCCTCCAAAAAGAAAAATTGTTGTCCATAATTGCCCGAGAGAAGCACAATGAAAAAGTAGGTGATTAGCTGACTCCCATTCTCGTCAACACAAAGAAAATCGATTTACGATAAACTTACGGATAATGCTAGTGGTCTCAAATTTGGAGTCTCATTCGTCTCAAATCCACATGTCATCATAACATTGGTATGTAATTATTGTTATGGACCCACCATGATCTTGACCAACCAATATAATGATGACTATGAATTTGTGACGCATTTTGAAACCCAAAAATTTTAGACCTCTAGCATTTCCCTTACTTCCCCTCCACAATGAATCCTAAATTAAAATCTTGTGGTCCTAAGCACTGTTGTCCATGTAAAGGATGCAACTTTCTACGAAACACCCACTTTTCAAATACTTTTTATTGATGCTGGAGGATTTTGGACAGATTAGTACTTTTGTAGACTCGGTGTGTTCGGAAGCTTATACTAGTAGACGATTTTCTGTTAAATCTTATTATCAACACCTGTGTCATTGTGTGTCTCCTGAAAGCAATGTTTTTAGATTCGGACCGTTCATCGAACCGGAAAAACTATCGAGTGGATGGATCACTGGTCCAACCAGTGGTCGGACCGTTATTGACCCAGTGATGCCATTAATATGTAATAAATAATAAATAATTAAATATATTAATTATTATTATATATTATGTATAATATTTAGTAATTATGTAAAATTAATCAATTTATCAACCAAAGAAAAAAATTAAACATATTTGTACAATGTTTACTTTATACAATTCAAATAAATACTAATTCTATTTAAAAAGAAAGATATTAAATCATGATCATAACTCAAAACTCAAGACTAAAGAGTGATAAAATCAATTACAAATAATAAACATCTTTAGGATACGTTCAATCAAATTCGATAAAAAAAAAACTAAATCTATTTGTACAATGATTACTTTATACAATTCAAATAAATACTAAATCTATATGAAAAAAAAATATTAAATCATAATCATAACTCAAAACTTAATCAATGATACATTCATTTAATCAAATTCAAAATCTAAAAAAAAATGTGAGGTAGGGAACCGGTAAAACCGGTGACCCGGTTACCGGGTCCACTGGGTTGACCGGTCCAACCGCCGGGTCACCGATTTTTACCGGATTTTGACCAAAAACAGTTTTTTTGTTCGAACTGGACCGGAAAGCCGACCGGTTCCGATTTTTACCGGTCGAACCGGCGGTCCGGTCCGGGTTTGATTACCATGCCTGAAAGTCTGTTGCCAAGACGTCTAATCATCATCAAGTGAAACATAATAATAAAATCCTCGCTTTGGATCCACTGCTAATGAAAATAAATAGGGGAAACGGGCCTGAAAGATCTTTTTAACCATCACAATCAGCCACCACTTCTTGTACCTACTGCTTCTTGAAGGTCTCAAATTCAATCCCTAACCTTCGGTGAGACTGTATCAAACTGCACACCATCCAGAGCTGGCCGACAGTCCTCTTCCTCCTCAAACAACCTCTAGTAAAACTGTATAATACCATCATAAACAACACCCTCCCCCACCACTTGTCACCAATAAAATTTGCATTCACCATTCTATTATAAAAAAATCTTGTATTAGCATCCCCTCCCCTGTCAACCACGAAGCGCTCGACTATTGTCTCAACATTCCTCATCAATAATCAAACGGCTCATCCCTTTTTAATTGCTTTTCCTCACCTGTGTAAACCCTCCTCCTCAACTTGAATGTGAATTGAATGAAGAATTGACTTGGCCATTTTCTCTATCCCTTTTTTTTCCTTTCAATTCTTTCTATATATCCTTCTCAAACTCTTTTTATCTTTCCCCAAAGTTTTGTCTATTTTTTCTTCCACCATGTCTACCGTATATTCTCTAAAACTATTCACTAATATCAATTGTTTGTTGAGCTCACTGTTTTGGTTCAACATAAAGTCCAGGATCATGACTTATGCTGAAAATAGATTAGTAGCACATATAAGGTTTTGTGAGCTCATATCATAATCTAATTGTGAGTGATTTTGATTAGCTGTTTGGCTATAAGATCCTATTCTCTAATGCTACTGCATCATGTTTGCTTTATAGTGTTCTTAAAATTTATTTGAGCAGGTTGAGGATAACTTGGTACTATGTCCGTCTAAATTATGATCATTCAAACTTACTTATCAAAAATAATTAAGAGCCTTCAAACTCTAAGAAGCACTATTAATCGACCATGCTTGGACATTGACACTTTGTGGACTTGTTCAAACATGTGTCGTGCACTTTCTTAATATTCTACAACATTGGACTATATATACTATATATTTTCGTACATTGTTATTTAGATCATGGTTAAAGAAAATGATAACATGGTAGCAAATTGCGTTTTGATATGAACGTTCCAAAACATGTTTTACTTTCATTTCGAAACATTAAATGTGGCGATTCAAAAAAATTTCTCCTTATTTACTTAAAATTTTAGTGCACAAACATAATTTCAACTTTTGCTTGATGATTTATAAATGAGAAAAATCCTTGATATAGCCCTACGGCCATACAACCAATGGCTAAGATCAAATCTAATGAAAGGCTAGGATCGTCTATTTAGAATTATCCTCTAAAATATCAAAAATATTTACAAAATATAATAATCACATGAGTAATTTAGAACACACTATTAAAAACCGTCACATATAAAAGAAGACTCTAGGGAATCCCAACTAATGTAGCCAAATGAACGTCTTGTGGGTGTTAAGTGACAAAATGGTGTAATCTCGTTGAAAAAGCTCTTGTTGTGATACTACGCTTATAAATAACTCTACTATTTAAACTTTATATTCTTAGAAAGCTATTCCTACTGTACCACGTTCTGAATAAACATATTTTGTACAAACTAAGCAATTGGAAAAACCTACCACTACCGTACTCTGTACCATGAAAAATGGCGTTTTTCATTCCCAATTATGTTCCACGTATTGCATCAAACCATGATCTAGATAACATTAATTTATATGTATAATTTGAGTAATTTTCTTGTTAGATAACTTAGGTAATTTCCTTTGAGCCATTGAGGTTGACAGGTATTGCAGGTCTATATGATTTATTTCAATTATGAAGCCTTGCATGGGAAAAACTATTGGAACTCTTGATGAGATTGGGCTGAACATTGAATATTTGCTCTTCTAGATTTTGTTTTGCTCTGATCCCCAACACCTATAAATTTCTTCCGGAGCCCTTGGGGCGAAATCACACTTGAGTCTGGGTCTAACAGTTTCAATCCTAAAAGTCGTGATATAATATGATTATAATTCCACATTGTACTGGTTTGAACGTTTAACTTGGGGTTTGTCGTTAAGTTTCAGGCCTGATTTCTAACACCATTTACAGATATCATGAACTGTGACTAGGTGAACTGGTTTTTGCAACTTTACTTCTCTACTTGCAGATGATTCATTTTGTTCCTTTTTATTGAGTTTGATTTTTTTGCACTATGTTTCCAATTATTGCATAACAATGTGCAGATCTCCACAACCGGGATCATGTGCTCATGAAACCTGTGCTAGTGATCAACTTAGAGGTTAAAGATAATCACGAGGAGGCAGCAGCAGGCGCCCGGGTTACTCTACTTTTGTGCCAAGAGGTACGTCTTTCTCGTGCCCTAAAACTTTTTTAAAATTCCAATTTGTCATGTAACTGATTACCATAATGCACAATCTCGCCAGCTTGAAGCAACTGAAAATTGGGAGGATACAATCGATGACATTATCACCACTTTTGAGAGGCAGCATCGTCGGAAACTCTTATACAGCATCTCCTTCTATTAAAGCATTTTTTTTGGTACCACCACCTGTTAAAGCTGCCATGTAAATATTTAGAGTATCCTCATGTACTATATATTTAGTCTTTAGATGATGCACATTTTCTGATCTCTGAATTGGGTTCTTTGTTAGGTATATGCCTTGAAGTCTTGTGGGCTTTTTTTTGGGAAACCATGAAGGGGTGAATTTTAGTTTATTTGCTCACTTGTCATGGAACATTATTCAAAATACTGTTTAAATAAATAAAACTAATTTCATGAGGAGGGAGATTCTTTCAATCATATTCCCTCCAAATTCATGAAGATTTATGAATGACTACTTTAATAGAATATCTCCTCAAACAGGTAATATTTTTTTTAATCATTCAAATTTATACAGGGAAAATTAGATTAATGATCCAAAGACGCAAAGACCAAATTGTCTTTCTGTTCTTATTTTGAACAACTAATGCTATATTTAAATAAGAAAAATAATTATTAAGGTAGGATGAAATTTGATGGAATATGTGTATTCATTCTCTGTAATTTTTTAGGAAAAATTTTATTTTTAAAATATATTCCTAATATTATAATATTGTAGTGGTGACAAATGATCAATCAAGAATAAAAGTAAAGAAAATATGAATAATTTTATTTCACTTTATAGCTTAAATAATATTTCTTATTTTGAACTGACTAAAGAAAAATTCACATCTACTTTTGGATTGAAGGAAGTAAAAGTAATATGAATACGTTTTTTATGATACTAAAAAAAATGTGAAAATAATAGAAAATTTAATATTTTCACATAAAATCATACTTTTACATGATTCTTTTTACATAAAGATGTGATTCTTTCACCATGTATATGAGGAGAATAATATGAATATATAATATTTCTACGTGAAAGTATCAGTTTCCAAAATAATAATAGTGATTTGAAAAGGAAAATGATAATTTTTATTGTTATTTACGTGAATAAATATTAGTAGCAACGCTGTTTTAATGTGTAATAAGTGAGACTCTTTTATAATTTTATACAATCCATGTACTGATATGTTTAGCAATTGCAAGTCAATATAAAATTTGTCGTAATACATAACATGAGTCGATTGAAAAATATCACTTTTCAAAATAATACTAGTGGTTTGAATGCAAAACTTTGAGAATTATGGATCCGATCAGAAACAATTGCAAAGTTGGAGATAGTAGTGTCTTTTATCCGCAATTTTGACAAGTAAACATGTGTCTGAGCGCCCTCGGTGCACGCACGAAGAGAGAGAGAGAGAAAGAAGACGCTCTGAACTCTCAACATTCTCCACATTCTCCACATTCCAAACTTCTCTCTTCAGAATCTCACTTTTCACCATTATCAAATCCTCCTCCAATAAACAAACCTCAATTTCCCAAAATAATGCACAAACCCAATTTTTAGAGAGAGAAAATCAGTGAAAAAATGGCTAAGCTTGCAGAGACTTACGCCTGCATACCCTCTACGGAACGAGGCCGAGGGATTCTAATCTCCGGCGACGCCAAATCGAACGCCATTCTGTACTGTAACGGCCGATCGGTGATCATTCGGTACCTTGACCGGCCGCTCGATGTGTCGGTGTATGCCGATCACGCTTATCAGACCACCGTGGCCCGTTTCTCGCCCAACGGCGAGTGGATCGCATCGGCGGATGTATCGGGGACTGTGAGGATCTGGGGGACCCACAATGACCATGTTTTGAAGGTTGAGTTTCGGGTTTTGACGGGTCGGATCGATGATCTTCAGTGGTCACCGGATGGGATGCGGATTGTTGCTTCCGGTGATGGCAAGGGCAAGTCCTTCGTTCGCGCTTTCATGTGGGTTTGTTTTTTTAACCTATATCTAGTAGTTCTCACTCACAACATGAATTCTAATATTGTGCACTCCTATATTTTGATTAACTCTTGAAAAATTTACTCTCTTTTTTTTCTTTGTTCTTTTCTGTCATTAATTTTAAGTTCTCTTCCTTTCTTTACTTCGTAAACTCACAAACATAGTGTTGGGATATTTCTGATTGTAGGTTTTTTAGTATCTTCCAGCTTTTATTTGGAAAAAAGTTAGGTCGCAAAGGATTGGAAATATTCTATACATGTTTGTCTTTTGAATAAATGTTGCAACTTTTAAGGATGAGCTTTTTGTTCAAATTGAAGAGTTCTCTCTAACTTACGATCACACAACTTGACTAAATTATTGAACTTATACAAGTGTTCAAAGTAATTCATTAGTCAAAAGTTTTTAATAGTTGAACTCCCCTCCTCATCCTTTCCATCCCACCCTAAATTTTCATCTCTATGTTTGCTAATTACCAGTTGGAAGCATCTATTTCATGAATTGCGTGCATGGACACTTCGATAAGGAAAATTGCTTTGAGCCTATTAATAGACACTCCAATAAGTAGAACATGCTAAGGGATTATCTTTAAAATTGCTATGAGCCTATTAATAGACACTCCAATAAGTAGAACATGCTAAGGGATTATCTTTAGTATTGCTTAAGCGATAAATTCCAAATTTCCGAATAATTTTGCATCTTGGTATGATTTAGCATATTCATTTGAGAGAATGAATTGGTCACTTTATTTGTACATAAAATATTTAATAATGTCTTCCAACTGAATCTTGTAAGTGCATGCGTGTTCTTTGCAGTAGACATTTTTGTTGATTTGTTTTGGTTTAATCCATCACAGTACTCTCTTATGTGTTGAGCAGGTGGGACTCAGGGACTAATGTCGGAGAATTTGATGGTCATTCGAGGAGAGTTCTTAGCTGTGCATTTAAGCCAACAAGACCATTTCGAATTGTATCATGTGGAGAGGACTTCTTGGTGAATTTTTATGACGGACCACCTTTTAAATTCAAGCTTTCTCATAGGTTTGTTATTGCAGTATGGTCTAGTTAGAGGTTTTTTCCAGTCTTTATCTTTTCAATATTTATTTCCAAATGTTGATATTTTAGAATTTCTCTTCTTGAACTCTCTCAGGCATCTTCATATTTAGTACTTACGGATGCTACTCCATATTGTACGGATTCACATTATTAATCTACAGAGTACTGCTATCTTATGTTAGATACACACTTTATTTATGATTTCCAAGAGATTCAATGAACTTGATTTGCAGTATTGCTTTTTTATTGCAAGAGTGACTATAAAAGTCTGTATGAGTATACCCACTAAGCATGCCTTCCAGTGAACTCCATTTGTAACTATTATGGTTTTATTCTTCTGCAGGGATCACGCAAATTTTGTCAATTGTGTAAGATTTTCTCCAGATGGCAGCAAATTCATCACTGTAAGCTCAGACAAAAAGGGCTTAGTATATGATGCAAAAACTGCAGAGAAAATTGGAGAGTTCTCTTCAGAAGATGGACACAAAGGTAGCATATATGCTGTTAGCTGGAGTCCTGATAGTAAACAAGTAAGCCTCGTGTTTGAGATCTAACTTTCATTTGATTATTTTTATTTCTGTTTATATAACCATTAGAGAGGCCTTTCTTGAGGGTTGTAAGACCCATATAGGCTCACAAGAAAGCATTTCCTCGTGACAGAGATATGACCTCCACACAGACCTGTTTCAGTTTAGTTGACTCAACTAATAAGGATGCCTATAGATAATGTACAAAATCCTACATACAGGAAGAGCAAAAACTCCCTATATTTCCAACAACTGGTGCATGAATGATTTGGAAAAAGAGGTAACCGAAAACACTTCGGGAGGGTATCGTTCACACGACTTAAGGAAAGCTAATCCACGAGAGTTCCTCGGAATGAATGTAAAAATTCATTACTCCTTAGTTCCTCTTGTTGAAGTTGTTCTCTTATAGACGAGCTACTTTGTTCCTCTTGTTTAGGCCTGACAATATAAGTTGATACCCAACAGGTCAACCCAACTTAACTGGATATATTCTGTTGGGAAGGAAGTTCGAAGTGGGGGAGCCTAAAAATACGTGTAAGAGCAATTTTGGGGACTTGAATGGGACAAGGATTGTGGATGAGCCAGCAAGGAAGAGGGACATGGTAAGTCAGGAAAACAACGTGTTGAACATTGGCAGAGTGTTACTAAAAATATCGGTGCCGCGAAAATTACAAATCAGCTAGGTGTTGAAAGCAATCTTAATCAACCATTCATGACGCTCCCTTCGATCCAAAGTCCAATAATTCTTTATCCAAAGTTTATGACTCAGTCAAAGAAGCCTTGTGGCCCTTGTCTACTATTGGAAAGGCTCTGGAAGGAATAGAGGATAGGCCGTTGGAGGAGTGGGCTAAAAGTTCCGATGAGGTATCTTCTTGGCCTAGTGATGAGGTAGGGGACGGGAAGTTGTTAATTGAACAAATTAGGGAGGAGTCTATCGCTCTATCTGAAACTAATTTATTTGAGCATAATGATGTTAATCTTATGATGGACGGGAATAGGAGGGAGGATATTGAGCATTTTTCACCATTACATGGGGTCAAAGATCTGATGAGACCTATTAGTCTAGACCAATCACAAGGAGAGACAATCAAGACTGCGGATAACTCTTCAAATTGCCATAATTCAGGGGATGACCTTGCTCCTTCTTTGGTCCCTTTTGATCTTTCTCAATCTTTGCAAACTTCTCCAATAAATGATATTAACGAGTCTTCTCTATTTAAGAATTCCGACGCTTTGGTCAATATTTTACCAGGATTGGATAAGGAAGTTGAGAGGGACGGTAGAGGTATTTTACCTACTCAAATGGAGGAAATACATTGCGTCTCTTCAGCTGTTTGCCAAAGTCAGTCAGGTTTCCGTAAGGAAGTGTTGTTCCTAAAGCCCTAGGAGAGAGGTGAAGGACGATCGGGATTCTCAGGATTTGTTAGAAAAATTGGGTTTTAGGCTGGTCAATTTTAGGGGTGAGGAGATGAGGGTTGAATTATCTCCTTCTCTAAGTAAGAAAAAGCAAAAGAAGGCTCTTTTGGAGATGAGGCGGCTCCAAACATTGGTTAACTATGAGGGGGATAATTGTGTGGGGGGTAAGGGGCAGAGGAGGGTTTCTTCTAAAAAATTCAAATTAAAGAACTTGGAATGTTAGGGGTTTTAAGGGACTAGCGTAAGAGAAAGACTGTTTGGGAAGTGATTCGTAAGGCAACCCCTAATGTTGTCTTCATTCAGGAATCCAAGTTGGAGGTAGTTGATAGGTGTGTTGTTGGGAGGATTTGGTAGTCTAGACATAAAGACTGGGCATTTCTTCCCTTTGTGGGAGCTTCGGGTGGTATTATTATTTTGTGGGATGTTAGGGTTGCTTTCACAGTTTGTGGTTAGAGAGGCCTTTTGAGGAGGAAATTAGACTGTTTTTGGGCTGGAGGGTAACAAAGGCTCCAGGTCCGGTTGGATTTTTCTTAGCTTTTTTTCAACAGTGTTAGAGTACCATCAAAGATGATCTTTTAAGTTTCTTCCAAGAGTTTCATGGTAATGGAGTCTTGTGTAAGAGCATTAACTCTACCTTTATTACTTTAGTTTCCTGAGAAGGATAGATCCATCCGGGTTATACATTATAGACCTATAAGTTTAGTGACTAGTGTGTATAAGATTCTCACTAAGGTCCTTTCTAAGCACATTGGTGATGTCTTAGATAGTACTATTTCTTCTAACTAGAGTACTTTTGCGGGTGGTAGATAAATTCTAGACGCGGCTTTAGTTGCTAATGAGGTGGCGGAAGATGTGAGACGAAGAGGTAGTAGGGTCTTGATTTTAAAGTTGGATTTTGAGAAAGCCTATGACAGGGTTAATTGCAATTTTCTACATAAGGTCTTAACTAGAAAAGGTTTTGGGCCGAAATGGAGAATGTGGATTAAGGGTTGCTTTTCTTCTTCCCATCTTTTTGTGATTGTTAATGGTGAGCCTATATCGTGGTTCAAGACATCTAGAGGTCTTAGACAAAGGGATCCG
Source organism: Panax stipuleanatus (assembly GCA_020205555.1). Lineage (NCBI taxonomy): Eukaryota > Viridiplantae > Streptophyta > Magnoliopsida > Apiales > Araliaceae > Panax > Panax stipuleanatus. The sequence continues at coordinate 130,477,244 of CM035124.1, forward strand.
CTTTCTCCTTTTCTCTTTACTTTTGTGGTTTACTTTTGTGGTGGATGTTTTGAGTAGGATGATTCGAAAAAGCGAGATGGAGGGTCTTGCTAATGACTACGTAGTTGGTAGAGATGAAGTTAGAGTTTCTCATCTTCAATTTACGGATGATACCATTCTTTTTCTCGCTAAAGGTGTTGCAGGTTTTAAGAATGTCTTGTTGTTCCTTCAAATTTTTCAGTCTATATCGGGTATGAAGATTAATCTTTCAAAATGTAGTCTCACTGGTATTAATATGGAGGATAATGTTCTTGTTTCTTATGTTTCACTAGTTGGGTGTGAAGTTGCGTTCTTACCATTAACTTGTTTAGGGGTCCCTTTAGGTGGTAACCCGAGATCTCAATTTTTTTGGGATCCTGTAACAGAGCGAGTGGGTAAGAGACTTGATTGTTGGAAAGATGCTTACTTCTCTTTGGGTGGGAGAATTACTCTTATTCAGGATTGTTTAGCGAGTATTCCTCTTTATTATCTCTCGTTATTTAAGGTCCTGGTAGGGGTAGCCAAATCTTTTGAATGCATTATGTGCAAGTTTTTATGGGTTTGGGAACTTGGGGTCTAAGAACCGAACTCTAGTGGGTAAATGTCTATGGCGCTTTTCTTTGGAATCTGACTCTCTTTGGCCTCTGGTGATTAGAAGCAAATATGGATTTCAACAGAATGGGTGGGATGCAAATCCTTGTCCTTCTTGTGTTACTTATTATAGTCCTTAGAAATTCATCACCCAAGGTTACACATCCTTTCATTTTCTTGTTCGTTTCCAAGTTGTTAATAGCATGAAAATTCGATTTTGGGAGGATATTTGGATAGGAGATGTTCCTATTTCAATAGCTTTTCCTCGTCTTTTTTACCTTTCGTCTGAGCATAACTCTTCTATTTCTAACTTCTATACTTGGGAGGGAGAATCAATTTCTTGGGATTTTCATTTTTTTCGTAATTTAAATGACAGGGAGATGAAAGAATTCTCTTTATTTATTGAACTTCTTAATTCAGCTTCCTTTTCTCGGTCCTTGTATAGGCGTGTTTGGTGTTTTGATTCTGTAGGAATCTTCTCGTTACATTCATTCTTTCTTCACTTATTGGGTTATCGTCCAGTTCATCATTTTTCTCTAGCCTCTTATATTTGGAAAACAAAGGTTCCCTCAAAAATGAAGGCTTTTATGTGGTCCTTAACTCTTGGTCGGCTTAATACTAATGATATGCGTCCAAGGCGTAGGCCTTACAAATCTTTATCCCCAGATGTGTGTAATGTGTTTGAAGGAAACTGAGTTTCATTCTCATTTGTTTCTTCATTGTTAGATGGCTTGGCAGTTGTGGTGTTGTTTATTTAGTGTGACGGGGGAAAGTTGGATATGTCCCTCTTTGGTGGAAGATCTTTTACTATGCAAATTCAAGTGTTCTGGTCATACAAGCCATAGGAGGATCCTTTGAAGATGTGCTTGTTTTGCTATTTTGTGGGGGATTTGGATTGAGAGGAATGCTAGAATTTTTTGCGATTGGAGTACAAATATTGAGTTACTTTGGGTTAAAATATATTTCTTTACTCCTCTTTGGGCTCATTGGGAGCTGTCGTTTACACTCCTAAATTAACCTCACTTTCATTTCACGAATTTAAATAATTAGCACAGTAGTAAGCAAGGATCGATCCCACGGAGAGTGAGTTTGTTTTAGATTTATTCTACTATTTTAACAGAAAATAAAGATGGGGGATTTTTGAAATTGTTTTAAACTAAGAAAAACAGAATTTAAATAAAGAGATTAACCAAATATGTAAAAACTTCAGTTCTGTAGTTCAGTTTCACCAAGCACAGCAATCAATTAATCAAGTTATTATTCTTTACCATTCAATGAAACTATTAACCCTAGATAACAATAAGCTCTGCTATCCGAAATTCTCCTTAGATATTCACTGTATGAAACAAGCTCTTCACCAGATTCAACTAGCATATAACCTAGAACAAACTCTCTAGATTTAATATGATAGAAGCATTAAGAAATAGAGAATTAGGCTAATCCAAGCAACAAACACATAAGCTCGATTTGTTTAACTTGTTTTCTGATAATCTTAGCAATACACAAAAGCTTGTCCACAATTAGTATCACTAATTTACTACTTGTGATGAAGACAGATATCAATTACACGTAATACCAATCTTAATCTAGCATATGATAATGATTAAATTAACTCAATTGGCCATATCAAATTAATTAGATCAATTAGCATGCAATCAATGAAAACAGATTATCAGAAGAAATTTCATACAAGAAGGAATAAATAATAATACTCAATTAATTAATTACTTGTAACAAGGTTCCACCTCCCTTTAGAACTGAATAAAGAAACTAGCCAGACATGCTCCAAGTCTGCACTTCAATGAGGTATGATAGTTGGTAGAAGATTGAATGAATAAAACTTTAACTATCATCCTCTATTTATAGTGCTAGACAAGGGCCTAAATCCTATAAGAACTAGGAATCCAAATCCTAAAAGGAATTACAATTATAACTAGTTTCCATAAAGAAATAGAATCTAATAAGGAAATAAAAGCTCAGTCCAAAGAAGTCCTAATTCTAATAGTAATATCAATCCAATTCCATGTAGGAATCCCCAAAAATTGAGAAAGTCAACTGCTGGTCAAACTCCTCTTCAATTCAACTCCAAATCAACTTGTTTCCATCCTTTTAGCTTTAATTCACCTGAAAATAATAAACAACTTATTAAGCTCATATACACATGAAACATGTAATAAAACCAAATGTAAAGGAATAAAAAATCATGAATATTGTGTACTTATCAAATTCTCCCACACTTAGTCTTTTACACGTCCTCGTGTAAACTAAAAGTTTAATTTCCAGAAACTCTACTCAACCATAACGTCAAAAGATTTTAAGATTAAATCATGATTATCAACACTAAACCCACAAAAATATGATCAACGCTTCATCAATCAACTCAAGATAAGTACCTCACCACTTCACCAATGAGTTTTATTAAGTTAAATTGTAACCACATAAGCCCTTGTCTATGATCCACATACTTACTCAACTTAGTTACCATGGAGCAAAAACCGTGCACACCACTCAAAAACTCAAAACATACTTTTTTTGCTTTATTTTTTATCAGAATCTTTTCATTTTAATTTTTTTTATTTTCGGTGAATGCATTTTATGCTCCGTTTCACCTTCCTCAATCATTCTTTTGTAAGTGAGTGCATTTTATGCTCCATCTCACTTATCCGCACGTGTTTATGGGAGAGTGCGTTTTACGCTCCATCTCATCCCACCACATGACTTCTCTTGTGTTTCTTTTTCAACAATTTCACTGGTTTCCAATTTATTTTTTTCACATGGTCCTGCAAAACGCTTAAGCAGTTCAATAGTTCTAGAGCATGAGATTAGTGCACATAGACAACTCCACAGATAACTTAGCCAACTAAGCATATATCACATGTTCAAGTGCTCATGAGACACAAATTCAACTCAAATCAATTACTATGGATCATAACTTAGTTTTTCTCAATCATTAACCAATTAAGCATTAAACAGATTTTGAATTTTTAGCATTGATTCTCATTTTTGACTTTAACCTTCGAACACATAGGCAAATAGAATCATGGAATCCAATTTTTTTCAAAAATTTTCAAAGGCATCAAGATGGTCCTATTTTCTATCAAAATCAGCAGATCAATATCACTAAAAAAAAATAAAAAACCTAAATCTCTCCCCCCACACTCAAACCTTACATTGTCCCCAATGTAAGAAAATCATGCAAATAAGAAAGAACTACATGCAATTAAAAAAAAATAAAGAACTAAATAGTTAAAGGATAGAAAAATCAAATCTGATTTCTTGGGTTGCCTCCCAAGCAGCTGCCCTTGTTTATTGTCATTGGCTTGACATCTTCCCCTCGTTCTATGTAATTGGAGTTGTGAACTTCAAGTGGATTGGTAACAGTTTCTTCCTTAATTGAGGAACATTGTGTACTTCATGATTTTGCTCCTTTCCAGCCACCAAATCCTCCTCGTATAATTGTATTCGATCAAAAGATTCCTGCACTAAATAATCCACAACATCAATAACAAAAACAGATTTAATATTATCAAGATACCTTTTAGCCTGATCTGCGTTGAACTGGAACTTTGCATTGGCCAATTTCATGGTAAAGGTACGATGGTGTGTAGCACTCCTTGTTTCTGTTAGTTGTACTGATGGAGATGAATCCACGTCTTTCTTGTCGAGATCTGCATAATTTATCAAATTATTCTCTTCTTCCTCTTGTTCATTCTCTTCGTCAAATTCCATATTACAGTCCGTTCCCGGAGTAAGCACTGAATCCTCCTGCTCCTCTTCGTCAAATCCCATTGTACTGAAGTTCTCAACAAACGGAGGAGGTAACTCCTCGACGCCTTGAGATTCCAACCTCCCTACTTTGGTTGCAAGCTGACCAACTTGATCCCTCAGATCTTGAACAGAATTTCTTGTCTCCTGCTGGAACTGCTGTGTCTGACTCATGAACTGTAGTGTTCGGCTCATGAATGCCTTGAACATATCCTCCATAGATGTCCCAGAATTGACAGGTACTTCTTGGTTTTCTGTGTGGTACTGAGGTTGAGTCTGCTGAAGATCTTGCTGTATACTTGAAAGGACAGGTTGCATTGGTGGCCTAGTACCTTCATAGCTCAAGTCGGGATGATCTCTCCATCCGGAATTGTGAGTTTCTGCCCAAGGATCACATTGATGCGGATTTTGTCCGAAGAATGCCCCCACAGCATTAACTTGATGAACAATTACATCCTCTTGCACTATGGGACAATCATTTGTTGTATGTCCTGATTTTGAGCAAATTCCACATACTCTTGCAACCGGTACGTTTCCTGTTGTTAATTGTTGCACCACAGCAGTTAAGTTAGAAATCTGGTGTACCAATTCACTCGTGCTTACCTCACTTACCCTTTGTGGAGCATGATCGTATTGTTGTGAGTTAGCGGCCATGTTTGCAATCAAATTTCTTGCAGCCTCCGGTGTCTTGTCTACTAATGCTCCTCCACTAGCCGCATCGATCATACTTCTTTCCGTTGGTATCAGTCCCTCGTAGAAGTACTGAATCAAGTGTTGCTCATCAATTTGGTGGGGAGGGCAGCTGGAACACAACTTCTTGAACCTTTCCCAATACTCGTAGAGAGTTTCTCCATTGAACTGACTAATTCCACATATCTCCTTCCTTGTATCGGCAACTCTTGATGCAGGAAAATACTTCTCCAAGAATAGCCTTTGCATATCAGTCCATGATCGTATCGATGTTGAAGGAAGATAGTATAACCAGTCTTTAGCCAAATTTGCTAATGAGAAAGGAAAAAGTCTAAGTTTGATCTGCTCCTCTGACACTCCTTGTGATTTCATCGTGGAACACACCATATGGAACTCCTTTAGATGCGTATATGGATTTTCACCTGTTAGACCACGAAAAATAGGCAAAAAGCGAATTAGTCCGTAGTTAAGTTCAAAAGCAACTTCTACGGTAGGATATTTAATACACAGGGATGGATGATCAAGGTCTGGAGTAGCCAGTTCTTTTAAAGTTCGGTTGTTGTTCGGCACCACCATCTTTTCCTTTTTAAGTATTGGAACAAGAGCTTCTTTTGTATCTGCAATTTTCTTTATCTCTTGATCAAAATTAGAGTGAGAGGATTGAGTCATAAAACAAAAAGAAAAAAAAATAAAATAAAAAGAAAATAATAAAAATAAACGAAAACAAAGAATAAATAAAAACAAATAACACTCCCCGGCAACGGCGCCAAAATTTGGGAGCTGTCGTTTACACTCCTAAATTAACCTCACTTTCACTTCACGAATTTAAATAATTAGCACAGTAGTAAGCAAGGATCGATCCCACGGAGAGTGAGTTTGTTTTAGATTTATTCTACTATTTTAACAGAAAATAAAGATGGGGGATTTTTGAAATTGTTTTAAACTAAGAAAAACAGAATTTAAATAAAGAGATTAACCAAATATGTAAAAACTTCAGTTCTGTAGTTCAGTTTCACCAAGCACAGCAATCAATTAATCAAGTTATTATTCTTTACCATTCAATGAAACTATTAACCCTAGATAACAATAAGCTCTGCTATCCGAAATTCTCCTTAGATATTCACTGTATGAAACAAGCTCTTCACCAGATTCAACTAGCATATAACCTAGAACAAACTCTCTAGATTTAATATGATAGAAGCATTAAGAAATAGAGAATTAGGCTAATCCAAGCAACAAACACATAAGCTCGATTTGTTTAACTTGTTTTCTGATAATCTTAGCAATACACAAAAGCTTGTCCACAATTAGTATCACTAATTTACTACTTGTGATGAAGACAGATATCAATTACACGTAATACCAATCTTAATCTAGCATATGATAATGATTAAATTAACTCAATTGGCCATATCAAATTAATTAGATCAATTAGCATGCAATCAATGAAAACAGATTATCAGAAGAAATTTCATACAAGAAGGAATAAATAATAATACTCAATTAATTAATTACTTGTAACAAGGTTCCACCTCCCTTTAGAACTGAATAAAGAAACTAGCCAGACATGCTCCAAGTCTGCACTTCAATGAGGTATGATAGTTGGTAGAAGATTGAATGAATAAAACTTTAACTATCATCCTCTATTTATAGTGCTAGACAAGGGCCTAAATCCTATAAGAACTAGGAATCCAAATCCTAAAAGGAATTACAATTATAACTAGTTTCCATAAAGAAATAGAATCTAATAAGGAAATAAAATCTCAGTCCAAAGAAGTCCTAATTCTAATAGTAATATCAATCCAATTCCATGTAGGAATCCCCAAAAATTGAGAAAGTCAACTGCTGGTCAAACTCCTCTTCAATTCAACTCCAAATCAACTTGTTTCCATCCTTTTAGCTTTAATTCACCTGAAAATAATAAACAACTTATTAAGCTCATATACACATGAAACATGTAATAAAACCAAATGTAAAGGAATAAAAAATCATGAATATTGTGTACTTATCACTCATGCAATGGGAGCTTTTGGAGGAATTTCTTTATCCGATCTTCAAAGAGATTGGCAGGCGGTCGGTGCTTCATTAATATTAAGTTTTTCTCATTTTTGTTTTTTTTTAATTTTCTGTTGGGAGGACTTCTTGTTCTCGTCATGCGTTGTAATTTTATCTTATAATCAATAAAGTATTCGTCTTTTATTATAAAAAATGATTTAGGTTAGACAAAGTTTGAATCTATATTATGAGAAATAAAAATAGGCACAAACTAGTTAACTACTTTTCAGCCCAAATTTATTAACTCATTCCAAATTCATTTACAGGCATATCTATTTTCACTTTCTTTTGATTTTGATGAATTAAGAACTGAAGCAGTAGCTTTGGTTGAAGAGAGAATTAACAGCTTTGTTCTCTTCACCATTTTAGAACCAAATTTGAAACTCTAGCTATAGTTTATTTACAGTAGCACTAGACATACATATAGTTAGTTTTAGAGAGAGTAGGAGTGAGTTGAAGGAGATGAAGATATCAGAAGTAGAAATTTATACATATATATAAAAGAAAAAATTTGTCCATGTGTACCCGGCAACTGGCAAGTGAAGAGGGATGAGATTGGAAACATGAATATGGTGAGCTGAGATGGGCAATGGAAGGAATAATCTTTGTTTTTGAGGTACTGAACGTGGAGTTCTTGATCGGTGGAATTGAATTGATATAAATTCCTTGCATCAACTATTTGAATGCTAATAAATCTGTATATAAGTTGACTTAGTTTTGATCCACAGCTGTTTGCCTTCAGCCTAGTTAACCTATATTAAACGTAGCTTATGCATTTCTAGATTTTACTCATCCAGATAACCCTGTAACCTATATTACGTAACCCAACTCGACTTGCAATTTTCTTGGCCTATTCTTGTTCCTATTCCCTGATTCTGAATCTGATATGATCCCAAACTTTGGGATTAGTCTTTTGAACTCTTTAGGGTGTTAGAATGTGTCTTCTGTTACCATCGAATTCGATAAATGTTGGTTTTTCAGTTGAAAATTGCTCTGGGATCCAGTCCATGAAAGATCGATCATTCTCTGCTATAGCCAATATGGTCATAATCATATGGATCGTTCCTTGAAAAAATCACCAACAAAGAGTCAATTTCTTATTAGGTAGCAAACTGGAAAAGTAACATAATTGGCTCCTTTATAAGAAGCTTAGCTTCCCAACCATTGAACCGAGCAATGTTGTAATTCCTGTATCATTTATCTAGGGAGTGTAATCCTGGCTTGTTCATGCTTTAGTAGGGAAAATGACCTACCAAGAAAGGTCTTCCGCTTTTGTGGTTCTTCCTATTATCTTGGTCAGAGATAACTGTCATTGAGTGGGCCATATAGAAATGGGCCTGCAGGAGTAAGTGAACAATCATTGGCCTAATCCCCAAACTTACATCAGAAGAATGAGAAAGGGCTAAAGGGAAAATGGTATATATAAACTTGTGATAGTCATTACCAGCTCTCGCTTGTGTTTCAGGCACATTGATAGACAAGTCTTAAACAACAGTTTCCGGTGAAGAATTCCCTCTGAACTAAACAGTAACAGAAACTATGTTCCCTACTCCCAATCTCGGAATCATTGAAGAGGGATAGTGATGGGTAATGGCATCATTTCCAACTCAAAATATTGGGCATTGTCCCATGAAGAGTGCAACACTTTTCATTGCTCCAACTTCTCTGTTTTTTTATATATCAAGAACATTCTATTACAAGGAGAGAGTAATTGTGAGACTTGAAATCTAGCCAATGCTAGGGAAGGGTGGTCATTTAACCAGTGACCAACCTTTATCTCTCAGTTTCTATGTTTACTTCTCTTCGTGACTTATTCTTTTTAAAATGAAGCAAAAATGAAGAATTAGCATGTTCAATGCTCATGTAACCATGTTACAGTGAACTCATTAAAGAAATTTTTTAATTAAGGAATGTAAACACATTACTTAGACAACTAACAGATATTATATTGCCATCTCAATATAAACACGGTACGCCCGATTCCGATGAAGTTCCTCAAGTTTGGTGTGTATCATGGGGCGTCCATCATTAATAAAAGATATCTCTTGGTTTTGTGCAGTTGATTTCTTTTATGTTTCTTTCAAAATAAACTAAGCAGGATGAGGCGTAAATTGTGGCTCGTCATTTTTTCATATGTATTTCTTCTATAGTTGTTACGGCGCCAAGGCGGGATGCGGCGGTAGTTGACCGCCAGGACGCCTAGGCTATAAGACGCCCGCCATGGCGTCCGTATGGCGACAAGTCGTTAACCATGTGCAATTTATACATTATTTATTTTATTTCAAAAGTATATTACACAATAAAATTTTATATACACTAAAACCCAAAACATAATAACTAACACAGTCTCTACTCTGTTTTTAGTCATAGCTCAAGCAAAGTCATCAACTATGAAGTCATTTCCGTCTTCCTCACGAGCATTACTCTCATTCTAAGGAGTAGGGTCATGGGTTAGGTTAAGGTCATGGGTTGAGTCACTTGTGTAATTGGAAAAATCAATGGGTTATGATGATTTATGGTAAAAAATGACTTAATCACTTAACTTGGGCCTGCTACCAATGCGTGAGCCTTGGCGGTTCGGCGTCCAAGGCGTTGCCTTACCCTTCTCCAACGCCAGGACGCCATGTCGTCGCCTAGACGACGCTATGACAACTATGATTTCTTCTTCTTTTTTTCCTTTCTACAAAATTGCACAAAGCACCAAATGCTGAGTTCCAAGGTTTACTTCAAACTATAAAGGTTGCATCAGTTGAAATGAAATTTCTGTATCAAATTACACTCTATATTGTGTTATTTTTCCTCTTATCTACCTAAGTTTGTTGTTCTTCATCATGTTTTAGGTGCTAACGGTTTCTGCTGACAAGTCTGCAAAAATATGGGCGATTTCTGAGGATGGTCATGGAGAGGTGACAAAAACATTGACTTGTCCAAGCTCCGGTGGTGTTGAAGACATGCTCGTTGGGTGCCTTTGGCAGAATGATTATCTTGTCACTGTTTCTCTTGGTGGCACAATATTTTTATTTTCAGCTAGTGATCTTGATAAAGCTCCAGTAACTATGTCAGGACACATGAAGAATATAAATTCTTTAGCAGTGCTTAAAAGCAGCCCAAAAGTTATATTGTCTACCAGCTATGATGGTCTAATAGTTAAATGGATCCAAGGTATTGGATTTAATGGTAGATTGGAAAGGAAGGTGACTGGTCAAATTAAATGTTTTGCTGCAGTTGACGAGGAGATTGTTTCATCTGGTTTCGACAATAAGGTGACTGATTTTCCGAAATTGCATTTCGTCTTTTATGTTACTTGATTTTATGCCCATTTTATATTTCATGTTTCTTTTGATCCTGAACTTATATCAGGTTTGGAGAGTTTCTCTACTTGGAGATCAATGTGGGGAGGCTGATTGTGTAGACATTGGCAGTCAACCGAAGGACTTGAGCCTTGCTCATCTCTCTCCTGAACTTGCTTTGGTTTCAATTGATTCAGGAGTTGTCCTCCTTCAGGGTACAAAAGTGTTGTCAACTGTTAACCTTGGGTTTCCCGTGGCTGCATGTGCGATTGCACCTGATGGAAGTGAAGCCGTTGTGGGTGCTGAGGATGGTAAATTGCACATATATTCTATCACGGGTGATAATTTTAATGAAGAGGCAGTCCTCGAAAAACATCGGGGTGCTATTACTGTTATTCGTTATTCTCCAGATGTTTCTATGATTGCTTCAGGAGATGCCAATCGAGAAGCTGTTGTTTGGGATCGTGCTTCTAGAGAGGTAACCTACCTTTTAAGACAACGTGGTTCCTGTTTGAAAATAAACTGCATTGTTTTACAAGTTAACTATGGATCATTCCTCACACAGAGACCAAAAAAAAAGTTATTAGATAATATGGAGAAAAAGTTAGACATATGGGATATAGGAAGAGGAAAAATCTGAAGATTTCGCGTAGTATTTTTGATCGAAAAATCAATCTGATTTATTTGTATCCTTAAATTGGGTCAAATACTAAAGAATCAAACCTATTGGACTTGAGGAATGATATAAAATAAGAGACGGAAAAATATTTAGTAAACAGAAAATAAGTAAACCAAGTAAACATAGAAGAACCCATATCCCAATTGAACAAATTGAGAGATATAATAGATGAGAAAATTTGACCAAAGAGGTTTTAGAGGATAATGGCCATTGGAACATTGAGCTTCCTCCTTCTATGTCAAAAATCCTCCAACTTATCAGCAAAATTAGGTAAACCATGAACCAACTTTTTTACAAAAAAGGTAAATTGAACTAGAATGCATTATGTAAAACAGTTGAAAAGGAAGATGATGAAGAGATATCAATAGAGGAGACTGCACTCTTTTAAGAAAATTCCAAACAATAGAAGTTTTAGTCTCTGCATTATGAGTTTTTGTAGCAAGCTTTTATTCTTTTTGGAATGATAATCAAGAGAGATGTACTGTTTCACTACATCATTCTTAATAACTGGCTGAAGTTGTGAGTTTAGAAAGGTAGCATCATACTTATGTTGGAATTGCTTCTTTCCACCAATCAATTTCCTGGTATGAAAGCAAAATGAAATGGCATTACTAGTGTTCTCATTATATAGTCAATCTCATGATTTGTGGGAGGCATGATGAATTACTTTCACTGGGTTTTAATGGAATGATGTCATGGGAGAGGTTCTTGTGCTTTATATATCAAAACTACAGCTTTGGCGTCGTCACGGTTTCTTGTTGTAGTCAGTACATGTACTATGTATCACTTTATTTTTCCGATAATTTTTTTTCCATTTGTAAACTATCACATTATTCAATTTTTTCCATGCAGGTGAAGGTGAAAAATATGTTATATCATACTGCACGCATTAACTGTTTGGCTTGGTCCACCGATAACAGTATGGTTGCTACTGGATCACTTGATACATGTGTTATTATATATGAAATAGGCAAACCAGCCTCAAGCCGTATCACCATCAAGGGAGCTCACTTGGGTGGGGTATATGGACTGGCGTTCACTGATGAAAACAGTGTAGTGAGTTCTGGTGAGGATGCTTGTGTTCGTGTATGGACGGTAACCCCACAATAATCAAGATGATTGATGGCCTAATTTATTATATTGAGCTTTGCGGATGAAATTGGCTTTTATATATTATCATGGAAATCGAATCATTTGAGAGATGCGGATGTTACAGTTGCTTTTGCAACTGGTATAGGTATAGTGTTTGAGGTTTCATCTTGGTTCTTTTACCTGTAATTTTCTCTTTTCATTGCAAGTGTGCTACTGGGACTGTTGATGTGGCTGTGTTTTGTTACTTCCATTTTTGTAATAAATTGGCTTCCTTGTTTCTTTATTTCATTCCCTTTTTACCCCTCGTGTTTACGAGTTTTGAAAATGCTGGCTGTGTTCATTTTTGCCATACAGTTCAGGAGAGTTGAAAGCTTGCTTGTTTTCCTGCGTCTGGAGTGGTTTATTTGAAGGCTTATAAGCCGCGGCGTTTGTGAGTTAAGTAATCTACGTTTAAAATAATAATGCATTTACACGTGCAGATATCGTATCGTAGACGAATGATATTCATTTAACACTATTATAAAGTGGTATTCAAACGACAGAAACGGATATAGTTAACTTTTCTGGTCAAATTTTGCCTTTTTGAGCCTTAGGGTGGGTATAATCTATAACAAATATTTGTTTCGTTACTTCCTTTTTGCAACATTCTTTGTTTGCAAAACATAAACTCCACTCCATATGTTTTGTAGTCTTGACCATAAAATACAAAAAATCATGAAGACAATTATTTGCTTCAGCTTCTATGTGGTAGTGTTTTTTTTGTTAGAATATCATCATACCACCATTTTTAGGAGTTGCTCATCCACAAGTACTCATCATCAACATCATCGTCATGTATCCCTTAACATCACCACCGATCAATCTGCTCTTTTTGGCCTTAAAATCCCACATCATTTCTGACCCTAACTACTCCTTGACAATCAACTGGTCCATCACTCAAGCGTCTTGCTGCAGTTGGGTTGAAGTCATTTGTAGCACTCGCCATGGATGAGTCATGGCGTTAGATCTTTCTAACATGGGCCTAATTGGCACCATTCCTCCAGAAATTGGAAACCTCTCGTTTCTTGTTTCGTTTGATCTCACCAACAATAGCTTCAATGGTAGTCTGCCCAAAGATTTGTCTAACTTGCATCGATTAAAAGAAATCCGCTTTCGAAACAACTTCGGAGGGGAGCTCCCCTCATGGTTAAGTAAATTACCAAATCTTAAATACTTATCGCTTTCGGTTAACAGTTTCACTGGTACCATTCCACCTTCTTTATCCAATTTATCAAAACTTGAGTGGTTGAGTTTAGGGAGAAATCATCTGCAAGGAAATATTTCATGGGATTTTGGTAGTTTTAAAAACTTGCAAGCATTGGAGTTGCAATCTAATCAGCTTTCAGACTCTATTCCTTTCACTGTCTTCAATATTTCAACCTTGCGCATTCTTGCTCTTACAAATAATAACCTATCTAGTAATCTTCCGAGGGATATTTGTCACGGGATTCCGAAAATCCAAAGGCTTTATCCGGATGACAACCAACTCTTTGGTCCAATTCCATCAAGTTTGTCTATTTATAAGTCATTTCCCTATTGCAAATTAGCTTTGATCAGTACAATTAATAAGTTAAAAACAGAGGATTTGTTGATCATTTCATTTTGTATGTTTTTTGATAGGAACTATACCACAAGAGATTGGTAGCCTTTGGAATCTGATGGAGTTAGGGTTAGGTTCAAATAACCTACATGGTACCATTCCAGAATCAATCTTCATTATTTAGAAAACAAAACTTAACGTGCAAGTGTATAATAGTGCAAAGAAGTAGTATTGACTTTCTGATCGTAAAAATACTTATAATGGACTGCAACACGGGCTTTTTGCCATATCGTAGGCTCTAAACGTCCAAATCTATCGGTTATTTTCTAATATGTGATAGTATGTGGGTATATCTACGTGTTAGAGTGAAAAAATTTGGGTTTGGAAAAGGTGAAAAAGTCAAAAAAAATCAAACAGGCAAAGGTTCGCTGCGTTTCAGAATTTTTAAAAATGAGGGGCACCTCATATATATAGGCCAGGGAGCCTCTGCTCTACCTGCTGCTGCCACAGGTTGAATCATCTCGAAGTACGTGCACTCCGAGCAATGCTAGCTAGGTCAAAGTCGAAACTTTTTAACTTTTGATCGGAGCGTCCATTTGAGGCGTGCTGTACCTTTCTGGAAAGTCCTCGCCGAGAGTGTCACAATGACATGGGATAAAATATTTTTCAGGTCCAAGAAGACGGGTTCATAACCAGGTCTTTGATTCCCCGCAGTTTGTCCGTTGAGCTGTCTTGCGCCGTTTGCACTCGGGATCATCGTTATGGTTTGTTCTGACCTTGGTGGCATCAATTCGGCTTGAATTTGACCGAATCGACTTAGGGTTGGTAAAATGACCATTAAGAAACTTTGGGAACCTCAAGGACCTTTTGGAGGTCGACATATCCAGAAATTCTTTAAGCGACCACATACCCCTTGAACTTGGAAATCTTAAGGCTACTGTGCTAATAGATCTATCACATAATCAATTGTCGGGAGCTCCAAAACTTGGCTAATCTTTCTTTGGCAAACAATAGGTTATAAGGACCTATTCTCGATACATTCAAATCTTTAGTGAGCTTAGAGTACTTGGATTTGTCTTATAACAACCTCTCTGATGTGATTTGATTAGTGGGATTTATACCCGCAAATCGGATACTTTATGGCTTAAATAGTTGCCTGATCTTCGTAGTTTTTATATAGTTTTATTTGTTTATAGTATTATTATGCTTAATCGATGTATTGCAGGCTTTACAGGACTTTTCTAGCTTTTAGGGGACAAAACGGACAATTTACATACACTGGCGCCGCAGCGCCAATGTCTAGTCTTAATCTCGCGCCGCGGCGCCGCCCCTGGTCCTTGCTGATGTCATCCTGGCGCTGCAGCGCCACAGTTCCTTTATGGACTCGCGCTGCAGCGCGACCTCCGGTCTTTTGACTTTAACGTGGCGCCGCAGCGCCACTTATAAACCTATTGCCCGCGCCGCAGTGCAACCTCCGGTGCCCAGGCAGAAAAGGCTTGCTTTTGACCTAGCAAAAGAAGAAAACAGATATATATATCAAGGGAGCCTCTGCCAGAGGAAAAAGGGGAGCGAGAAGAGGAGGAGAGAAAGAAGACTGGGATAGAATCGGTTAGCTTAGCTTAGGATAGATTAGATCTCTTTTGTACTTTCTCTCTCTAGTTATTAGGTAATGTTTATAAATATAGATTAGGTAGATTAGGAAAAAGTCTGGGATTTCCTTGGAGCAATAAGAGCAATGAGCTACACGGATTGGAGAGCTTGAAAGGAGCGGAATGTTTGGAAACTGAAGAGCCTCGACAGAGTTTATTTTTATCTATTTATTTCCTCTGATTTTATAATCCATAAATGTTGACTCTATTGCTACTTATATTTTGTTCAATAGCTATGAACTAAGTATTGGCTCTAAGGTTATAATGGAACCCTTTGTTAGTTAAATTGAATGTCTTATCTCTTTGGTTGGCACCATACGGTTTGGTTTAATATATTCATGCTTAATGATTCTCGCTAAGACATTAGTGATGAATTTGGTAATCTATATGATATCGAAAGAAGGATTATAGATTTACACCTAAATATATTGGCATGTGATTATGAGTTTTGACTGCATAAGTTGTGCGTAGATAAACATATATCTGTGTGCCACGTGTGACCTAATTGAGAACTTATGCTTAAATCCTTGTTAGGTTAATTCGCATAGACATATGTAGGATTATCACCTAGTTTGGACGTTCTTTTCTGTTCTATTCCCTATCGGGTGGATTTGGAGAGGATATGTTTGTGCATACCTCGACAGAGGTGTATAAGCACCAGTGTGTTCTCGGTCGACAAACTGTCGTGACCATTAAGACCAAAGAGAGAAGGGTAGGAAGTTTGATGAAGCATAGCACGCTAGGTGTTCGACGGAATGCCTGTGTGGGGTGAAGTTGTAACCTTAGCTTGTAATTCCTTCGATTACCATTCGTTATCCAGTTTACTTGCTTTAATAATTAGTTATAACTAGTTTAACCACACTCCTATTAGTTTACTGTTCGAATAAGACTTAAGCGATACAAAGTTGGTATTTGGTAAATATTAGTGATAGTTCCTCGTGGGTACGACACTTTTCTTATCACTGTATTACTTGTTAGACCGAGTATACTTGCGCGTGTTTAGTGATCGGTTTTCCGACCAACATGATTGCCAAGTCCTTAGAGGCACTCTTGTATCTTAGATATTTCAATGTATGTTCTAATAGTTTAAGTGGAGAAATTCCAAGTGAAGGTCCTTTCAAAGCTTCAACAGTCGATCTTTCTTATGGAATGAAGCGTTGTGTGGTGCTCCCCGATTTCAAGTCCCAATATGCCATACTAGTTCTATTCATGGATCATCAAAGAAAAAGAGAGTGCTTCTAGCTGTATGTATTTTGCTGGTGATTGCATTGATAATTCGTACCTTGGCCTTTGCATTTGTGTTGATCATGATGTGGACACAAAATTAGACTCCCCATGCGAACTGAATTGTCAGAAATAAGAGGCCCTGTGAGAATTTCATACTATGAACTTCAACGAGCAACTAATGACTTTAGTGAAAGTAATTTGGTTTGCATGTGTAGTTTTGGTTCAATTTTCAAAGGATACTTGCAAATGGGACATTAGTAGCCATAAAGGTATTCAATCTGCAACTAGAAGGAGGATTCAAGAGTTTCGATGTAGAATGTGAAGTATTACGCAACCTTCACCACCAAAATATCAGCAAAGTCATTGGTAGTTGCTCTAACCTTGATTTCAAAGCATTGGTACTTGAATACATGCCTAATGGGAGTCTTGAGAAGTGGTTGTACTCCCACAACCATTTCTTAGATATTTTGCAAAGAATAGACTTAATGATAGATGTGGCATGTGCTTTGGACTATCTCCATCATGGTTATTCAACGCACGTGGTTCATTGAGATCTTAAGCCCAACAACGTCCTTCTAGATGAAGATATGGTTGCACGTGTGATTGATTTTGGCATAACAAAGTTATTGGGAGAGGGGGAGAGCATTGCACAAACCATGACTCTACCCATAATTGAATATATTGCACCAGGTGACCCTCAAGCTTTTTTGTTTTTTTTCCCTAAAAGTAAAACTTTGCTCATTTGTATTCCCAAGCTATGTTTTTTCGTTTACCTTGTTGATTTGTGATGTTGGATTTAGAGTACGGATCGGAAGGATTAGTATCCACAAAATGCGATGTTTATAGTTATGGCATTATGTTGATGGAAGTATTTACAAGAATTAAGCCCAGTGATGAGAAATTTATTGGAGATATGAGTTTGAAGCGTTGGGTAAACGATTCACTTCCTAACTTAGTAATGCAAGTTATTGACGCAAACTTGCTAAAACAAGAGGATGGACACATAACTGTGAAGCTACAATATATCTCATCTATTATGGAATTGGCTTTGAGTTGCACTGCTGATTCACCTGAAGAGAGGTCCAACATGAAAGATGTTATGGTTGCACTCAAGAAGATCAAACTTGACTTCCTTACAAATCACGAAAGGAATTGAAACATCAAAGTACTCATTTTGCTTATCTTTTTCATTACTAAATTAACTCTAATAGTTATTCAATAGTTTTAACATATTTTTATATTTCATGTTTTTGCAATGGTTTTTAGGTCTATCAAAGATTGGAACGATATTGGTAACGTCTATGCTTCAAACTATCCTATCTTAAAGTAAGAAATTGCCATGATGGTGGTTTTATTCATCAACAATTTGTTTTGGTAAGGTTTACGATATGAGAGATGCAATGTATTATCCAGTAGTCATTCTTTGCACGTATATAAGAGCAAACTGATATGTAACCAACTCTTATAAGAGCAAACTGATATGTAACACAAATGTACAACCTATTATGTACACAGTATAACTATGTGTTGCATAATTTGCACTGAATTAGAATAATTAACACTGCAATATCATTTCCCTTTTAGAATGGAGGAAGTATATTACAATGTTCAAGTTTTAGGAGGTTCAAGCTTGTTCAACTCGACTTGCTTACCATCTGAGCCAATCTCAAACAAGCCTTGAAAATAAATCAATCAATCTCAACCTAATTCAAAATCCTTGTAATAAGGAAATAATTTACAATAAAACAAAAACAGGAAGTTTACACTCGAGAAAAGAAATTTAGAATACTGCTTTTCTTATTTTCTGAACTAAGGCAACCAACTTTTTTCACACTTCTTTTTCCTTCTAGTAATCTTGGGAGGTTTAGAATCCACACTTCTTTGTGATTCCGGGGTAACACAGTAAGATTTCCAATATTTCAACTTCAGCTACCATAGATTCTTGTTCCATAAAACTATCCGTGCGATCTTCCAACACAAGTTCATCTAGTTTTCTTTTCTTGAAGGGGTTGTTGTCTGGAACAATTGATCCATTTTTATCAGGAAGTATTGTAATTTCTTCTAAGGTACCGCTTTTGAAAGGCATTACCAATTTCTCGAGTGCTAAACATTCATTCAAGTGCTTCCATTGCTTCAACCCTGATAGTTGTCGCTTCTTTTCTTCCAAAACAGGCTCCTGTTCCATTACTGACATAACAAGGAAAAAAATTCATTTATAAACATCAATAGCTATATGTTAGAACAAACTATGGCAAACAAAGAAATCAACGTAGAAAATTAAAAGACAAGAACACAAGATTTATGTGACAACTCAAATCAAATCGGGAAAAACCACGAGCCATAGCTTAAGATATTTATAATATCAAAGTGTGAAGAATACAAACTGTGAAACTCTCTGAAAGCAGCAAAAATTGAGAAAGAAAAGAATCCTGAAACCCTAGTTACTAAAACATATACCACCACTAAACCACATATTTCTATGTGGAAAATATTTCTCAACACATTTTGGGCCATAATCTCTTAATGGTGGTTTCGAAATTGGAATAATTTCTCTCTATTTCACTTATGTAAATGAATGGACAATAGATATTGAGAGGACCGATAAGAAAGAGAAGAATGTGGAGATAGTGAGGTAAGTTGTAGGGATTAAAGGGGAAGGAGATCCATAGGCCAGGAACAAAGTAAGCTCTGTTAAACAGTTAAGGAGGGCAAAGCCAAACAATGGCTGCAAAATAATGTACAACACTTCAACTCATTTTTCTTCTGCAAAAAGATGGTATGCTTAAAACAGTTATATCTTTCTCTTTTAAAATGTCAATGAGACAATTGCACTACCTTACTGCATGTGCCTCCTATATGCCATTGAGCAACTATGGTCATAATCATATTCAGAGCATAGCTGAACCTTCAACTAAAAGTCATAGCATAGATTTGTTTTTCCTTTAAAATCAGTAAAAACATTTAAATCAAATTTCATATTTATAAAGAATAAAATGAGGACGATGATGTGCTACCGGACTTGAATGGATCCATGTGTAGATTTTTAAGTGTTTATTTGCAAAAATGTAGTTTGGAAAATAAAACAAGGTAAGAAACTTGCCTGTAATTCTTTGTCCTCTGGTTTTATGGGAGGAAACTACAGTAAAGCAGCTTTCTTGAGTAGACATAGTTGATGTCTCTTGTCTCAAAACTCCATCAGTTTGGAAGGTGGTAGTAAGATTCAGATGATTTTCGGAACTTGGGAAGTAATTGAAGGCCTCCATTGTACACGGATCTAATTTACCTTCAGCGATTGCAATAGCCATTGATGGAGATATATCTCTAATGACAGTAAAGGGTACAAATTTACCATCTTTCGGGCAAAAGTTATACTTTCATTTAGCAAATAAAAAAGAAAATGGCACATGAATAACTTAAGAAAATTGTTTAGTGTTAGAACAAACTATGGCAAACCCAAAAATCAACAAAGAAAACTAAAGACAAGAACACAAGATATACGTATAAAAAACAAATTGGGAAAAACCATTGGTGAGAGATAGAAGATATTACTATATCAAAGTGTGAAGAGTACAATCTGTGAATTTCTATCTAAAAGCTGCAAAATCTGTGAATGAAAATAATACTGAAACCCTAACTTGAATAACATATATATATATATATATATATATATATATATATATATATATATATATATATGCGGGGTTAAAAACACCCGCAGTATGTATGTGTGTGTATGTAAGAGTTATGTGATAGTAGCATTATTTAAAAACATAACGGACCCGAATAACATAATAGGTCCATACCGCAAAAGCTTTTCCCCCACACCCCTATTAGTGGTGGCCTATGGACTTTGGCCAGTCCTACTATACCACCACCAAACCTCATCTTTCTTTTCTTTCGAACTGCCAAAAAAATAACTGGGGTCGGGTCTCTAGTCGGATCCCAAACAAGAATTTGAGACACATATAACATTTAGAGTACACCTATTTATGATAGTTATTTCTAACATGGAAAAACTAGCATAGGACATAACCACTAACACAATTAGTGTGACACTAACATTTAACTATAATTGACAAGATAAACAAAAAGAAAGGATACGGTCCCAGAAAATCAAGCTCGTCATTAAGAGACTGCAAAATAGTTTCTGGAAGAGGTTTAATGTGTTTGAGGTTCTTTGTGAGGGCATCATATCTGCAGTGGATGCAAATTGTTCATATGTTACTAGTGCAAACTTGAGAAGAATATGGATGTCTATGAAAAACTGTACATACATTCGGGCATGCTGGAAAATTGCCATCGCCTCTTTGAAGGATTTTAAGTAATCTTCAGGCACCTGATTTCCCTTCTCAAATTTTAAGATGGATAGAACCTGTAAATATGACATCCAAGACAATCTTCATAAGGAGGATGTAATGGTGTAAATCAGCTATATGCCTATATCTCTGAAGCTTTACAACAAAATGAAAACATTTAAATACCAAAAGTTAAGAGCAAAACTTGAGCTATCCTTTTGTAAGTTTTCTTATACTTGAAAATTTCATTCAATTGCAGAATGATTTAGATGTCATGTAGTATATTAATATGAACATCCCATGACTTTGAAGTTCAAATCCATCCCTAATTGCATAGTAAACATGCAGATTGTATTAGTAAAACTATATCTGTCACAATTTCTAGTAGCTTATTTCCTCTTATAACTAATTGGAAATTTCAAAAGTTACTTTTAAAAAAAATTAAATTCCTTCCACCGAATAGAGTTCTCTTTAGATTTGTAATATCTACACCTTAATCCTTATATTCAGTAGATTGTCTTTTTATACAAATTTACAGCTGATTTAAAAACTTAATTAAACCATTCACAAAACTGCAAACTAGTAAAAGTTACTTGAGAGTTCTTTTATTTACTAATTTCCCAAAACAGACCATTCTTAACTTTGCAATATCTCATGACAATGTACATGGATTTCAAGTTTATATGCTTTCATGTGAATGCATATACAACAATAGCTTTCAAATGGTCTGAAGCAACATGCATTTCTTAATTAGGAAAAAATAAAACACAATCAACAACAATTCACCTTTCAAAAGAACTAAAAATATGCTTACTCGGTCTAAGTTCCGATACTTGGAGACCAAAGAATAAGCCTTTGACATCCCAATTCCTGGAATAGATGGAAGGAAGTCACAGCCAGCTAGAACACACATACCTGCAATATGAACTTCTACCTTAAATCAAATGAATTTAAAGACAATAGAATTCATTTTTCATAGCTTAACTGATGACAACACAATTATACTGACAAAGGAAGTTCTTTTTATTTACATGTAGATTATAACATTAACAACAAATTTGGATTCAGTTTTGATATCATTTTTAGATTTAGTGAATGGTTTCATGGAAGGAGGAATCTTAAACCAGATCAAGTCCTTAAGAAATAAGAATATATACATATTAAGAAGAGCTGCATAAGTGTCACACGGGTGACTACCTATGAACAAGTTTCTATCAAAATTTCGGAAGGAAGGTACACAAGCTACCGAATCGAAGACCTTGTCCAGCACTATCTCCTCGCCATTGCCAAACCGGTCCATCTTAAACATAACCTGCCCACAGCCCAATCAAATCAAAACAAGACAACTTTAATACTTCAATGAAAAGACTTTTAAGTCATCAACAGACAAGTAAACCTCCATTCGGACATACAAAAGTTTTGTGGAAATCTTACAGATGGGCAACCGTAGGCCAGCAGATCACTATCCTCTGAAATTACTGCTGCAATTCCTCCTTTTTCTTCTTCAAGAGTGGACAGGTATGCTAACTGCGCATCAGCCTCATATGGAGCTACGACAAATTCAATGTTCTCTGATCTTAGAATCTGGAGAGTGGTAGTTTATGTAATCAAAATAAGAACATAAAATATATTATAAACTTTATTCCAGCAAAAATAAATAAACAAAATGGATTTTGACCAATAAGTAGTCAATGAAAAGCTTATATTGAAACTCTTTAGATATGAGTACCCGAATCAGTTGATGTGCCATTGCTGGAGTGATACTCACTGCCCTCTACATATCAAAAAGAAGAGACTAACGTATGAAAATTAAATTTCTTAGTAATTTGAAAATGCAGCCAAATATCAACTCTAGTTATGTATATGAATAAATAATTGAAAACAGACTATTAAAGAGCAAAACTTGAAGCATATTCTTTTACATGAATTTATGATAGCAACAGAGATGAAAGATGTTTTGGTGATTTAGTCGACTCTCAAAGTCAGCAGTCAGTACTAGTCAGCAATTTTGGATTCAGGCAGATTTTTAAGGGAGAATTTAACTGTATTACATTGGAAACAAGGAGCTCTCCTTGAAAATTGTTGTAATCAGAAAGAATTTTTCATGGTTGGCTGTCCAACTTTGTGTATCAACTAAAATTATCCTATTCAGGAAGTATCCGAGGTTCATAGAACTAGAGAATGTCTACTATCCATAAAAATTCAATTATGTAAAGAAAAAATCATTTGGCAAATGTCACTCTTAATTACAGCAACCATACAAATGGAATTGATAAAGAAAAGGGTTATAATCATCCTCATATACTACTAATTAAAAGTGCCAAATTCAAAGTTTCTTGCCTAATTTATCCCCTAAGAAGTACTAATGGTACACTTACAACTTCCCCACCCAAAAAGAGTCCTGCTTTCTTTGCAAGTACTATTGAAAATTGACTTCCTTTTCCCAAATAGAGGTAATATTTCAAAATTTAGGTAAATAAGATAAAACTAACCCAAGTACTTATAAACACAGCATAACTCAACCAATAAAAGACAGAGCAGCCAAACAGAATTCAAGGCAGTAATAAGTAAAAGCAGCTACTAATACCTGAAACAGCTCATATGCAGCACCAGTATTCCCATCCTTGAGCTTCTCCATAGCTAAATCCAGATTAGCTTTTCTTTTCCTAAACAATCCAATAATTTTTTAGAAAGAATAAAAAAAAAATCATGGTCTTAATCATCAAAAAAGTGATATAACAAAAATTACAATGTGATGCTAAAATATATCAAAAGTAACATGCCTGTGGCGATCTTTCTCTGTCCCAGCTTTACCGGGGAGGTTCCCGCCATCAAAAACAACCACCGGGGTGATTTTATGGTGGCGAAGCAGATTAATCCGGTGCATACAGTACTTTATGTACTGCAATTTCTTATCACCGTCCATATTGAGACAAAGCTCCATGCTACATGAATAAGCTGATAATTTTCCCAACAATTAATCAATTCCAATAATGGCTACCAAATCTACAAACTAAAAAATCAAAAACCCACACAAAAAATACCTCCTTTATGAAGCCATGAATAAGCATCAATTCCCACCTGCACCAACATAAAAAAAAATCAAAAACTACAAAAAATGAATTATAAGTTAATTGATTAAACCTGTACCAAGATAAAAATAAAAAAAAACTAAAAATTAAAAACTAAAACCCAAATCAATGTGACAAGATAAATGGAAAAAAATTAAAAGAAAAGAAAGGGGGAATATTTACCCGCTTGCCGGCATATTTCTTGATGTGAATGGGTTCGACATAAGGCTTCAAGAACCTCAGAAGATCTTTGATACCCATTTTTCCCCTTTTCCTTGTCAAATTCTGGGTTTTTGAGTCGACTTGATGGAGATTTGGGGTATAGACAGAAAATGGCGGGAATAAAGGTGATTACATACGAAATATTTGGAATTAACCAGTTACATAAGGCCACGTAAGAAAGTCAAGGGGCAGAGCATGTTGACGGAAACGTGGCGCTCTATGGTTGGATGGAGTTCCGAAGGTCCTTAAAGTCTGGGAAATTAATGGTAATTCTGTAATTTTTTACCACCAAATCAGATTTGAAATTTTGGTCAAATGTGAAAGTTTTTGCCGCGAGTTCTGATACCATTTTAGTTCTCATGCATCAACCACGCTCTTTTGGCGGCGCGTGGAATATTTGCCTTTTCGAAAAACAAACTTTAATGTAAGAAAATAACATAATTTCATTTTTAAATAATAATTTTTTATGTAATTTTATTATTTTAACAAAAAATATTTTTCATTTCATAATTTTGTATATTGTAAATGTTCTTCAAAGTTTAATACTATAATAAATTTGAGTCAACTTCATGTACTAAAAATAATATATATCACAGCGTTACATTTAATAGAAAGTTCTAGAATTATATGATTTTTTTAGTGAATGTTATTAATTTTACAATATAATCCTAATACCTTAGGATAAATAATAAATATAACAGATTGGATTGAATATTGTGAAGGTTAAGATGTTTATATAAAAGTCATATTAAAATCTCAAATCATTATTTCATCTATTTATAATAAAGGCTACGGGTTATGGTATAAGAATAATATTTTGAATTTAATATTTAAAAAAATAAAATATGTTAAGTTCTAACCATATGTGTTTATTATGTTTACTCCTCATCAAAGGAAGTTTCAACTTTATTATTCAAAAATATTATACAAAAATTATTAAATTTATAAGTATTTTTTAATCACTCGTTAATATTATAATGGAAAAGACCAAGATAGATAACAAAGGTAATCCACATAGTTTTAAAATAGAGTGATTAGCATGAGATTAACTTTGGTCAATTGACTAATACAACGTCGACACGTAGGCGGGAGGTGATCTCTCTCTACGTGTCAACACTGTATTGGTCAATTGACCAACTTATCATGAAGTTAACTTCATGGTAACCAAATCTATTTTAAAAGAGGAGGGAGAAAGTGTATTGTCAGAAATAATAGGCGCTATGAGAATTTCATACTATGAACTTCAACCAGCAACTAATGACTTAAGTGAAAATAATTTGGCTGGCATGGGTAGTTTTGGCTCAGTTTAAAAAGAGATACTTGCGAATGGGACATTAGTGGCCATAAATGTATTCAATCTGCAACTAGAAGGATTGTAAGACCCCAAATTTTATGAATAAGATTTAATTTTCTTTATATATTATTTTAAAATAGTAAGGTATTGATTTAATAAATGTGATAAGTTATGGGTGAAATGTGCAAAGTTTACAAAGTAAGCAAGTGGTTATAAAATATTCGTTGTGTCGAAAAATATTCGTTTGGTCGAGGAATATTCTTTTTGTCGGAGAATATTCTACGACATCGCAGTCATTGGTGGACCACACAACGGAATGAATGTCGGATATAGAAAGCGACAGAAATAACCTTTTTATATAATAACGACAAAACTGTTACCGTTAGTACTGTTGAAATACCCGGTGGTTAAAATACAGTAATACGTGGTGTTGAACAGTAGCACACGGTATTGCACAGTATTTTAAATTATTGATTCTTACGTAGGAAGGCATTTACTCAATTATTGTTACAGTAATTACTGTTCAATATTTTATGTTATTGATTCAATAATTGCATAATATTTTATTGGTTCAATATTTGCTACGTTGATATTTTATATCAATAAGTGCTACTTTGCTATTTTATATTATTGATTCAATAATTGTTATTGCACATTATTTTAAATTATCAAATCAATAATTCATATTATTTGAATAATATTATTAGATAGCATTATTGGCAATGTCTAAGGAAGTTCTGTCTAGAAAAAGGGTTGATTAATTGTGCGCCAGTAAGAAAAAATCCTTATCGGAAGGCCCCCTCTTTCCTGGGAACGACCTGGTTGTCAATATTGTAGTTCTGTAATATTATTTGTGAATAATTAATTTTTGATATATATGATAAGGAAATATGTATTCAATGTGGATTTAAACGGATGAATTTTTTTTACATGTGACATTTGTTGAAAGTTGGTATTTTATCTTGTCCGATAAAATAATTCATTCAAATATATTATTATAATATTACATTATAGTAGTATGATGTGATTACATAATAGTATAATTTTTATAATTTGAATGGTAACATTATTATAGTAAATTCATGGTATAAAAGTTAAACGAGGTGGAAGAGTGCAAATTGAATTTGAACTCTTATGATGCAAACAATGATGTCATCGGAGCGATGAGGTAAGCAATGATGTCATCGGAGCGATGAGATAAGCAATGATGTCATAGATCGATGATGTAAACGATGATGTCATAAATTATGACGAAAAGACTATTTTACCCTTACTCTGCCGAGCCTATAAATAGAAGCTCATTTCTTCATTAATTCTCACCAATTCACTAAAGCTATAGAGAGAGAAAATATAGAGAGAATAAGAGAGAAAGAAGAAGAGTATTTTGCTATTACGCTAGTGCAGTCTCCAAATTTTAAGGTAAGGGGTATTATTTTTTTCGTATTCATGAAGAGAGTTATTTTCTTTCAATACTCGTAAGGGTTGTTATTCCATTCCTTATTATTCTGTTGGAATAATATGTTTTAGCGGACTACCGCCATACGGGTGAATCTTCGTATTCAGTTGTTATTAAATTGTGGAAATAATCTGTTTGAGCGGACTACCGCCAGACGGGTGAATAACCCTTCGTATTCAGTTGTTATTAAATTGTAGAAATAATCTGTCTGAGCGGACTACCGCCAAACGGGTGAAAATCCAATTGCAGTTTCGTATATTGTTTCATTTCAGATTCTTAACTCTAAACTTACTACGGTAAGTATTGCTTCTATAATTCCTAAAATGATCAGATATTACTTGAGTTTTGCGCTTCATCTAATATTATTTCACTGAAATATTGGTCTGAACTTTCTTGTGAAATTTTATCTTTTCATATCGAGTTACTATTCACGGGGTACTATTCACGGTAATTTTTTTTTTCTTCTTCCAAATCATCTTTGATTGGATCCAGGTTTTGATCTTCATTCTTGAACTTTGGATAAATTCTCTAATATTTGTCCTTTATCTCACTGGATCCGTGATTCGTATTATTTTTCATCATCCGTGATATAACTGAATATCTTTGGTCTGTAGTTCAAAGATAAAAAATTACGTGATGAATATCTTTGACTTGTAGTGCAAAGATGAATGATTACCTGATGAATATCTTTGGCCCGTAGTGCAAAGATGGACAGGTGTTAAGATGAACATGACCAACTGATGATACAAATGAATATCTTTGGCCGTAGTGCAAAGATGGATATTTGATTCGAGATGTATATTGATTGATGTTATAGGGATAAAATATTGATGATGGACTTTTAAATCAAAGAAGATATTAGACATCATTCTCTACTTAACTCTTCTAATGAATTATTATTTTCGCTGCGAATATTGATCTAAAACTTGTTGTCCATACTATTTTATCTGATTTATTGAAGGCTAACGATAATTTGTTTTTCATTATCTTAGTTATAATATTCTTTACTGGCTAGTTGAGCTCACCCTTTTCTTTCATTGTTCTCTTCAGGAAATGAGAATATTGCGGGTACTAGTCGGAGAATGGAGTGATGGTCCAAGTTAGAGCTGTAGAAGTTCTCACTATTTGTTTTATTTAAAATAGTGTGATAATAAATGTAATGAGGACTTAGTTTGAATATTAATATTTTCTACATGTCTGTATTGACACTCACAGTTGTGTGGTCGTATTTTGCACGACCGTGTGATATGAAAGATTGTATTTAAATTTTATTGAGTGTATTTGGCGACTCAAAATGGGTGGAGTATTGAACCTATTTTGGGGGCATCACAAGGATGATTCAAGAGTTTCAATGTAAAATGTATAGTATTACGTAACCTTCGTCATCAAAATATTAGCAAAGTGGTAATTGCTCTAACCTTGATTTCAAAGCATGTGTACTTGAATACATGCCTAATGTGAGTCTTAAGAGCATTCACAACAGTTTTCCAAATAAACTCTCTATCCACAACTTTGAAGAATACATCTACAAATTATTATCCAACAGTTTCCTTATCCTTATTTAACTTTCTATTTTAATCTCTATATAGGATTTTACTTCTCAGGATAAGGGAGTTAAAAGACCGTTCTCTATGTATGCAAAATGACATTTCACACCCTCATTTAAGTGGACAACTCATCACTCATTATCCAACTCATCTTCATTTTAAAATTATAAAATTAATATTGACTTATTTTTTAAAAATTAATTTCAAACGTATTGAAATTTAAAATTGATATAAATTTATTTAATTCATGTCAATATAATTATAAATATTATAAAAGTAATATTAATTATAAAATTTATTATTTTTAAAATTTAAATGAACCATATTAATTTTAAATTTAAAAATATCATAAATTAACTTTGTAAAAGTTAATATTGATCTTATGTACATTTACAGCTACAATCCATTCAATACTCACTCCAAAAATTACTTAAAATTTAAAATAAAATAAAAGGTATTTTACAGTGGAATATAATTGATAAATTATAATCTCTTTTATAAATTATAAGATTATTATTAATTTTTATAAGTCAATTTGATGCATTCTAAAACTTAATAATTTTGCTAAGAATTGTAAAAATAATAAATTTTATAAGTAGTAGTATTTTGTTTTCTAAATAAGTTACAATATGTATTGATTAAATTTATATTAATTTTAAAATTAAAAATATCACATACTTACTTCAAAAAAGATTAATAAACTAATAGTGATTTTATAATTAAAAACAAGAGGTTGTAGACGCAAGAAGCCAATACAAATGTCAAATAGTTACAATGGTCAAAACATGCTTTGACTGTTAAAATTTTCAAATTTTAACTTTTAACTTTTAAATTTAATTATTTAAGGAATCAATATAAGGAACATGTTGGGTACATAATAAAAAAAATTGAATTTCTATCATTTAGAATGACTCAATATCACTACAGAGTAGGAATAGAGATAAGAAAACTATTATGAATGCTCTGACAAGTGGTTGTACCACAACCATTTCTTAGATATTTTACAAAGAATAGACTTAATGATAGATGTGACATGTGCTTTAATTTGGACTATCTCATCATGGTTATTCAACGTATGTGATTCATTGCGATCTTAAGCCCAACAACGTCCTTCTAGATGAAGGTATGGTTGCATGCGTGAGTGCTTTTGGCATAACAAAGTTATTGGGAGAGGGGGAGAGCATTGCACAAACAATGACTCTAGCCACAATTGGATATATTGTACCAGGTGACCCTCAACCTTTTTTTCCCCTAATAGTAAAACTTTATTCATTTGTATTCTCAAGCTATGTTTTTCTGTTTACCTTGTTGATTTCTAATGTTGGATTTAGAGTACTAATCGAAAGGATTACTATCCACAAAATGCTATGTTTACAGTTATGGTATTATGTTGATGGAAGTATTTACAAAAACTAAGCCCAGTGATGAACAATTTCTTAGAGATACGAGTCTGAAGCGTTAGGTAAACGATTCACTTCCTAACTTAGTAATCCAAGTTATTGACGCAAACTTGCTAAAACCATAGGATGGACACATAACTGTGAAGGTACAATGTGTCTCATCTATTATGTAATTGGCTTTGAATTGCGCTGCTGATTCACCTGAAGAGAGGTCCAACATGAAAGATGTTATGGTAGTGCTCAAGAAGATCAAACTCGACTTAATGACTTCCTTGCAAATCACGAAAGAAATTGAAACATCAATGTACTCATTTTGCTTATTATTTTTGTTACTAATTATTCTAATAGTTATTCAATAATTTTAACATATTTTTATGTTTCAATTTTTGCAATGCCTAGTTATTCTCGGTTAGTAAGGTGTTGTTTGAGTATTTGATATTCAATTATATATTGGGATTTTGTTTAGTAGCTCTGAAATACTTTCAAGATTATTCATAGATTAATTAAGATGATTATTATATTATTATATTTTCGTTTAGCAGTCTTATTTTATGGTTAAGTTATGAAAGGTCTTGATAGAATATATTTATGTAAATAAATGTAAATATAGCAATAATCAAAGACTATTGCTATATTTAAGGAAGGTCTTGTATTACTCATGGTTAAAGTTATGTTCCATCTGTTTAGCAGTCTTATTTAGGTCTTGTATATGGTTTATGTTAAACTAATGATTATGCCATTATTATGATTCTGTTATGTAGGTCTTGTATATGGTTTATGTTATGAAAGCTTATTGTTAAGAAAACTAGGAAGTGTCTAAGAGAACTTACACTAATTATGTAACTAAGGTTGCTGAGATCTTTGACTACTTGCTGAAAATTAATTCAATTAAGATGTCAGATTAATTGAAGAAATTGTAAGTAGCTTATTGTTTGTCTTACACATGAATGACCCCGGGAATATCACTATTCCTGAGGATCAACTACTACTTGAAGGAACTGAAGAAGACAATCAACAAGGAAGCAGATGTGAGAGGTAGCAAAGTAATTAACAGGGCAATGTATAAGAAGTTACACTCGAGAAAAGAAATTCAAACTACTATTTTTCTTATTTTCTGAACTAAGGCAATAAACTTTTTTTACCTTCTTTTCACCTCTTCCTCTCCTTTTCCCTTCAAGTAGTCTTGATAGGTTTATTAGAATCCACACTTCTTTGATATTTTCGGGGTAACACATAAGATTTCCGAGGTTTCGACCTCAGTTACCACAGACTCTTGTTCCATAAAACTCTACGTGTGATCGTTGAGCACAAGCTCATCTAGTTTTCTTTTCTTAAAGGGGTTGTTGTCAGGAACCATTGATCCATTTTTATCAGGAAGTATTGTAATTTCTTCTGAGGTTCAGCTTTTGAAAGGCATTAACAATTTTTCAAGTGCTAAACATTCATTCAAGTATTTCCGTTGGTCCAACCCTAATAAATATTGATTCTTTTCTTCCAAAACAGGCTCCTGCTCCATTACTAACATGACAGAGAAATTTTTTCATTTATAAACATGAATACTATGTCGAATGAAGTACTGAACTATCACATGCATGTATTTCCTAGCTCATTTCAGCATTTCTATGCTATTTTATGCATTTGAAGGTTGTCGATGGAGGGATTAAAGAGGATGGAGGTCCATCGACAAAGACAAAATCTACTCTCTTAAAGATGGGGAAGTCGCATTAATGATGGCTGCAAAATAATGTATTACGCAACTACATTCCAACTTGTTTTTCTTTTGAAAAAAGATGGTCGCTTAAAACTGTCAATTTTTTCTCTTTTCAAATGCCAATGAGACAATCCCTTTCCTTAATTGTTTGTGCCTCCTATATGCCATTGAGCAACAAGCTTAGCTGGACATCCATCTAAAAGTCGTAGCACAGATTTTTAAAATCAGTGTCAAAATTTAAATTAATGTTCATATTTATAGAGAATCAAATAGGGGAAATGATGCCAGACTTGTATACATCCCAATGCAGGTTTCTAAATGAAAACTTTGGCAAAATATAGTTGTGAATCATACAGAGTAAGAAACTTGTCTGTCATTCTTTCTCCTCTAGTTTTATGGGAGGAAACTACAGTAAAGCAGCTATATTGAGTAGACATAGTTGATGTCTCTTGTCTCAGGAGTTTGTCAGTTTGAAAGGTGGTAGTAGAATTCAGATGACTTGCAGAACTTGGGAAGTAATTGAAGGCCTCCATTGTACACGAATCCAATTTACCTTCAGCGATTGCAGTAGCCATTGAAGGAGGTATATCTCTAATGACAATTAAGGGTACAAATTTACATCTTTTGGGCAAAAGTTATACTTTCATTTAGCAAATAAAAAAGATAAAAAAAATGGCACATGAATATAACAAAGGAATAAAATGGTTTAGACTTTAGAGTATGCCCATGATTGTTATTTCTAACATGAAAAAAACTAGTATAGGAACTCTAAGTTAATTAGTAACACCATAGTGTGACACTAACATTTAACTATAATTGACAAGATAAATAGAAAGAAAGGATACATGTGACAACCCGAGAATTCAGATATCCTTGGAATTAAGTTTTTCGATGAGAATATCTACTAAATAAAATTTTATTGATATTATTACGTGTTATGTGATTTAGGTCGATTAATGACCTACTTTACGTGTTAAATGACTATGTATGAGTGTTAGGAGTTCTTGGGAGAAAATAATTTTTTCCGAGAAAAACGCTAAAACACTATTCATAAAACGCAGAAAATGTTATTAAACGTACTTTTTCGAGAATTTCGAATTACGTAATAGTGTTTATTTAAGAAGAAGAGATGAACTCTCTAATAAAAGTTTTTCGGCAAAAAGTCGTAAAAACACTATTCGCGCAAAAAACTCTTTTTTCGTTTTTTTTTTTACTTTTCGAAGAACAACATAGCGTTTATTCGGAAAATGGGGATTGGTGGCGAAATCGGATTTTCAAAAATCGAAAGTCGATTTTTCGGCTAACCGAGCGTGTTACGAAAACGTAACCAAAAAAGTTAGAAAATTTAAATGGAAAAGAAATATGACTAATTAAATTAAAAAAAAAAAATTGGCCTAACCAAGCCTAGGGTTTGATTGATTTGGTTAGGAATTAAAAAGGCTTGGCTAGGGTTGAACCAAGGGTTGGAAAAGCTAGGCTAGGGTTGAGCCTAGAGTTTGGAATGACTTGGCTAGGGTTATGCCATGACTTGTAGCTTGGAGCCACCACTAATGCAAACTTGGAGCCAAAGATTGGCTTCGACTTGGAGCCAAAGAATGAAGACTTGAAGCCAAAGAATTATAGAGCCATGTATCGCTTGGTTGTTATTCAACATGTGGGATAAATGAGCCAAAAAGGGGGAGTCAAAGGGGGAGGAACCGGTGGGAGAAAGGAGGGGACCAAGGGGGGGGGGGGGATGGGTAAAGGAGTTCTAGTCTTGGCAAGACAAAACATTAATTGCTTGTCTAACCTTTATTTTTCTTAGCCCTTAATTAATTAAGACTTTGATAAGTCATTATCTCTTTCATTCTTCCTTCCTTTCACTAAGTAAATTGAGAGAGAGAGAAGACACGGATTGGAGAAGAGAAAGAGGAGCAAGAATCAAGCCTGGGAGCTTTGATCATTAAGAAGAAGGAAGAACAACTAAAGGTATATCGAAAACCCTAACTTACATTCATCTCTTTAAAACTTTGTAAATTAGCATTGATGGTGGTTGAAGGTGGTATATATGAGTATGCCTGTAATCTATCTGATAGATGCATGAAAAATGGAACAAAATAATGAAAAACACAAACCTATGCGTAAAAGATGGAAAAATGGACAATGGTGGACTGTTTGGACCCGTTTTTTGTAGTGCTCAAAAATTGAAAAATAAGTTTCGGGATAATGTGTACTCCTATGATTTACGAACATAAGCCAATTGGAACGAGGGGAAAATCCGTTGTAACGAATTCATGGCGGATTTTCTAGTAAAAGCATGTAAAAATAACTTGTTGAAACTGTTTTGGGGGCTGTTTTGGAGGCCTTTTGTGGTCATGTCCCAAATATGAAAATTAAGTTCCATAATGATGGGCTGTGCTCTTAGGATTTACGGAAATCACCCAATTAGAACACAACAAAAAGAAGTTAAAATAAATTTATGGTGAACATTTTAGTAAAAGAGGTTAATTAAAAATTGAAAAAAAAACCTAGTTTGAACAGTGATTTTTGAGCCAATTTCGGGGCCAATTAAATTTCCAGAAAATTTTGATTTTCTGGGGGTGTATAGTACAATGAATAAGGAATCCATAGCCCCCGGATTGGACTCATTAATTCCGAGTTCGGACGAATGAGTTATGCCGTTCCAAAGTTAGCGCATCAAAATTGCCAAACTGAAAATCAGTTCGGGAAGGGTTTGGACCACTGTTTCGGCTAGTTAGAATTTCCTGAAAATTATGATTTTCTGGGGTTTTGTAGAGTGCAATCCCAGCTAGCCATAGCCTTGAGAACGGACTCATTCCTAGTTCGGACGACTGAGTTATGTAATGCCAAAGTAGATGAGTCAAAACTGTCCAAAGCTGGAAAAGTTGAATAACCTTACTATCCAAAAAAAATTGTGACTGTTTTCAGCCGGTTAACATGTGCCAAAAATTAGGCCATTTTGTATGCTGAAAGTACAGAGTATAAGGAAGTTATAGTCCAAAAATGGGTCTAATCCGACTTCGGAGGCAAGACTTATGACCAAATGAAATTCTAGGAATGGAAACTTGGAACTGACAAATATGATGCTACACAACTCAGAAAATTACAAAACTTTTACTGGAAGTGTATTGATATGTAGTGGCTTCCGTGTAAATTTTAGGATGTTTAGATAAAACCTCAATTTATTAAAAATGATGCAATTTTGAGCATAAATGACCTTTTAAAAAATAATAAATAAAGCTGAGAAATTAAGGGAAAAATATTTTAAGCGTAAAATAATATTAACTAAGCATGGCCAGAAGGGATAAAAATAATAAGGTATCTAAGTGCCTTTGATAAATATGTTGGGGTCAAGAGAGTAAGAAAAAATAATTAAAGATCGATTGAAAAGTTACATAATGTAATTTTTTGACTTATTTGCAATAAAAATGGATGAACAAGACTAAGGAAGGGTAATATGGTCATACATATATTAATATTATAATTTGATAATATATATAGGATATGCAATGAAGAATGATGTCCGAGGAATGTTAAGCGATGAAAGAGGTTACGCAATGGATGTTCGAAGAATGTTTAATTTGGGATAAAAAAAACAGAGGTAAGTTCTTTCAGTAACTTGTTGAATTATTTGAATATGTCGATTTATATGATTTGATTGCTCAATAATGTATCAATCTTTCACTATTATGTGAATTACATGTGAGCATGATTAAAGTGTGCACGTTGTGAAACTATGTGATTATACTGTTCTATGTGGAACTTGAAATTCTGTAAATATACAGTATGAAATATGTGATGCATATAAAAATGCATAATAGGAGATGTATGAAGCATATGTAGACGCATTGCATAAGATTTATGATGCATGTATAAAATGCATAGCATGAGAAACATGATGCATGATTAAAATGCATATTATGTATGAAACGTGAAGCATGAAATGTGAAAGCTGTCAGACTTGCTGGGCTGTCGTGCTCAACCTTGCAAAATATAAAATTTGCAGATCAAAGTTGATTTTAAGAGGATTATACCAACGAAGGTTCAATACGCGAAATGGTTAGAAAAGATGAATTGTTTCAATAAGTTTAGCTTGTAGAAGCCGGAGCTACATGTTGTAATATGATTTAACTAAGTTGTACCAAGTTTGATATATTCAATAAATAGATATTGAATAAAAGAATTCGTTTTGAATACAAGATGTAACATTACACTTCCTTTGTAAAGTAGATTAATATAATGACAATGGTGTATAAAAGATGGTGTATTGTGAGTATATAGCTGTTGAATTACGATGCGACTATTCAGGAAATGATTAAAGTCAAATGTTGAACTTTACGTTCACATATGATATTTCGAAATGGATCTTTGTATTATACGATCCTTAATATATGTATAAATGCTAAAGGTTGCGAATTCTGAAATTGAGAAAGATTGAAATAGCTAAGTTTTAATATTTATATTGATATTGAGCGTTATGTCCAGTAAGAATAAAGTTGGATTGTGATGAAAATTCAGAATATGAAAGAAAGTTATAAAAAGTTTAAATTTATACGCATTTTATCAATTATAATATTGATTAGTGTTGTAAAGCTAGAACAAGAATGTATTATTAACGTAGAAAGTCGGAAGTGGAAATTGTCCTGATTTTGGGGTTGTTATAATACGGCCCCAGAAAATCAAGCTCATTGTTAAGAGACCAAAATCGTTTTTCGAAGATGTTTAATGTTTTTGAGGCTCTTTGAGAGGGGCATCATATCTGCAGTGGATTCAAATTGTGCATATATTACTATCGCAAAATTCAGAAGAAAATAGATTTCAGCTTTTGAACAACTCTACATACATTCGGGCATGCTGGAAAACTGCCATCACCTCTTTGAAGGATTTTAAGTAATCTTGAAGCACTTTTTCCCTTCTCAAATTTTAAGATGGATAGAACCTGTAAATATGTCATCTAAGGCAATCTTCATTAGGAGGATGTGATAGTGTATATCAGCTATATCTCTGAAACTTTACAACAAAATGAAAAACATTTAAATAATAAAAATTAACACCAAGTAAAAATAAGCATGTGGTTCAAGCACACCAATTTAGTGCAAAACATAAGCTATCCTTTTGTAAGTTTTTAAATACTTAAAAAGTCCTTCACTTGCAGAATGGTATGGATGTCATGTTTTGACGTCAAAGCATGAACTCCATCATTCATTTCAAAGTAAACAGGCAGACTGTATTAGTAAAACTATATCAGTCACAATTTCTAGTAGCTTATTTCCTCTTATAACTAATTGTAAATTTTAAAAGTTAAACTTTGAAAAATTTAATATCCTTCACTCTGAGTGGAGTTCTCTTTAGACTTGAAAACTTAAACCATTTACAAAACTGAAAACTAATAAAAGTTATGTGATCGTTCTTTTCTTTACTAACTTTTCAAAATAGACAATTCTTAAATTGCAATATCTCATGACAATGCACATGAATTTCAAGTTTATATGCCTTCATATGAATGCGTATACAACAATTGCTTTCAAATGGTCTTAATTAGGAAAAAAGAAATGCCATCAACTGCAACAGTTTCTTTCAAAAGAACTAAGATATGCATACTCCGTCTAATTCCGATACTCGGAAACCAAAGAATAAGCCTTTGACATCCCTATTCCTGGAATAGATGGAAGGAAGTCGCAGCCAGCTAAAACACACATAAGTGAAATATAAACTTCTATATATATATACCCCATAGCTTAATTGATGGGGGCACAATTAAGGTATTTTCATTTACATGTAGAATAGAGTTTAGTATTGATGTTGTTTTTAGATTTAGTGAATGGTTTAATGGAAGGAAGAATTTTAAACCAGACAAAGTCCTTATGAATATATACATATTAAGAAGAACTGTGTAAGTGTCACACAGGTGACTCCTATGAACAGGTTTCTATCAAAATTTCAGAAGGAAGGTACGCAAGCTACAGAATCAAAGACATTAATAATTCAATGAAGAATATTTATGTCAGCAGGATAGAAGTAGACCATAGGCCAGCAGAATCGCAGATCACTATCCTCTGAAATTACTTCTTCAATAGTGGATAGGTATGCTAACTGCGCATCAGCCTCATATGGAGCTACGACAAATTCAATGTTATCTGATCTCAGAATCTGGAGTAGAATCTAAAATATGTTAAACTTTTTAGTTTACTATAGATTTTAATAATTAAATATATTTATTTATGTTTCCGTTCACGGTATGCCACATATGAATTAATTAATGGCACGAATAGAAGGGATTGGAGAGAGCAAAAAGGATCGTAGAGGATGCAACCGCCTTCCTATTATTTTTCAGGACATATATTGTACAAAATCCCTCAAGAAAACATCAAGTAATGCATGTCCTTCAGCAAAATCACTCATAACATCTATAGAAAGCTAGCCGAAAGCACAAACAAGGAAATGAACAGGGCCGGCCCTGAGGGGGTGCAGAAGGGGCTACTGCACAGGGCCCCCGATTTTTTTGTGTGTGTATATGTAAAAAATTGATTATGGAAGTTTGATTGATGATTTTGCAGCAAAAAATGCAAGAATGATGCTAGCGATCGTGTGAAGTTTATTGTCCATTTAAGTTTTAGCTACATTTTCTTTTTAATTGATAATTTATTGAAATTTTAGCTATATTTTCTTTCTAATTGATAATTTTTTTACTCGACGTTGACATTTATTATTTTACTTAATGATGAATTTTGATATTGTGAGCCTAAGTATAAATTAGGGTTTACATGTGATCTAAATAAACGAGGAGAAGCCTCCACGTGTCCCGAGGCAGAAGGCTCGTGGAGGTTGCTCATTTTGGAAATTGATTGAGGGATTGGATTGGTGGCTAGAAGGACAGGGTGATTTAGGCATTACTCAAGTAACTAAGGGTATTTCTGAAATTTTCTCTGAAATCACATGCTAGGCACAAGACCCAGACATGTGCCAGGCACGTGACTATTTTCTAGAAAACTCTATAAATACCCCCTTCCACTTCAATAGAAAGGGGACTTTTGGATTCTCTCTGAACTGAAGACACTCAAGAAGGCTCTCTGGATCCTTGATACTCTAGTAGGGTTCTTGGATCCTAGGAGTTCTGCCACGTGTTACTCGAGCAATCGCTTACCTGTTCTTCTCCCCTCTTCAATCAATCAATCAAGACCGTACTCTTTGTGGATTCCTCTCCTCCTCAGCCAACTCGAAACCCTAACCCTAGTAAGGTACGATTTCCTTACCCACATTTCTTTGGCGACTCTGCTGGGGAGGTGCAGAATTTGTGAAGGGTTTGCCCACAACGCGAAGCGGGAGAACTACAGGAAAAGTTTCACCGACAACTAGCATTACTTCGCCTGATCCGGTTCCGAATCAAGCAAATCAAGCTTTCCAAGGCACGAATCTGGATCTCGATCAACCCATCTTAGAAGACGCTTCTGAAGGAAGTTCAACATCACCACATATGGCTGATCCACAGCAAACCAATGTCAGACAGATTGGCGTGGGAAGACAAGGTGAGGAAGCAAGTGGAGAACAAGCAACTACGAATGCTGTGCAGTTGGAGATGCTCAAGGCTTTAAAGGAGGCACGAGAAGGACAAGGGATGATGATGTCCATGATGTCAGAAATGCAAAGGCAACAAGAAGAGATGGGGAATTTCCGCCAGCAGTTGATGCAATTTCCAACCTTCAAAGCTATGTTTCTAGGAAGTTCGCAGGAAGAGCGAATAGGAGTGGATAATAATAAGGAGAATCCAAAGGCGCCACCAGCAACAGAGAGTCATCAGATTCCAATCATACCTTTGGATCCCCAAAATAGTGGTGATGTACCACAACCCAGAGTGGAAGCAAACTAGCCTCAACCAATCATCATTCCCACTACACTCTCAGTGTTTTCATAAATGCAGATACCAACTATCCCGGGCCATGCCCAACAAACAAGCCAACAAACACAACCGATGCAAGTTTTAAATGATGTAAGTATACACCAAACGATCTCCATACCATATACAATACTGCAGTGGTACCCCGACAAATTCTGGTGGGGGACTTGGTGCTCAAGACAGCGAATCAAGTCATGAGGGGAACACCAACCACCAAATTTTTTCCCAAATGGAAAGGCCTGTATAGGGTGCGAGAGATCTCTGATAGCGGATATTGTAAAATATCTCGTGTGGGATCAGATGCTATCTCGGGCCTATTGAACCTGAAATGGGTAAAAAAATATTATACATGAGATAGTCACCATAGAAAAGTTATACTTTTAACTTTAAAAGTAATTGAGGCACCTGAGTTTAAGTCCTCACACCCAAGAAAGTTACACTTTATCTCTAAAAGTGGCGAACGTTATGCTTTCTCCGACAAAAGCAAGATTTATTTTCTGAAACGTTATGCTTTTCGTTAAAAGCAACATGATTATCAATAAAATGTCAAACTTTCACTTGTACTTGAATAATTATTATTTTTTTGATTTTTTTTTAAGTATGGATTCAAGTGTTGGTTTGCGAAAAAAAATAAATTCAAATTGAAGGCAATTAATAAGGCCAAAGAAACTATATTCTGATAAAGGGAAAATATGTAAATGAGTTTTTTACAGGAATGGAAAAAAAAAACTACAGAAAGCCATGATCTAAAGGCCATGCCATATCAAACTGAAGAGGGGGCAAAGCTAGGGCCTCTAATTTAGCAATGACAGCATCTCGAGCCTTCACATTGGCGGTTTTCAATTTACGTAAAGCTTGAATATTTGACTTTAAACCCTGAAGTCGGGTCTCCAGTTCGTTTGCGGTGTTCTCAAGATCCGAGATTTGTTCCGAAAAAGAGTTATTCTCGAGCTGATACATAGTAACCTCTGACCGTAGTGCAACAATTTGAAAAGTGGAACTAAAAAGATTCAACCGATCACGAAAGGGAGACATGTCAAAGCCAACGGTGGAGAAGTCATTAAGCTCACTGCTAAATCTATCCAAGTCTTCAGCTCGCAAAGAATAGAAAGAAAGACTGTGCAACTCAAGGATAAGGCTCGCAAGTCGATCCAAAAAGAAAGTCTGGACGGGGGCCATGCGGATAGTCAGACGGTCAAGTATTTGAGGAAACCGAGCTATGAGACGATCGAGAACTTCTTGGCTAGAAGAAGATATCTGAAAACCCCTCCAAGAAACAAGGTCTCCACTTGGATTGAAGGAAGCTCTGGCAGAAGCTACTTTAGAGGCCATCATAGAATCAGTCGAAACAAAGGATGGAGGAGCAGGGGATTGCTGTGCTGCCGATGAATTCTTGAAGCCTTGGTCATCCGGAAGATAACCCAGAGGATAACCGAGATCACTATATGGCAAGGAGTCAACATCTAGATGGAGAGTATCAAATAAAGCAAGCGCATCAGCAGGCAAAGGCAGATCTTTCATCTTATCGCTTTGAAAACAAGATAATAAAGCATAATATATTTGGGAGAAAGAAAGAAAATTCAAGAAGAAGATGATATATTGACCCAAAGATAGATACTCACAAGATAGTCAATGTTCAAATAGTTGGGAGATGCCACAGAAGGTGGAATGTCAATCAACCCACCCAAAGTGCTATCAACAATAGCCTCCCGAGAAATCACCGACTCGGCAAAATCCTTCTGGGGAGGATGAACATCAGCAATAGTCTCAGAAGGATTTCCCCTCGAGAAAATAGGAGCCTCACCGGTATCCTTGAGACTGTCATGAGGAGAGGCTATAAGAGCACGTGAAGAGAGAGTTGTACCACCCACAACATTACCTGAGTTCACATCAGATAAAGAGTCTTCAGCATCAAGACTAACACGATCATCCTGCGGTGAAGAAGACTCGATAGCAACAGTGATAGGTCGAGGAGGCTCACAAGTAGTGGAAGCCGCAATCGTCTTATTTACAGCACCCGTAGGAAATAAAACAGGAGCATCGTCATCCTCTTCATTAGCTTCGGCAATCTAAAAAAAATGAGGAAATAATGACATGGGGAAACACGAAAATAGCTATATGAATAGTTGAGAGACATAAATAAAAATGCTACAAAGTTTACCAAAAGTTTGTGTTGTCTTTTGACCGGATCCTCGGTTGCCGACACACTAGGACTAGCATCATCAAGAGGGCGCTTTGCTAATGGCTTTATGCAAAGCTTAATGACGGAACGACTAGCAGGGACCATAGTAGAATCTGTAGGGGGAATCACCTCAGAGTTGGTAATAGCTGATGCTCTCGTTTTAGAGCGAGTAACTCTCATTTCCTCGGCAGCAGAAGATCTCTAGAGAGGAGCTGGAGGAGGTATCCGAGATAAAGAAGTAGTAGGGACCTGTGCAGGAGGAACATCTGGGTCAGCAGACGGAGGAAGAAGAGACTCGGAGATTAAAGCCTTACGCTCAAAAAGCCGACTACTAGTTGGCCAACGCTCTGAACAAGTATTCGATCTAGGAGAACATAACATTCTGGTCCATTGAAGACGTTCGGGAGGAGAAGCTGGCAGTGAACAAATCATAGTATTATCCTGCCACTTTTTAAGGTTGATGAGCCAGTAGTTGCGTTCATAAGTAGTATATCGCCCTTGCCGAGAATCATCTGGTATGACGAAATGAAGAGGGCCACGTGAAGCATTAGAAGGTTTTGGAAACTCCCATGCAAATGAGGAAGATGTGGGGACAAAATTAAGGAGAGTACCCTCGTAATCCCTCTGGCAAGAGCGGCCGAAAGGTCGATTTTGGTCAAATCCAAATTGCCTCATGACTCTATGAGGAGAGTAAAGTACGGTGCCAAACCCATCATCCTCAACAAAATATGGAAGTTCCGTAGCTCGGAGGAATATGAACCAAGAAAGTGAAGACCCAGTTAATTCCCTAACATTCGAAAAAGAACGAAATTCCCTCCTATAGAAGTGAGGCCGAAAACCATCCTCTGGAACAATGGTGTAAGGGAGAGCAGTGAAACAGGAAAAATCATCAATATAAAGCCGCAAATTCAAAGTAATTCTATGATCAATCCAGCGAGCGTTGCGGGGAACAATGTTGGGCGATGAGAAAGGGTGCGAAAATTTCCTTTTTTTCTGAGAAAAGTGCCCAGAAGTTGAATGGCTCCAAAAATGCTCAAAGAGGAAGATCTGAAGAAAGGAACATGGAACAAAGCAACTCACGTCGTACCTGAATAAATGAAAGAAACATTAATGACACGAAAAAAGAAAGAAAGAAAGAAAGAGGGAAACTGAGAAAGGGTACCTTCCGACAGATTCTCTCATGGCAAGGACAGTTTCATCCAAGCGACGATACAAGGTCCCCAAGAAGAGAGGAGCAAGAGGGATCTCCAAACCCCGAGATAACAAAGCCGCTAAGCTAAACATACGGGTCGAGGGACCGTCTATGGGTGATCCGGGGAAGATAAAGTGAGATAACCACATAACTAGATAAGCAGCCAAAGGAAAAGGACAATGTTCCTCATGAAAAGTGAGGACGAACTCCCTGTAAACAGAACTATTCCAATGGCCAGGCTTGTAATCCTGAAAGAAATAGCGCACCCAAGACAGCTAGGAAGTCTCCGGATGGTTAGGGGTCTCGAAGTCTGGAAGGATTATATTACCTTGAAACCTCGTGGTGTAATTGGAAGCCCGCTTGAAGGCTTCTGTCAAGTACGCAACACATTCGACATCCCTAGGAGATAGGCTGGATGGACATCAAGAGGCTGAAGCATCAGCACGAAGGCTACGAGATATAGTTCAGAATGATTACATAATCCACGAAAAATAAGGATGAATGTACAAAACAGAAGAAATAATTACTGGTAAATGGCATAGACATCCTCTAAAGTAGAAGTGAACTCCCCCCAAGTGGTGACAAATGTACATGTAGAAGAACACCAGCGTGAAATCAGTAAGGTAAGGGCGTCATAGTCTTGTTGGATACGAAGATCCCTACATAGCTGAATACAACGCAAAATCCCAGCTTTGTCCAGTATCTTCACATAATCGGAATTCCCAAGGATATCATCGGTCCAATGTTGCCATCCCAAAAGGTGACTAGATGAGTCGGACAGGAAACGAATAGGGCTGAAAGGGTATTCCTGTTTTTCAATGCACATACGGAGAATCTGAGTAGAGCAGGGAAAGTTGTCTGCACTTTCACCAGCAGCTGCATATAGAAATAAACCCCCTTTGTCAGGTGAAGGAAAAGCTGCACGATTATATTTCTTCGTTTGTTCCCAGAAAACGTCAAAAGACCCAAAAAAGGGAGCTTTTCCCCACTCGCTTATGAATGGGATTTCCTTAGTGGTTTTCGGGTCCGCAGAACGTTCGTCAGAATTAGCCTACAACGAGGGGGATTTGACATGAGAATTCTATGAAACAAGAAAAAGGTGATGAAAGCATTTGAAATTAAATGTTTACCATGTTAAAAGAGAAATGGTGAATCCCGAACAAATGAGGTCGCTTTGGAAAACAATCTCCCCTTGACAATGTCTGACAAGGAAAAAAGTTTAGCTCGAATAAGAAGACTTATCCCGGAAAAGGAGATATTAAGAACACCTGAAAAGAAGAGGAAACAAAATAATTAGCAAAGGACGAAAAATCCTCTAGGGTTCGGTCACCTCGGGATTCGACCACATGGAGATTCGTTATGCTCAGGTTCAGCCACCTTGGAATTCGGCACCCTACTAGGGTACACCCATCTATGATGGTCCAACTATGGTACCTTACTTTCGTTTTTGGTTCGTTGTTTGATTGATTGGAGCGAAGCGCCGCTTAGAATTCTTTAAAAATTTAATTTAGCAGGATTTGGAAATAAATTTG
Organism: Panax stipuleanatus; assembly: GCA_020205555.1. Taxonomy (NCBI): domain Eukaryota; kingdom Viridiplantae; phylum Streptophyta; class Magnoliopsida; order Apiales; family Araliaceae; genus Panax; species Panax stipuleanatus. Next base: position 130,521,675 of record CM035124.1, read on the forward strand.
ATAAATGATTTTCAGTATATCTTGGGAGAGCTCCCTTAGGGTTTTCCTCTCATAAGATTTTGGTTTTTGAGATTTGCAACATCGAGCTCGGCGTATTATTCAGAAATTTAGAACAGGATTCAAATATAACAAGTATTTTTGCACCATCGTCACATCGAAGGCGTGACTCACGTGCAGGGGGCAAATGTGAGCCTAAGTATAAATTAGGGTTTACATGTGATCTAAAGAAATGAGGAGAAGCCTCCACATGTCCCGAGGCAGAAGGCTCGTGGAGGTTGCTCATTTTGGGAATTGATTGAGGGATTGGATTGGTGGCTAGAAGGACAAGGTAATTTAGGCATTACTCAAGTAACTAAGGATATTTCTGAAATTTTCTCTAAAATCACATGCTAGGCACAAGACCCAGACATGTGCCAGGCACGTGACTATTTTCTAGAAAACTCTATAAATACCCCCTTCCACTTCAATAGAAAGGGGACTTTTGGATTCTCTCTGAACTGAAGACACTCAAGAAGGCTTTCTAGATCCTTGATACTCTAGTAGGGTTCTTGGATCCTAGGAGTTCTGCCACGTGTTACTCTAGCAATCGCTTACCTGTTCTTCTCCCCTCTTCAATCAATCAATCAAGACCGTACTCTTTGTGGATTCCTCTCCTCCTCAGCCAACTCGAAACCCTAACCCTAGTAAGGTACGATTTTCTTACCCACAGATATAAATTGTGCTTTATATATTGGTGCTGATAAAAAAATAAGTATTTTTATGTGCGAGAGGGTCCCTATTTTTTTCTCGCACAGGCCTCCAAATTCTTAGGACCGGCCGTGGAAATGAAATCTACAATTCAACCTCCTTAATTAACACTTTTCATCTCACCCAATGACTCCTTAATTAAAACACACATACCTGCAATATAAACTCCTACCTTAGATCAAATGAATTTAAAGACAATAGAATTCATACCTCATAACTTAATTGATGGAAACACAATTATACTAGAAAATCAAGGTATTTTCATTTACATGTAGAATAGAGTTTAGTATTGATGTTGTTTTTAGATTTAGTGAATGGTTTAATGGAAGGAATAATTTTAAACCAGATGAAGTCCTTATGAATACAGAATATAGACATATTAAGAAGAGCTGCGTAAGTGTCACACAGATGAAGTCCTATGAACAGGTTTCTATCAAAATTTTGGAAGGAAGGTACACATGCTACAGAATCAAAGACCTTGTTCAGCACTATATATATATCTACTCCCCATTGCCCAATGTGTCCATCTTAAAAATAACTTGCCCACAGCCCATTCAAATCAAAACAAAACAACTTTAATACTTCAATGAAGACTCTTAGTTATGTCATCAGGAGAGAAGTAGACCTCCATCTGGACATACAAAAGTTTCATGGAAATCTTACATATGGGCAACCATAGGCCAGCAGAATCTATAGTGAGCTTGTACACAAGTATTTTGATTTGGTAGACAAGCATAAGTTTCCATTTGTGCCATGGATTCATTAAGGAAAAGTAAAGGAAATTTCAAAGCAACTCATTTTGAATATCCTTTCCATAAATAATCAATTTAACATTTAACACTGGCTCTCCAAGAGAACCTACAAGTCCAATTAATGGTAGGCCAAATCAACTTCCGTTATTTAAAGGTGTAAATTGTATTTTTTTTTACAGGTTTAATTGAAATCCTAGCAAATTTTGGGGGACAGCTTCGCCATTTTGCCGCAACTATGAATGTGAATGTGACTGCCACAGCTGGCTCAATCCAAACAACACTAATTTTCCTATTCTTTCTCATTGGTTATTTTTATTCTTCAACTATGCTTGTTTTGCAGGTGTATGACCCCGGTAATCTCACTATTGCTAAAGATCTGCACGACATGTGATATACACATTAATTATACATTTTAGTATTCCCATATTTATTATTTTGCTTGTTTATTTTATTTAACTAATACATTTTATTTGATTTTATAGGATTTATCTTATTTTTCTTGGGGAGCAAATAAAAGATTACATGGGACTCTTGGAGGATAATCATGAAGAAGTTGGAGTCAATTTGGAGATAAAGAAAAAAAAAAGAAGACCAAGTTCAATGTATCTTAGATTAGGTTATAATTTATTTTTTCTTATAAAGAGATCTCTTCTTTTAGAGAGAGGGGAGACTTTTATTTATTTTTTATCATCTCCTTCATCCGCTGAAACAAGGAGGAGAGCATGAAGTTAGAGTTGCAATATTACTTTGTCTTAGGGATTCCAATTCAACATACAGGTGTAATCTTTCTATTGAATCAGTTATATATTTTCCTTGTTTCCTTTCGTACTTACTATTAATATATTATATATCTTAAGTTAGTTTTTTTTCTGTGACGGTTCATGTGCTTTATATAATATTAGTAATAATAAGTTATTTGAAGACTGCGATTATTACTAGTAAAATCGTATTTGTTTTTATTTTAAATTTCATGGCTAGCTAAATTTTGAATACCTAGGATGATGATGAAACTAAGTATTTCATAATAATATTTTTTTTCCGTTCCGAAATTAGTGCCTAATTATTTTCTCCTTCATATTTTCCTTCGCACAAATTGCATATGATTTTTATATTGATTTCGAGGTTTTGATAAGTTATAGTTAATCTGTGAATTTTTCATAACTTATACTTGCCCATATTAATTATATAAATCATTATTTTTAAAGGAAAGGAAAAATAATTTGGTAATTAATTTGGAATAAGAAATTGTTTATTATGTTAATATTTGGTGGATTCGGATTCCTAGGTAGTTTTTCTCATTAATAGTTTTCATTAATAATTATTAGTTTACATAATTTAGTTAGTTAATCATCACCACCATATTTATTTCTAATTTGCCTAAAATATTAATTAAGGATATATTAAAGAATTGATCTAGTCTCTGTGGTTCGACCTGCACTTGCTAAATCTACGATAGACACTGTGCACTTGCAGTTACATATTTTTATCACATCAAGTTTTTGGCGCCGTTGCCGGGGACTAGAATTAAAAAAAAAATTCCTTAATTTTTATTTATTCGAATTAGTTTTTAACTCATATATTTTTTTTATTTTTTTTTTATTTCCAGGATTATCGAAGCGGATCAAAGAAACGTAAAGATAAAGATTTTGTTGCTGCGCTTTTCTTGGTACTTTGTATCTCTATTTTTTTTTATTTTTTTTAAAAAAAAAATTAAAAAAAAATAACAGTAGTTTAGTTTTTATTAATATATTTTTTATTTGCCGCATTCATGCATTCACTCACGTAGAGCACATCCTGTTAGGTTTTTATTTTTTATTTTTATCTTTTTTAATTTTTTATTTTTGTCAAATATAAACTGTGGTGATTGCTGGAGGACCGAGGTACGTCAAAAATTCTCATTCTTTCGTAATTCACATAGTTTTAGGACATTTTATTTGTTTATAATTTTTTTTATTTATTTGTGCATTTCCATCTTTAATCCAACATTAAGTGCACAGCCTGTAACAAGATAAGGTGGGGATTTCATCACCCTTCCTTGGCCCACAAACAACCCAACTTTTTGCATAACCTTGACCTAATAAAATCAAGTAGACGTTGGCCCCTAGGACTCTCGAGCTCAATTAAGACAAGAAACTCCAAGAGGAGGCTGAATTTTTAATTAATCAAACTACTGGTGTCTAGGCAAGTGGTTCAAAAGGTAAACGCCTAAAGATTGTGTGGTTATTTAATTAGTCACCGTATCTACGGAGAGACTCCCACCTTTCTTACACTTACCTGGCTAGTGGTGTGATTAATTTTGAATTTGGTGAACCTTGCGGTGTAACTTGGAACAGTTAGGAGCTGTCTAAATCTTATTTAGGTTGACCTTAGAAGTAATTTTTTTTTATATATTATTATTATTATTTTTTTGTTTGCTTATCTGCTTATTTGCTAAGTAGTGTATGCAAAAAGTGTGGACTAGGGACGAAACATCGCGATTAGTGAAAAAACTTCATTTTTCGGAGTGCACTTTAAAAGATCTCACCCTAAGAAAAATGGAGGGCGCACAAACTGTTTTTTTAAGGGATCGATGTTATCCTTCCCGCTCTGCCCAACCATCATGTATCAGTTTACCACAAGTAACTGGTAACAATTTTGAACTTAAACCGCAATTGATAAATATGTTACCTAGGTTCACGGGGATAGAAGATGCATATTTATTTATTCAGGAATTTGAGGAAGTTTGTGCCTTAATAAAAATTCAACAATTGTCTGATGACTCAATTAGGCTAAGATTTATCACATTTGCTTTAAAAGATAATGCTAAAAAGTGGTTATATAGCCTACCAAATAATTCCATATCAACCTGGGAGGGATTTGTTGTTACATTTCTAAAAAAGTATTTTCCAAATCATAAAACTGCTAAAATTAGGACTGCAATTCATCAATTTTGCCAACTTGAAAAAGAGTCCTTTTGGAAATATTTTGATAGATTTAAAAATTTGTTATCCCAGTGCCCACACCATGGAATTGAGAAATGGAGATTGTGTCAAATTGCTTACGAAGGTTTAGATTATTCCACTAAAACAATGTTAGAATCAATGTGTCAAGGGGATTTTCTGAATAATGATGATGAAAAGGCTTGGGAATTTTTAGAAGACTTAGCAGAAAAAACCATGCAATGGGAAACCACCCGAGAGACCGATAAACCTAGCTCATCTAGGGGTGTTCATACAATTGACAATTCAATTGCCACTGAAGCTAAGTTGGCTGGTGTGATTAAAAGACTTGAAGCTTTAGAAACTTGTGGACCATCACCTGTGAACCTAATCTCAACACCAACACCTTTGTGTCTAAGGTGTAATTCACAAAGTCACGGGATAGAGGAATGTCCTAGAGTCATGGCTCAACCTGAAGAATATGAACAAGTCAATGCAATGTTTCAAAGACCTAGGAATGACCCATTTGCACCCACTTATAACCCAGGTTGGAGAAATCATCCTAATTTTTCATGGAACCAAGGACCCTACCCAAATAACTCTTCAAATCATGTCAGTCAGTCTTTAAATCAATCTTTTCAACCTTACCAAAAGCCAAATCCTGGTCCGTACCAAAATTCAAATTCTTCACCTCAATATCCACCAGGTTTTTCTAATGAAAATGAGAGGAGACTTAGCACCTTAGAGAAGAGTGTGGAAACTTTAATAAAAACTCAACAAAGCACTAACCAAGCTTTATCTCGTTTAGAGATCCAAATGAGTCAATTGGCCACTACAGTTTGTGAAAGAGAGAAGGGTAAACTTCCTAGCCAACCCGAGACCAATCCAAAATTTCCAGCCCCTAATTCACTTGAAAACAACAAAGTCAATCATGTGAATTCTGTAATCTCTTTAAGGTCTGGAAATTATTTTAACAATCATGCTGGCATTGATAATGAAGAAGAGAAAAATTTAAATGTTGAATCTAACAATCCATCTTCAAAGTCAGCCCAGCCTGAAAAATCCATAAACTTTGAGTCAGTAGGCCCATCCACTAAGCATGTGTCGAAAAATGATCAAACCACATCTTCGGAGTCAACTGAAAAAGTCTTCAACCCAAAAGCCCCATTCCCTCAAAGACTTATTTCAAACAAGCAATCAGCCCAATTAGACAAAATTCTAGAAGTGTTCAAACAAGTGAAAATTAACATTCCTCTTCTAGATGCCATTCAACAAGTTCCCTCATATGCTAAATGTCTAAAAGATTTGTGCACACACAAAAGAACCACTCATGTTCCTAAAAAAGCTTTTCTAACAGCCCATGTTAGTTCCATTTTATCATGTCAGGTTCCTGTGAAGTATAAGGACCCCGGTTGTCCTACTATTTCATGCATCATAGGTGACACCTTAATTGAAAAAGCTTTGCTTGATTTAGGAGCTAGTGTGAACTTGTTACCATTTTCTGTGTACCAAACATTGGGCTTAGGGGAGTTAAAAAAGACAAGTGTCACACTTCAACTAGCTGACCGTTCCATTAAAGTTCCAAAAGGAATAGTTGAGGATGTACTCATTAAGGTTGGCGATTTTGTCTTTCCTGTTGACTTTGTTGTCCTTGAAACCCAACCTGTTGCCAATCCCAAGGGTCAAATTCCTGTCATATTAGGTAGACCATTTCTAGCAACCTCTAATGCATTAATCAATTGTAGAAATGGACTAATGAAATTGACTTTTGGGAACATGACAATTGATTTAAATGTTTTTAATGTGGGAAAGCAACCTATTGATTTTTCTGACCAACCCGTTGAAGTGAACATGATTCAGGAAATGTCTGAAATTGAACTTACGGGAGAAGACGAAATTTTTAATTTTTGTCTAAATCATTTTGGTCAAACTTGGGATGATACAGAATACGTAAATGAGGTGAATGAAATGTTAGAGTCATCCACACCAATGTCTTACTCCAAATGGGAACCCGTGACTGAGCCAATCTTGCAATCCTCAGAACCTCTTGAAAAGAATCCACCAGAGTTAGAGCTTAAACCCCTTCCGGATAATCTTAAATATGCTTATATAGGTCCCTCCAAAACTTTTCCTGTGATTATTGCTTCCGATTTAACAATCACACAGGAAGAAGAGTTATTAACTATTCTGAGAGAAAATAAGGAAGCCATAGGATGGAGCATAGCTGATATTAAGGGGATCAGTCCAACCATTGTCCAACATAGGATCCACTTAGTAGATGATGCTAAACCAGTGAGAGACCCACAGAGGCGGTTAAACCCGGTTCTAAAAGAGGTTGTTAAAAAGGAGATTCTTAAGTGTCTAGATAATGGGATAATCTATCCCATTTCTGATAGCTCTTGGGTAAGTCCTGTTCAAGTGGTACCTAAAAAGTCTGGCTTAACTGTGGTTCAAAATGAAGCTAATGAGTTAGTTCCCACTCGTGTCCAATCTGGTTGGAGGGTTTGCATAGACTATAGAAAACTCAATACCGCCACAAGAAAGGATCATTTTCCTTTACCCTTCATAGACCAAATTCTAGAGAGGTTAGCTGGTCATGCTTACTACTGTTTTCTTGATGGTTACTCGGGCTACTTCCAAATTCCCATAGCCCCAGAAGACCAAGAAAAGACCACATTCACTTGTCCTTATGGAACCTTTGCATATCGTCGTCTACCCTTTGGGCTATGTAATGCCCCTGCCACCTTTCAAAGATGCATGATGAGCATTTTTTCTGACATGGTAGAGAAATTCCTAGAAATTTTCATCGATGATTTTTCCATATTTGGATCTACATTTCAGGAGTGCCTTCACCACCTTGACTTAGTTCTAAGGAGATGTAAGGTAACTAACTTAATCCTAAATTGGGAGAAATGTCATTTCATGGTTAAAAAAGGAATTGTTCTTGGTCATATCATATCTGACAAGGGAATTGAAGTAGACAAAGCCAAAATCGACCTCATTGCTAATCTTCCACCACCTAGGACAGTCAAAGAAATTCGTTCGTTCCTAGGACATGCAGGCTTTTATAGGCGATTCATTAAAGATTTCAGTAAGAAAGCAAGACCCTTGACCAATCTTCTAGGAAAAGATACAAAATTTGAATTTAATGAAAAATGTCTTCAATCCTTTGAACAACTCAAAAGGGAGTTGACTTCAGCTCCTATCATCAAATCACCTGATTGGAGTCAACCATTTGAGTTAATGTGTGATGCATCTGACTATGCAGTTGGTGCTGTTCTAGGGCAAAGAATCAACAAGATTCCCCACGTCATATACTACGCTAGTAGGACTTTAAATGATGCTCAATTGAACTATTCAACTACTGAAAAAGAACTTTTAGCTGTAGTTTTTGCCCTAGAAAAGTTTCGATCTTATCTTATTGGGTCTAAAATAATTGTTTACACTGACCATGCTGCCCTCAGACATCTTCTTTCCAAAAAAGATTCAAAAGCCCGTTTAATTCGTTGGGTCTTATTGCTCCAAGAATTTGACCTAGAGATACGAGACAAAAAAGGGTCCGAAAATGTGGTAGCTGATCATTTGTCTCGGTTAGTTGTGGAGTCCAACCCTGACCTACCCTTAAATGAATCTTTTCCAGATGAGCAACTTTTCTCCATATCTGCTACACCTTGGTTTGCTGATATTGTGAACTACCTAGTGACTAGTGAAATTCCTTCCCATTGGTCCAAACAAGACCGATCAAAGTTTCTTTCACAAGTCAGACACTTTTATTGGGACGACCCCTATTTGTTTAAATATTGCCCTGATCAAATCATTAGGAGATGTGTACCTGACCATGAATTTAGGAGTGTTTTGTCATTTTGTCATGACCAAGCTTGTGGAGGACATTTTGGAGGCAAAAAGACCGCCGCCAAAGTCCTCCAGTGTGGTTTCTATTGGCCTAGTCTGTTCAAGGATGCCACAGAATTTTGTGCCAATTGCAATAGGTGTCAACAATTAGGGAGGATCACTAGGAGGAATATGATGCCAATGCAACCCATTTTAGTCATTGAATTGTTTGATATGTGGGGAATAGATTTCATGGGCCCATTTCCAAATTCTTTTGGAAATCTGTATATTTTACTTGCGGTGGATTATGTCTCTAAGTGGGTAGAAGCTATACCAACCAAGACCAATGACAACAAAGTTGTTGTCAAATTTCTGAAAGAGAACATTTTCTCTCGCTTTGGTACCCCTAGGGCCATAATCAGTGATCAAGGAAAACATTTTCGCAATCAGCCTTTTGCATCCTTGCTGAAAAAGTATTCCATCACCCACAAGCTTGCAACACCATATCACCCTCAAACAAGTGGTCAGGTAGAAGTTTCAAATAGGCAAATAAAACAAATCTTGGAAAAAACGGTGAGTTCCAATAGAAAAGACTGGTCTCTAAAATTGCTAGATGCCTTATGGGCTTACCGTACTGCTTTTAAGACTAACTTAGGAATGTCACCGTATAGGCTTGTGTTTGGGAAAGCCTGTCACTTACCTGTTGAACTTGAACATCGTGCTTTGTGGGCCATAAAACAATTTAATTTTGATATGTCCGCTGGTGGGAGTCATAGACAATTGCAATTAGCTGAGTTAGATGAGATTAGGAATGATGCTTATGAAAATGCTAAAATTTACAAGGAAAGAACGAAAGTGTTTCATGATAAATCAATTTTGAGAAAATCATTTTCACCTGGTCAAAAAGTTCTCTTGTATAATTCTAGGCTACATCTATTTCCTGGCAAATTGCGCTCTAGATGGGATGGACCTTTTGTAGTGAAGGTAGTTTATTCTCATGGAGCAGTTGATATTGAAAATCCAAATAGTGGAGAAATTTTCAAAGTGAATGGCCAACGACTCAAACCCTTTTTAGAAATGCCAAACGGACCAGAAGAGGTGGTGTACCTTGTTGACCCACCTGATTCAGAATGACTAGCACTGCACTTATTTTTGTAAGTATGTATGTATTTATTTTTAATTTTTTTTGTACAATATTGTCATCCGGTTCCTGCCCCATCCTACGAGGTACAATTCTTTTGTTTCTTTGTTCTCTTTATTCATTTACATACATTGAGGACAATGCATGAATTAGGTGTGGGGGGAGTTGTGCATTTTTATTAGATTATATTTTTGTCTCTTATTTTTTTTTTAGGAAATTATGTCTTTGTAAAAAAAAAAAAAAAAATGATGAACGAAAAAATTTTGTTTGACTTTTTATGGATTGAATTTATTCTAATAAGTGCCCGTGGAGTTAAAAGTCATGAGTAAGATTGAAAGATTTAGAACTCTTGAATCTTTGATAAGATACGAAATCTTAGTTTGAAATACCATCTAGACTAAAATTGATTTCAAAATCATTTTTGCATTTCACGATCGCACTAACTCTTAGTTGTGGATATAAACTATGATTCCAGCATATTGAAAAAAAAAAAAAAAAAGAAGAAGAAGAAGAAAAGTTGAAGAATTTGAAAAAAAAAAAGAGAAAAGAAAAGAAAAGAAATAAATAACTGCTTCAATGTCCATTGAACGAAATAACTGGGTATCTAAGCCTCATGAAGCATCGATATTCACGCTGAAAAGTATGATGGATATAAGCAGTTTGACTAGTCTAATTTTGTGGCCTTTGTTACTCGAGTTAGTAAGCCCTTAGGGGTGTCTCTACACCTAGTGTCCTAAAGCCAACTGGTTTGGGAGTCATTGGTCCAACGCTCGCTACATGAGTAACTCTGAAAAGCCTAAGAAAATGAGACATTGCACAAGTCAAGGAAAAAAAAAAAAAAATGAGTTTGCTTGATTTTCATGGTAAAAATCCCTACTAAGAGTTACATCACATACACATGCATACATCACATGGAATTAATATTATGAAGGATGGTGTCTAGAATGAAGATTGAATATTTTTGATAAGGTGAACGTGTGATTTTGAATTTAATCTTGCTTATGTATAATGCCCATGGATATTTAAAAGTTTTAATTCAATTTCATGACTTGTTGAACTCAAAAATATTTTTGAATTTTGTGGGTATATTCTCTGCAAACCCTCACGAGACACAACTCGTCCACTTGGGGTAACCTTGGGGTTTAAAGGCTTGTTGCACATGCTAAGTGCAATCGTGTTTCCTACGAAAATGGGGTAGTATAGTTTTTATTTTTATTTTACTCGAGGACGAGCAAAAGATAGGTATGGGGGTATTTGATATACACATTAATTATACATTTTAGTATTCCCATATTTATTATTTTGCTTGTTTATTTTATTTAACTAATACATTTTATTTGATTTTATAGGATTTATCTTATTTTTCTTGGGGAGCAAATAAAAGATTACATGGGACTCTTGGAGGATAATCATGAAGAAGTTGGAGTCAATTTGGAGATAAAGAGATAAAGAAAAAAAGAAGAAGACCAAGTTCAATGTATCTTAGATTAGGTTATAATTTATTTTTTCTTATAAAGAGATCTCTTCTTTTAGAGAGAGGGGAGACTTTTATTTATTTTTTATCATCTCCTTCATCCGCTGAAACAAGGAGGAGAGCATGAAGTTAGAGTTGTAATATTACTTTGTCTTAGGGATTCCAATTCAACATACAGGTGTAATCTTTCTATTGAATCAGTTATATATTTTCCTTGTTTCCTTTCGTACTTACTATTAATATATTATATATCTTAAGTTAGTTTTTTTTCTGTGACGGTTCATGTGCTTTATATAATATTAGTAATAATAAGTTATTTGAAGACTGCGATTATTACTAGTAAAATCGTATTTGTTTTTATTTTAAATTTCATGGCTAGCTAAATTTTGAATACCTAGGATGATGATGAAACTAAGTATTTCATAATAATATTTTTTTTCCGTTCCGAAATTAGTGCCTAATTATTTTCTCCTTCATATTTTCCTTCGCACAAATTGCATATGATTTTTATATTGATTTCGAGGTTTTGATAAGTTATAGTTAATCTGTGAATTTTTCATAACTTATACTTGCCCATATTAATTATATAAATCATTATTTTTAAAGGAAAGGAAAAATAATTTGGTAATTAATTTGGAATAAGAAATTGTTTATTATGTTAATATTTGGTGGATTCGGATTCCTAGGTAGTTTTTCTCATTAATAGTTTTCATTAATAATTATTAGTTTACATAATTTAGTTAGTTAATCATCACCACCATATTTATTTCTAATTTGCCTAAAATATTAATTAAGGATATATTAAAGAATTGATCTAGTCTCTGTGGTTCGACCTGCACTTGCTAAATCTACGATAGACACTGTGCACTTGCAGTTACATATTTTTATCACATCAAGCACCACAAGGATCAACTATTACAAGGCCTACTTGAAGCAACTGAAGAAAACGGTTATTTAAGAAGAACATGGGAAGGGTCTCAAGCTTCGGATAGCTGTCAGAGATGTGCACACGTGTTGATTTTTCAGAGGGTGAGTACAGTTATTTGGCTCGGACATTATTCGTATTGTTGACTTGCTGAGACTCGGTGTCTATATCCCGAGTTGGGGTGGAGCAATGTCGGTAGCGATATACGAGAGCAGATCCTCTGTCCCCAAATTTCCTGTCCCCTTGTGTCCCACCACTTAAATGTTGACACATATCCTCTTACTTAACACCAATTAACTGTAAAATTAAAAAAAAAAGACAAATGTCAACATTTAAGTGATGGGACACAAGAGGACAGGGAATTTGGGGACAGAGGATCTGCTCTCGCGATATACTCCCTCCCTTTCTTAATATAAGTCGTTTTAGATAAATATTTTTGTTAGTTAATATTTGTCGTTTGAGAATTTCAAGTAAGCATTAATTGCTTAGTTTCCAATATTACCTCGACTATTAAATATAAAGTTGGTTTTCTCACTATTTTTTGTCCAATAGATAATATTCTCTTTTTCCAATATAAGAACATTATAGACAATTGATATTATATTTAATGTTATATAATTATTTTCTTAATATTTGCGCACAATTTTAAAAAGACTTATATTAAGGAACGGAGGGAGTAATTAATATTTAGCCACATAAATATTATTGACATGTATTGTAGAATTCAATGAATAAATAAACTCATTAAAAACGAGAATTGATATTTTCACAAGCTAATTTGATATTTCTACAAGGGGGTCCCATTTTTAACTAAACCAACCATTTGTGCAGTAATTTAACTATATTCTTATGTCCAAATTACCACCACTTGATAAATAATTAAACATCTAGTTTAACTTTATTTGATTAGTAATGTTACTCAATTAAAGACAACTTTTATTTATTTAATTATTATGATAGTAATAATATTAATAATAATTAAAAAATTGTTAGGAAATAAGTGAGAAAAATTATTTACACATAAAAATTAGGATTTAAGGCTTTCTCCCACCAGAAAAAAAATTATTTTCAGAATTTCTATTATCATATCATATTACTAAAAAGTCTATACAACTTTTTAGTAATATTATTTACTAAATTATATTACTAAAACTAGTTAAGTACTAGTATTTGAATAGTTTAGTTAGTTATAAATCCAAAAATATTCTACACCAGCTAAACTCCATCCTGATTTTGATTAGTTTGTTTCTTTTTTTTATCATGTCTAAATAAAATAATATATATATATATATATATATATATATATATATATCCTGTAACGACCCCAAAATTTCAATAATTCAACATTCGATCTCGGTCGTTAACAATACGTCAAATTTCTAATTTTACATCATTATTCGATGCTACAATTTATAAAAATACAGAATAATTTAAACTTTTCAGTTTTCAGTATCTCTACTTAAACCTTTAACAATCATAAGACTATATGGACCTTTCTTCTCGTACTTAGGGAGATACGCCCTTTGTACAATGTATTGTGCACAAACATTTTAACATTATTGCGTAATATAATCCCCTATAACAGGGTTGTTCATCTCAGCTTTGACTTAAGAGTCTGCACCAAAGGAAGTTTGGTTTGGATTAGCTCAATAACAGTTTTAGAATTTTAGAACGCTTATCAACTATGGACTAGTCGAATCAATAAGGGCTCACTAGCCATTTAAGAGTTCGATACAATAATATAAGATTGAACAATAATATTTAAATCAAAGATTGAATCACAACAATATACAATTGATTAAACATTGTATATCCAAAGTATTACTTCCAAAATAATTAGAAATCTCATTTGGAATAATGAACTTGAACAATTTAGGCTTTGAATAACAAGAAACAAGAGTTAGGAACCCGCTCAATAAAATATTAGAGATAAGAAACTTGTGTAACGATAACAAGTTAGGGATAGAAAACTTGCCTCGTACGTAGATTAAATAATTACTAATCACGTTCTCCTGTGATAACCCAAATTTTTGAAAAATATTAAAATAAGAATTAAACAAATAAAATTCTTATTCGATGATATGTTATGTGAGATTGTATTGCATAAGTGAGTATGAACTATGCAATATGTGATTTGGTGTAAAATAAATATATTAGTATTATATATTTATTATATGTAAGCAATGGTAGGAGCAATTTATTACAAGAAATAAGATGGGTAAGATTAAAGTAAGTAAATTAAAATATTTTATAATATTAAATTATTTTTAATGTGGTAAATTGGTGGCATTAAATATACTTAATGTATAACCACCATTTTATTAAAGAAATCATGTATTACGTTATTGGATGTAATGTATGTATGTTTTTAATATATTAAATATATTATTATATTTATTAAAGTTAAATTTTTGAAGACAATTTATAGAAGGGAAAAGAAAATAAATAGTTTAAGTATACAAGAATTATGGTATACCTTAAATAAATGATATTAAAATAATTTCTAGCGTTGAATTATTTTAATAAAGAGAAGATATTATTTTAATTATAATATCTTATTTACTGAATAAATTTCCATTTTATAATGTAAATATATTAAGTTATACTTGCTATATGTAAATAAATTGACATAAACAATTTATAATGTGATAGAATAAATTTATTATTTATTTTCAAGTGTGATGTGAGTTAAGGTGCATTAAATGGGATATTTGCAAGGTAATAAATATATATTATATAGATATATGTATTTATTACACGAGAGAATAAAATTGTTGAGAACAATTTGCGTAATGAATTAAAGGAGGTGGTTTAAGTATATTATATTTATATATACTTTACCCAAGGATATTGGAATAAATTCTTATATAAATTATTTTAAGAAAGAAAGGCTTAAGAAAGCCAATAAATTTTTAATTAAATTTATGTTAATAAAGCAAGGATGTTATATTTATAATAATATCTTGAGTAAATAAATAATTTCATTCATATGAGGAATTGTGTGTAGTATAATTTTTTAATATATATAAAAATAAATATGTAATTCAAGTATGATATGTTATGTTCTATATAATTTATATATCAAAGATGAGTTATATAAATTATATGTTTTCATATGGGTAAAACATTTTAAAGTGGGTGAATTAGTAACATAAGAATTAAAACTTAGTTACTAATTATTGGGTAATTTTAAATTATTCAATGCAAGTATTATATGATTTAAGGAGCAAATAAAGCATTACATAAAAAAATTAAAATTTGGCAAAAGGAGGGGGTGACACCCGACCAAAAGGGAGGGGGAATGAACATGTGATTAAATCTTTTCACAAGATTTGGAAGCAACCTCAAGGATTGCAAGAGATATGAGAGAGAAAGCTAAGATTGTTGGGAGAATTTAGGAAGAATATAAAATAGAATGAGAAAGCAAACCCAATTCTTCTCCCTCACTTCCTATCATCCAAACCCCCACCTTCTCCAAGTTCAGATCATCATTTTTGCAAGCAAGAAGAAAACTAACAAAGTTAGCAAAGAGAAGAGAGGGCTCGATTATTGCTTGAGTAAAGCAACCAAAACAGCAAAACTCTTATATAAAACTTAATCATCCATGTTCTCCTTCAACCTTTGTTCATCTTCTCCACCAAAAAAACACATATTCTAGAGAGAGAAAAAGAAATGGGTGGAGTGTTGAAGCCTTGACAAAGCTTCGGAAGGATTCATGAAAGAAGATATGATGATTCTAACAAGATCTAGCAAAGCATCTAACATCTTAGAGGAAGAAATCAAATAAGTAAGTTCTTTAAAACCCTAACTCTCATTTATATCCTTAAGCTTAATATCTTGTTAGATCTTGTTGATATTTTGAGTTGAGGAAACATTTTAAGAATGATTTTCAGAAGCTAAGTAAGCTATTAAAAGCATCCAAGTGGAATCAAAATGAAAGAAATCCGAACCTATGCTTAAAGGATGGAAAATGGACAATTAGAGGACTACATGGACAATTTATGGACTGTTTTGGACAGTTTTGTGTTGTACTTCAAAACTGAAAATTTAAGTGATGTAGTAGTATGTTATACTCCTATGAGTCATAAAAATAATCTAATTGGAACGAAACAAAAAGAAGCCAAAACGAATTTATAGTCAATGTTTTGGTAAAACATGTTAGAAACCGAAAATTTAGTAACAGCTGACCCTTAAGGCCAAATTTGGGGTTAGTTCTTCCAGAAAATTCTGGGCTTTTGTAATGATATAGTACACTAAATAAGCTTTCCATAGAATCCGGAACGGACTAATTCCGACTTCGTAGCAAAGAGTTATGACATTTTAAAGTAACCGACTCAAAACAGGAAAACCAATTCGGTTCAGTCCCTTTTGTACGAATTTTTGAGCTGATATGTTAGGAATCTGGAAATATATCAGTAGGGGAAGTTGTAGAGGAGGAAGTTACAAACACGTGGGTTCAAGAATCACTTGAGAAACGAAGGAGTTATGACCATTTTAGTGAAGGAGGATCGTGCAGTCTAAAAACAGAACATTCTGTCCACTTAGAGCAGATTTCTGTTCTGTTCGGTTTGGAATTTGGATTTGTGACCTGAAGAGAGGTTGTAGTCCCAGAAGTTAGCTTCGCGAGGGCTCAAGAATCGCTCAAAAATATTTTTAAACCAAAACGTTATGGCTGTTTTAGCAAGAGAGGGTAAAGCTGGGAAAAAGGTGAAAACAGTAATGATTGTACACTTTTGGGTAATTATTTGGACTTCTTAATGAACCCAAAATGGGGGTTTCATATTTTTTTAAATTTAGTCTCATATGATACGAAAAACATATCTAAAATGGGATCAATCCGATTAATGAACAGCGCGTACGAAATTCGTAAAATAGCGGATTTGGTATGCGAGCGGTGGCGTGTTGCGCCGCGCTGCTGGGAACCTGCCTGACATACTTTTTGACGCGCTGTTTTAATGGGTTTCGTGATCCATTTTCGAGGTTAGAAATTTTTCTAAAATACTACGCCATAAGATCTATAACAAGCCCAAAATTTCGCTGTTATATGACTTATGTTTTGAAAATTAAAAATGAGCGAATATGCATGTTAGAACTAAAATTTGAACGAACGGCGAGCGTTGGCGCGTCGAGTGACTTTGACGTTCGACGTTCCGAATCGCGTTCCAACAAAATAATAAGTCATAATAAATCTAATAAAGTCCTACGGGGCAAGATTTGACTATAAGTGATATTCTATGCCGAGAAACTTTCTTTCAGGCATAAATAAAGCAATAAAAATATGTAATAAATACAAATTTACATATTTAAGCAAAATAAAAACTAAGGTTGCCTATAAATTATTTTGTAGTGCAACGAAAGACGAGAAACCTTTAAAAATTTGAGCTGAGATTTATATAATGGAGAGTGTATATATATATATAAAGCGAAAATATGAATATTCGTAAAACGAAAAATAAAGCGAATGTGTTAGCAGGATAAAATATTTATATATGAGGCAACGGTCCGTGTTAACTCATGAACGGCCAAAATGAGATAAAAATTATTTAAACTAAAGAAATAATATAGTAAATTGAGTTTTACTATAAAAGTTATATATTGGCTGTTTAAATCCCGAATTTGCGAGTAAAGTTAAAAGATATTTCTGAAATGGAATATAAATGGTTTAAGCTTCAAGATGTAAAATATTTACATCTTAAAATGTGTAAGACTTTTATTATTTATATTTAGAAGATGATTAAAATATTATTAAATGATTAATAATATTAGATGATTAATGTAACGCCCCCAAAATAGGTCCAATCCACCCAACCCATTTTGGGTCGCCAGAAATACACTCAACAAAATCCAAATACAAATCTTTATATTTACATCTATTACCATGTCATATATAGTACGACAGAATTTTTAATATAAATACCACTGATACCAACTGTGACCCTCATTGTCCAACCTTGGACAACTCCTCACCCTATTTGATTCACCAAAATCAACTGTTAAATGTCGTATAAAGTACGACCCACATATTTTTAAGTTCTCAGTACAAGTATTATGCCATGCTGTTCTATAACTTGATGAGGACCATAACTAATTTGAAACACCACTTTATACCCAGGTTTTCTCGGCTAGTTCCAGCTACATTTTTATTTCCTAAAAGGAAATGTGAAGCAAAAGGGGTGAGCACAAATAGCCCAGTAAAGAATATCATGACTAAGATAATTAAATTATCAATAGCATTTATCAATAATAAATCAGATATTTAGAACAATGGTAGATGATAAAGATTATCAACCATAATTGCAGCGGAATCAACAATCCATTAGGAGAGTTAAGTAGAACACAATGTCCACTATCTTCTCCCAATTAAAAGTTTATCATCAATATTTTATTCATGTAATACCAATCAACAGTTATTCGTTGTACCCAAGACAAAGAGAACTTTCTTCACCTGTCTTTACCTGAAACACCAAAAATCATGGTTATATCCATTCACAGTTCTTGTTCATAATCATGCTAATAAATTCTTCTTTGCACTCAGGCCAAAGATATTCATAAATTAACAACTCATCTTTGCATTACAGGCCAAAGATATTCATCAATAGTTCATCTTTGCACTACAGGCTAAAAATATTCATAAATCAACAGCTCATCTTTGCACTACAGACCAAAGATATTCATAAATCAACAGCTCATCTTTGCATTACAGGCCAAAGATATTCATCAATAGTTCATATTTGCACTACAGGCCAAATATATTCAACTGTATACCAATCAACATTTCATCTTTAATAATAACCTGAAGAACGAATAATAATCTCTTACAATAATATGGAGTATGAAAGAAAATGATATGCTTTTACCATATTATGAAAAAGTGATACCCCTTACCATAAAAATGATACCCCTTACCTTAGCACGTGACTAGATGTCGCTTTCTATGAAAGTGATCCACCTGAACAATACTTGCATTTTTTTATCAACACTTGGAGAAACCTTACACTCTAAAGAAATACTCACAATATTATTCTCACAATATTGTAATAAAAGAATTTCATACTTTTGGTGTAGTCATTATTTGTGTTTTGTTACTCAACCAAATAACCTATTTATACTAAAAATCGAGGAAGCAACTAGCACACCAGCTTTGACAAAATAATCATATGAGCTAAATAAAATAATGGTAGTGGAATTTGTGGCCTCACCGAGAAAATTAAATCAATCGTTTTAACAAAATTTGTTCAATAATAGAGTAGTGGTCCATACTACTTTAGGAGCAGTAGAGTGTCGGCAAGTCCTGCCAACTTACTTTTGTAAAGAGAAATAATTGAACAAGCATCTGCATATCATACTTATCTTTAATCAACACATTTTAACCATCAATTATTTACACCTTTTTAACATTTCAACAATAATTCACCATCATTATTATAGACTCACAATACTTTCAACTGGTTTTATAATATCGTAACTGTTATCTATTAGCATATGTAATAAATAAGTACATGCATAATAGGGAAAAATAAATGCATGATCTCTATAAATTTTAGAGGCCTCAGTGGTGTCTTCATCGGAACAACTCACTTACCCCCGAATAAATTCAGGGCTCAACTTACCCCCGAATAAATCCAGGAAGTGAGACCACTTGAGCATAGAGGAGTTTACCAAGACTCGAACCCACGTTAATGAAGACTTATACACGACTTCCCACCACTATGCTACAATCTCAAGTGATGATAAAATAGAACAATATAATTATATAAACATTTATCATAACTTATTCATTACTTGTGCGTTTACATCCCGACACCTCATGAGCTTACTAACACTTCAAAAATATTTAAAATATTATTCTGAATTTTTCAAACAACTTTCACATTTTTCGGATTATCCAACAATTTTCTATAATTATTTCTATTTATAAAAACTAACATTTAATAGCTTTAAAATAGAAATACTAACTCCACATACTTTTATATCTTTAAAACATCATCAATATTAATCATATATTATTATAAGATTTTTCAGTAAACTTCATAATTTTCCACCATTCATAAAATTTTCTATGAATTTTCTCTATTTTTAAACTAAATATAAATAGTTTAAAAATACAGTAATTACTTCTGCTTTTCAATAATTCATCTAAAATTTACAGAAATTCTAAACTGATAATATAATATTCCTATAAAAATATTTCAGCCCAAATAATTTTTTTGATAATTTAATTATAATTTTCAATATTCAGGGATTTCAATAGTTCATAATAATTAGCCCTTTATCAAAAAATTACGGATCTTATATCCTTTTTATGTTAAATTTAATTCTCTACAACTTTGTAGAAGAAAGTGTTTTCAAATTCCGCCTCTAACATATAGAAATAGGCTTACCGAAAAAGTTTGCCGGAAAATATTTCTGTTTTGAAAAAAATACCAGATCAGCCACATCACGAAATTCATAACAAATCATACGTTAATCTTTAACTGTTCAAAATTTATGGACATATAGCCAACTTATATATGTATAACATATCCAAAAATTACAACGATCCAACGGTCGCATTAAGAGTTATAATTCACGCAATAGAGCTTAAGAAACTGATTTTTTGGACTATAAGTCCTTCGGACCAGTTTCCTTCAAACAGTCACCACGAAAAATTCACAAGAAATTTTCGGGTGATTCAAATTTCTGTAATTAGTTTACTTTCAGAGCTTTCTTTTGATATAAATCTCATTATACACAAAGAGTTATAGGTTTTATAAAATCAAGTAATAACTCATTATACACAAAGAGTTATAGATTTTACAAAATCAAGTAATAAACCAATTTTCTAAAAATTTCCAGATTTTGTTCTTATTTTGATTTCTTGATTTCTTTCATTTGATTCATATTTATACAAGTTTAATCCATCAAAAACAAATATAAACATGTTCCATCCATATACAAAATTTAACATCCATATATGAAAATCAAATTATAAATTAAAACTTACGCATTTTAATTTCTTCCTTTCTTCCCATTCTTTTTTCTTTCTTCTTCTTTTCTCTCTTCTCTTCTCAATATTTTGGTGGGTACGGGAGTGAGTTATCAGGGAGAGAAATCTGATTTATTCTTCATCGCTTGGTTACTATGACAAACAACTCATGCCCACATCATTTTATTAGGCCAATAACATGAGTGGTGGGTGAGAAAAGTAAGAACATAAATTTGGAGTATTAGAAAAATGTTACAACCATCAGCCGCCTCCCCAATAGCCCACAATTCTATAAGTTTAATATCTCCTCTTTTATTTACTCACTTATCCGATTAATTTCTCATTTGACCATTTATCAATTTAACATTTACTGAATAATAATTATAAGAAAAATTGAATACTTCTATTTCATAAAATCTGGGGTCTTACAATTAAAATATTATTAAATCATTAATATTATTAGTAAATGATTTGAATATTATTAAATGATTAATAATATTAGATGATTAAAATATTATTAAATGATTAATAATATTAGTAAATGATTTGAATATTACTAAATGATTAATAATATTAGATAATGATTAAAATATTATTAAAGGATTAATAATATTAGACAAGAGTTTAAGATAATGATTAAATGATAGTAATATTATTGAGAGATGATAATATTACTACTGAATTAAAGAATAATTCAATGTTTGATTATATGGCTAAATATTAGCTAATTTATTATTTAAGTAATAGTATTGTGAGATAAAGTATGTTATGCTAATTGAAAGATCAATCTTATAACTGATAGGTCTTTGCAATAAAGAGACTATATTAGATTGCGTAGCAGTAATCGACGGTACAGGCAAGTTTCCTAACTCAAACTCGAGTTATTATGTTTCAAGCATGCTAGTGGATTAATTATTGAAAATTATTCCACATATTTGATTATTGATTCACACTTAGTGCATGTTGCATATGTTCATCAGGTATGAAAGGCTGATCACCTTGATTACCATAAGGTTCAGTTAAATTTGTTCATGGTCATTGTTGACCACTTAACATTATTGATACAATTATTCAATTATTGAAATTTGATTCATGTTCTTTCATAATTGTTATACATTATTGAAAACTTGATAGCTTATGTGACGCCCCCAAAATAGGTTCAATACCAACCCATTCTAAGTCGTCAAATACATGGTACAGAATTCAAATACAATCTTTTATAACATACGGTCGTGCAAACTACGATCACACAAACTGTGAATGTTAATACAAATCGTATATAATACGAAATATAAACATTCAAATTCATTCCTTATTAATTACAATCATTATCCCACTACTTTGTAGAATAGTGAGGACTTCTACTGATCTAACTCTGACCATCACTCTGATCCCCGAATAGTCCCCGCGATATTTTTATTTCCTGAAGAGAACAATGGAAGAAAAGAGGTGAGCTCAACTAACCTAGTAAAGAATATTATGACTAAGATAATGAATAATAAATTATCGTTAGTCTTCAATAAACCAGATAAAATATTATGGACAACAAATTTTAGATCAATATTCGCAACGGAAATAACAATTCATTAGAAGAGTTAAGTAGAGAATGAAGTCTACTATCTTCTATGATTTAAGAGTCTATCATCAATATTTTATCACTGTAACATCAATCAATATATATCTCAAATCAAATATTCATCTTTGCACTACAGGCCAAAGATATTCATTTGTATCACCAGTGGTCATGTTCATCTCAACACCTGTCCATCTTTGCACTACGGGCCAAAGATATTCATCAAGTAATCATTTATCTTTGCACTACAGGCCAAAGATATTCATTTGTATCACCATTTAAGACTGAGGATGATGAAAAATATTTTAAAGAACGAATCCAGTGAAATAAAAGACAAATCTAAAATTTTTTTTGTTGATGAGCTCTTACCTTAGTGATAAGACTTGTCTATTACTCGTTCCGTTCCAAATTATTTCGCCATTTTTGATTTTTAAAGTCAATTTGAAATATTTTAAAACTCAAAATTAATATCAATCATTAAAAATTATGAAACAATAAAACTTACAATGACTAATACTTTTTAAATAATTTATAATATTCGTGTTGCAACTATATATTAAATTAAATATTCATTATACAAGTTGATTCATCCGTTTTGGTCACCCCAAAGTCTTTTTCTTTACTTTTTAGTTGGACAATGAGAGCCCACACGCTATTTCTTTCCTCCTTCCTAGTCACTAAATTAATAAAGCTTCTACTATCAATCAATCAATAAGGAAATTGATATTTGTATAACACTTTTTAATATTTTTATATAAAAAGTGTAGTTATAGATCTTATAGCGACGATTTTCATGTGAAAATATCATTTTTTCGTTATGAATTTATCAGTTTTCATCAATAAATAAATAAAAACAAAACTATTCGATTTGCTTGCCATGTCTTTAAATTTTTTTATTTTTTTAATGCGGGAAGTTGGTTAATTAAGTTGTTTTTTTTTGTTTTGCTTATGAGCTCTTAGCTTGTTAATAAGACTTATCTATTACTACTTCCGTTACAAATTATTTGATCATTGATTTTTGAAAGTTAATTTAAGACATTTTCAAAATTAAAATTAGTATGACTTATTAAAAATTATAAAACAATAGAACGTACAATGAATAATACTTTTTACATATATAACTTACAATATTCATCTTGCAACTATATATTAAATTAAACATTCATTATACAAGTTGATTAGTCCGTTTTAGTCTTTCCAGTCTTTTCCCTTGCTTTTTAGTTGGACGATGGGAGCCCACACACACTTTCTCTTCTTCTCGGTCACTAGATTAATAAAGCGTCTATTATCAATCAATCAATAAATAAATAAAAACAAAACTATTCGATTTGCTTTCCATGTCTTCAAAAAAAAAATAATTTAACGCGTGAAGTTGGTCATTTTTTTTTGTTGATGAGCTCTTACCCTAGTAATAAGACTTATCTATTACTCGTTCCGATCCAAATTATTTCGTTATTTTTGATTTTTAAAATTTATTTGAGATATTTTCAAACTTAAAATTAGTATATATCAATTATTAAAAATTATAAAACAATTAAACTTACATTGAATAGTACTTTTTAAATAATTTCCAATATTCGTGTTGCAACTATATATTAAATTAAATATTCATTATACAAGTTGATTCGTCCGTTTTGCTCTCCCCAAAGCCTTCTCCTTTACTTTTTAGTTGGACAATGAGAGCCCACACACTATTTTTTTCCTCCTTCCTTGTCACTAGATTAATAAAGCTTCTACTATCAATCAACACTTTTTGATATTTTTACATAAAAATTATCGATATAGATGTATAACGACGGTTTTTCGACGGTGAAAACCGTCACTATAAGATTTATAGCGACGGTTTTCATATGAAAATAACATTTTCCGTTATGGATTTATCAGTTTTCATCAATAAAGAAATAAAAACAAAACTATTTGATTTACTTGCCATGTCTTTAAATTTTTTTATTTTTTAACACAGGAAGTTGGTTAATTAAGTTTTTTGTTTTGTTTTGCTTATGAGCTCTTAGCTTATTAATAAGACTGCTAGAGCGACTGTTTGTTTACAATTGAATGAGTCATAATCTGACCAAATAAGTTATTCAGATCGTTTGTTTTATTATTTTTAAACTCTGAATGTGTTTGAAAAATTCATCCAGCAAAATGTGAATGAATCAGTAAAAAGTAGCGTTGAATGATATTTTTACCTACCTACCCTCAGAGACAATTAAAAATTACATTTAATATCCATTTTTTCACTATTGTAACAAATTTTGTTATGATCAAGTTATTTTTTGATTTTTTGCTTTAACAAATCGGCAAATAATCAATTTAATGAATATTGTTGTAGTCTTTTATTTTGGTTTTATGAACTGATAGAATGTTATTAAAGAAATTTAGTGTTTATTCTTAAAATTATATTACTATTAGTATACTTCATCAAAGATTGTTTACAAGTTTGTATTTAATTTTTTTTATAGATAACATTGTTTATTTATAATTACATAATAAATTTGTTTATTATAGTTCAAAAGGTTAAAATAGTGAAATACAAGTATTCAGATGTTTTAGACAAAAAATTATCAAACACATTATTTTATTATATATTCAGAATTTCTACTTCATTCAGCTCATTCAAATTCTCTTATACATTTAAAACTTTTCATTCAATTTTATCAAACAGAAGCTAACACGTATCGACTTGTGAAACTGACCTTAAAAAGTTGAGGAAATTTAGGCTTAACCCACATACTAAGAATGGAAGACCCGCCAAAGTAAAGGCATCTAGATTGTAGTGGAATTTTTCGTGGACTATATTCAAGGAAATTTAGACTTAACCACATACCAAGAGTGGAAGACCCGCCGAAGTAAAAGCACCTAGATTGTAATGGATTTTTTCGTGGACTATATTCAAGTCAAGATTAAATCTTACGCCAAATTTAACCTACATGAAATTTTAATAAATTTGAAAGAAATTCTTTAAGATGTAATTTATACGGAACTTGCAATGCATCATTTATATAATACTCTTCCCGTCTCACAAAAAAAAAATCTCATTTAATTTTTCGAGTCATGTTTTATGATTTTTTTTATTAAATTATAATTGCGACGTATATTAATACATGAGATTATATTAGATTATAAGATTAGTTCATTATATTACATATCTGATTAAAAAGTATTCACTAATAATTATTCATGTACTGACAATAAAAAGAGTCGATACATAATATCGTAAGAAATATCAATTTTCTATTTTTTTTAAATAGTCAATAAGTAAAGTTAAATTGAATATGAGTTTCTTTGATTTTAATTAATGAAATAGTTAATACGGTAAAATTCTTAAAAAATATTACTAAATACGAAAATCTTTTTTCAAACATTAAAATAATTCACATCACAATTTGAGTTTTAAATATTGCAAAAGTAATTAGAACCAACATCAAATGGGACTTAATTACGAGAACGGAGGGAATGCCAGCTAAAAATTTAGTTTGGGGGGGGGGGGGGGTTAATGCTATACATTACAGTAAAAAATTAATGACAAAATTAAAAATATCATAGCATTTTATAATTTTAAAATAAAAATGTATATATTTTTAACGGGTTGAAAAGAAAAATATAATTCTAATTTGGGGAGGGGGAATGCTACAATTGCTGCTTTGGGAAGTTGTATTTGAATATTAGTGGATTTGTTTTATGGTATTTTTTGAACTTTTAAGTCATTATCAGGAGTAGGGGATTCGAAACCTAGACTGTACTCAATTCACTGCTGGATTATAAATATTAGTGAAAATTCGAACCAACTGTAAATAAATTTTAAGAGTTCGAATTAACTGTTTTAAACAGTGTTCATCTTCATGATTATCTAATAGCCCTCAAAATTTGTTTTCTGGTTTTTATTTTGCCGAAAGAAATGAAGGAATGAAAAAAAAAGAGTAACGAATTTAAAATATTTTGAGGCTAGTAGTCAAAGATAAGTAATGAATTTGGACAACTTGCCATAGAATTCTGAATTATTTGGTTAGTGGAGTATTAAACTACTCAAGCTTGAAATTGGACTCAATTTGCCATAGAATTCTGAATTATTTGGTTCGTATTTAACCCGTATTTATTGAAGTAGTATTACTCTTCACCTTGTTCTTTTCTCATTTAACGTTTAAAATTCAAAAATTAAACATTTATTCTATATAAAAAAAAGTTTAAAAGGTTTAAATAATTACTCTCATAGAATATATAAATGACCAAGTTCATTTCAATTTCCGTTTGAACTTATAAGAATATAATGAGTTTTGATGGTGTGTCAATATAAATTATCAAAATAAATTTTAAAAAGAGCATATGTTTTACATAAATAATACATAATTTAAACAAAATATAAAATTAAAAAACACAAAACGAAAAGTGAGTAAACAAAATGAATCAAATAAAACAAATATGACAAATAAAAAAATAGTAAAAAAAATTAAAACAAATATGACAAATAAACTTCCGTTATGTATAGGTGTAAATTGAATTTTTTTATAGGTTTTAATTGTAATCCTTGCAAATTTTGGGGGACATTTTCGCCATTTTAGCACAACTTTGAATGTGAATGTGACTGCCACAAGCTGACTCAATCCAAACAACACTAATTTTCCAATTCTTTCTCATTGATTGTTTTTATTTTTTCCTTATCCAAACAACACCAATGCATATATGGAAAACAATACAATTTTTTTTTTCTTTTTCTTTTTTAGACATGAAAAGAATACAATTTCTAAAACACCATATATACTTCCTTTTTGCAACATGCCTTGTTTGCAATTTCATAGTGTTGACCATAAAATTAAAAAGTCATGAGGACAATTATTTGCTTAAGTTTCTATGTGGTAGTGTTGTTGTTAGAATATGATCATACCACCATTTTTACGAGTTGTTCAGCCACAAGTACTCATCATCATCATCATGATGTATCTCTTAACATCACCACCGATCAATATGCTCTTTTGGCCCTAAAATCCCACATCATTTCTGACCCTAATCACACCTTGACAACCAACTGGTCCATCACTCAAGCGTCTTGCTGCAGTTGGGTTGGAGTCATTTGTAGCACTCGCCATGGACGAGTCATGGCCTTAAATCTTTCTAACATGGGCATAATTGGCACCATTCCTCCAGAAATTGGAAACCTCTCGTTTCTTGTTTCGTTTGATCTCAAGAACAACAACTTCAATGGTAGCCTGCCCAAAGAATTGTCTAACTTGCGTCGATTAAAAGAAATCTACTTTCAGCACAACAGCTTCGGAGGGGAGCTCCCCTCATGGTTGAGTAAATTACCAAATCTTAAAGACTTGTTTCTTTACTCTAACAGTTTCACCGGTACCATTCCACCTTCTTTATCCAATTTATCAAAGCTTGAGAGGTTGAGATTAGGATATAATCCTCTTCAAGGAAATATTCCAGAGGATTTTGGTAGTTTTAAAAACTTGCAAATGTTGGAGTTGGAAGCTAGTCAGCTTTCAGGCTCTGTTCCTCTCACCTGTCTTCAACATTTCGACGTTGCGCCATCTTGCTCTTACAAATAATAGCCTATCTGGTAATCTTCCAAGGGATATTTGCCACAAGATTCCAAAAATCCAATGGCTTTATCTGTCTCACAACCAACTCTCTGGTCCAATTCCATCAGGTCTGCATGAATGCTCAAAGTTTCAACTTATGTCATTATCTAACAACAAATTCAATAGAATTATACCAAGAGAGATTGGAAACTTAACTTTGCTACAAGAGTTGTATCTTGGTTACAACCAGTTAAAAGGTATTTCGACTATACTAAAAAATATTTTTGTGGTTTGTCCTTGTTTTTTTGAGATTCAGATTCTATGAAGGTGAGAATTTGGAAAATCAGGAAGTTCAATAGTAAAAAAGTATGCATATAGTTATACTTACATTGGAACTTAGTGTTATTTAATAATCCAAAATATAATATTATTATTGACTTTCTAAACTCAATAGTAAATTTGTTTTGATAATAAATATCAACGTATGTATTTTCATATGCGATAGAAGAGAAGTAAGATGGGCTGCATGTGACGCCCTCAAATTCGGGTCTATACCACGAAATTTGAATCGTTAAAATACATACTACAAACACAAATTCTCTTGTTTAAGATTATTACAATGTCATATATAGTACAATAGTATTCACACCCAAAATCTCACTATAATTATTGTCACACTATTTCACAACATAGTGAGGATTACTACAACTACTAACTCAGACTATCACTTACTCTATTATCTCTGCTAGTCTCATCTATACTCTTATTTCCTTAGTAGGAGACTAGATACTGCATGTTACGTACGTTATGTAGGAGATTAATTTGAGCAATTCTTGCACATTAGCAATATTCAAAGTAATCTTATACTAAAAAGAAATATTCACAATATTGTAGTAGAAGAATTTTATATTTTTGGTGTGTTCTTCGTTGCTCAACTGAGCAACCTATTTATAGGAGAATGGTAGCACACCACGTTTGAAAAACTTCACAGGAGAAACAGAGGGACACACTAATTTTGAAAATTTTGTTCGTCTGATTAAATTATAATATTATAATAAAACAAATAACTTTATATATATATATATATATTATATTATAATAAAACAAATAACTTTATATTATAATTAATAAATCAGATAATTTTCTCCACCCCTGCCCTACCTTGTAACTGAGACAAATGGGTTAAACCAAGGGCGATGAGACATGGCTAGAGAGGTAACAAAGTTCTTTAATTAATATTATTGTTGAAGATGATAATTGTGGGTCCCAGAAAAATAAAGTTGTGGGTCCTATGAAAAAATAAGTCAAACTTACAAAAAATGTTTCATTCTAAACCTCTCTATTTATATCAACAATTAAACAAATATCTACCACACATCACTTATTATACTTATCTTTAATCAATACATTTTATTCATCAATTATTTACACATTTTAATTAATCTTTCAACAATTATTCACCATTAATATTATAGACTCACAATACTAACAACCAGATCGTTCTCAAGAAAGAGGGGGCCTTCCGTAAAACGGTGCGCAATCAAATAACACATTTACTTGACAAAACTTCTAAAATTTGCCAATAATGCTAACTTATCTAATTATTTTACTTCAATTATTATGAGTTACTGTGTCATGACAATTATTGATGAAATACTGTGCAGTTGTTACTATGTCAATTATTGAGTCAATAATATGAAATATTATGCAGTTAGTACTGTAACAATTATTGAGTAATGATGTGAATTACTGTGCAATACTGTGTGATAATGTACTTTTATCACCGGGTATTTAAACAGTTAAAAGTGATAGTACTGTTGACAACTTTTTATTAAAAAGGTTATTTCTGTCGTTTTCGGTATCTGAAAATTATGTCGTTGTGAGTTCCACCAATGATTGGTTGTTTCGGCGTCGTCGTACTTTACCTAATATTCCTAGACAAAACGAATATTCTCCGACATACTTTTTATCTTATAATTTGCACATATCACCCTTAACTTTATTATTTTATCAAATAAACACTTTAATGTTTAGAATAATAATTATAAGAAAAAATTAAATTTTATTTCATAAAAGTCGGGGTCTTACATTGCACACTAATTTATTTTATTTTATTGCACTAATTTAATTTAATTTATTATTTAGAGTTTCACATTAGTCGTAATCAGGGGTGTATCTAGTTATTGGTCACTACCTACACTGACTTTTTGGAGAAAAAATTTCTATGTAGCAGCTACCAACTTGTTGGAATTGTATGACACCCTTTCGCACATTGGCTTCAGCCAAACCTATAAATAATTTAAGCCCATATATATATATATATATATATATATATATACACGGTCAGTATCTCTAGTGAACTATATGGAGCGAACTAAAA
This sequence comes from Panax stipuleanatus, assembly GCA_020205555.1. Classification (NCBI taxonomy): domain Eukaryota; kingdom Viridiplantae; phylum Streptophyta; class Magnoliopsida; order Apiales; family Araliaceae; genus Panax; species Panax stipuleanatus. Next base: position 130,551,903 of record CM035124.1, read on the forward strand.
ATGAACCGCCTATAGCGACGGCTTTTTCGTCGCTATAGCATAATAAATCGGCTTTCTATACTATAGCGACGAAAAAAATCCGTCGATGTAACAGGTTCGTTGTTAGTTCACTTCCTACGATTCGCTGGAGAGACGTACTTTATATATATACGGTCCGGATTTTAAACTCACTATTTATTCAACATACTTTGCTTACCCCCCTTTAGCGACGGACCGGGCGATGGTTCGGTCCGTCGCTATATATAAAACCGTCGTTTATATGTTGTCCGTCGCTATATATATATATAAGCGTTAACCTTTTTAATTAAAATAAACATGGTCGCTTTAAAATCTATTTTTGAGAAGACTCTTTTATTTTTTAAAAATTTATCTATTACACCATCTATAAATAATATACAGTTCTCCTTATATTTGTTTACCACGTCGGTCCCAAACAATTGTCTCATTTTAATTTTAAAGTTCATATGTGATATTTTCAAAATAAGAATTGATATAACGATATTGATCAATCCGTGTCAAAGAATAATTAATATTGTAAACTATATAGAACATATTATTTATTACTAAATTTGTTGTTTCAGAAACTTAAAATCAATTTACATTTTTTAAATTTAAAATTTCGTAAAATGATCTCAAATGTAAAATTGAACTCTTTAATTAATACACATATTTGGAATAAATTAGAACCTGAGACTTAAAAATTATAGAATCTCAATTTTAACTACTAAACTAAAACCTCATTTGTTGTAATACACATTTATTACGTATTATTGCATCAAACATATTGTTCTAAAATACACTCATATTTTTTTTTGTTTTTTTTGGTAATTACTCCCTCTGTTCCATAATATAAGACCTATTATTGACTTCTTCAAGTCGGCTTAAGACATTTTTAAATTCAAAATTGATATGAATTTATTTAATTTTAGTCAATACAAATACAATGATGAATATTGTAAAGTATTAATAAATACTACTCATTGTAAGGTTTATTATTTCATAATTTTCAATTAATCATCTCAATTTTGAGTTTGAAAATGTTTTAAATTAATATTTAAAAGTCAATATTAATGATCTTATAATTTGGAACGAATGAAGTTTACTATTTTATTATATAATTTGACATATATATTATATTATTTATTTCACATTAATATGTATTTAGTTTATTTCCCTCACTGACTTGTAATCTTGGATCCGGGTCCCAATTTATATAACTTAGTCATAAAATTTGTCAACTTATAATTTTTTTTCCCTATTGCAAATTAGCTTTGAATACAATTAATAAGTTAATAACAGAGTGTGGGTTGATCATTTCATTTTGTATGTTTTTTGACAGGTACTATACCACAAGAGATTGGTAGCCTTTGGAATTTGAAGATTTTAGGGTTAAGTTCCCTTAACCTACATGGTACCATTCCAGAATCAATCTTCAACATCTCAAGATTAGAATTCATTGGAATACTTAGTTGTCAAGTTTCAGGTAAACTTCCAACAAATTTTGGCCACAAGCTACCCAATCTAAAAACAATTAACTTTGGAGAGAATAACCTGACAGGAATTTTACCAGAGTCCATCTCAAATGCTACTCAACTCGTGACTTTAGAACTTTCTAGCAACAAATTCACAGGTACAATTCCCAAGTCACTTGGAAATTTGAAACATCTTGAATTCCTAAACTTGGACTGGAACAATTTCATAACTGAAAGTTCATCTTCAGAACTAAGCTTCCTCACTAGCTTGACCAATTGCATAAACTTAAGAGTCTTATCCTTAAGTAGTAATTCTCTACATGGATACCTTCCAGCTTCCATTGGAAATTTCTCCACTTCTCTTCAACGATTGTATGTAAGTTATTGCGGAATCAAGGGAACCTTTCCTAATGAAATTGGCAATTTAAGCAGTCTTATATTATTAAGTCTGTATGGGAATGAATTGACCGAAAAAAATCTTGTAGCAATAAAAGGGTTGTCGAAGCTTCAAGTGTTAGGCCTTGGTGAGAACAAGATAGGAGAATCCATTCAGGATTATCTTTGTCAATTACAAAACTTGGGTGTACTTAAGCTTGGAAGCAAACCAGATTTCAGGTCTATTGCCAGCATGCTTAGGAAATATTACTTCTCTTAAGATATCTTTATCTTTATTCAAACAGATTGACCTCTAGCTTACCAAGAAACTTTGGGAACCTCAAGGATCTTTTGGAGGTCGACATATCCAGAAATTCTTTAAGCGACCACATACCCCTTGAACTTGGAAATCTTAAGGCTACTGTGCTAATAGATCTATCACATAATCGATTGTCGGGTGACATCCCTAGCACCCTTGGGGAGCCTCCAAAACTTGGCTAATCTTTCTTTGGCAAACAATAGGTTACAAGGACCTATTCCCGATACATTCAAAACTTTAGTGAGCTTAGAGTACTTGGATTTGTCTCATAACAACCTCTTGATGTGATTCCCAAGTCCTTAGAGGCACTTTTGTATCTTAGATATTTCAATGTATGTTCTAATAGTTTAAGTGGAGAAATTCCAGGTGAAGGTCCTTTCAAAAGCTTCAGTAGTCGATCTTTCTTATGGAATGAAGCGTTGTGTGGTGCTCCCAGATTTCAAGTCCCAATATGCCATACTAGTTCTGTTCATGGATCATCAAAGAAAAAGAGAGTGCATCTAGCTGTATGTATTTTGTTGGTGATTGCATTGATAATTCTTACCTTGGCCTTTACATTTGTGTTGATCAGACGTGGACACAAAATTAGACTCCCCATGCGAACTGAATTGTCAGAAATAATAGGCCCTATGAGAATTTCATACTATGAACTTCAACGAGCAACTAATGGCTTTAGTGAAAGTAATTTGGTTGGCATGGGTAGTTTTGGTTCAATTTTCAAAGGGATACTTGCAAATGGGACATTAGTAGCCATAAAGGTATTCAATCTGCAACTAGAAGGAGGATTCAAGAGTTTCGATGTAGAATGTGAAGTATTACGCAACCTTCGCCATCGAAATATCAACAAAGTCATTGGTAGTTGCTCTAACCTTGATTTCAAATCATTGGTACTTGAATACATGCCTAATGGAAGTCTTGAGAAGTGGTTGTACTCCCACAACCATTTCTTAGATATTTTGCGAAGAATAGATTTAATGATAGATGTGGCATGTGCTTTGGACTATCTCCATCATGGTTATTCAACGCCTGTGGTTCATTGTGATCTTAAGCCCAGCAACGTCCTTCTAGATGAAGATATGGTTGCACGTGTGAGTGATTTTGGCATATCAAAGTTATTGGGAGAGGGGGAGAGCATTGCACAAACCATAACTCTAGCCACAATTGGATATATTGCACCAGGTGACCCTAACTTTTTTGCCATTTTTTTTTCTAATAGTTAAAGTTGACTCATTTGTATTCTCAAGCTATGTTTTTTCCGTTTACCTTATTGATTTGTGATGTTGGATTTAGAGTATGGATCGGAAGGATTAGTATCCTACAAAATGCGATGTTTACAGTTATGGCATTATGTTGATGGAAGTATTTACAAGAACTAAGCCCAGTGATAAACAATTTCTTGGAGATATGAGTTTGAAGCATTGGGTAAACGATTCACTTCCTAACTTTGTAATGCAAGTTATTGACCCAAACTTGCTAAAACCAGATGATGGGCACATAACTGTGAAGCTACAATGTGTCTCATCTATTATGAAATTGGCTTTGAGTTGCACTGCTGATTCACTTGAAGAGAGGTCCAACATGAAAGATGTTATGGTTGCACTCAAGAAGATCAAACTTGACTTCCTTGCAAATCACGAAAGGAATTGAAACATCAAAGTACTCATTTTGCTTATCTTTTTCATTACTAAATTAACTCTAATAGTTATTCAATAATTTTAACATATTTTTATATTTCATGTTTTTGCAATGGTTTTTAGGTCTATCAAAGGTTGGAGTGATATTGGTAATGTCTATGCTTCAAACTATCTAATCTTAAAGTAAGAAATTATCGTGATCATGCTTTTATTCATCAACAGTTTGTTTTGATACTCGTTCTACCATATGTTTTAGTTAAATTAATATTTAGGAGAGTCTTTTGTGGCAGATTGTAGTGGTAATTGTCCTTTCCACTTGTTATGGTATTATTGTGTGGAAAAATGTATTAAATTTAGAGGAATACAATTTGACTTAAATATAAAGTTTTTGTCATCTTTCTTTCCCTCTTTTTCATGGAATGAAATGAAATAGACATATAACGAATCAGATATGCTTAAATCTCAAATAGCAGCATCTAACAACTCCAATTTCGCTCAATTTTTTATGATATTGATATGCAATGTATTATCTAGTTTCAGTAAATAACAATAGTCATTCTTTCCACGTCTTTGTGTCTTTATGATAAACATATACTCCCTTCCTTCCGATGTATAAGAGCAAACTTATATGTAAGCAACTCTTATATTTTGTTGGGGAGCTAATATTTCTAACACAAATCTCAAACCAACCTTGAAAAAAAAATAGGAAGTTACACTCGAGAAAAGAAATTTAAAATAGTGCTTTTCTTATTTTTTGAACCAAGTGATAAGTACACAATATTCATGATTTTTTATTCCTTTACGTTTGGTTTATTGCATGTTTCATGTGTATATGAGCTTAATAAGTTGTTTATTATTTTCAGGTGAATTAAAGCTAAACAGATGGAAACAAGTTGATTTGGAGCTGAATTGAAGAGAAAAAGATAATTTGGAAATCTTGGATTTCTTGGAAAGTTTCTAAAAGCAGATTTTGACATCTTTCTACATGAATTTGGATTGATATTGCTATTAGAATTAGGCTTACTTTGGACTGAGATTTTATTTCCTTATTAGATTCTATTTCTTTATGAAAATTAATTATGATATGTAATTTTTTTAGGATTTGGATTTCTAGTTCTTATAGGATTTAGGACTTTGTCTAGCACTGTGACAACCCGAAAATTTATAAGACTTTAAACGATTAAATTAAATGTTAAAGAATAAAACCTATATTAAAATTAGAGGATTAATTAAAAATTTTAAAGAACCTATATGGTTTGATTTAAAGTTTTAAGTAATGTAAAGAAATTAAATGAGAATGATAGAAATTACAGGAAGGAATGAAAGAGATTTATGAGACATGTCTCAACATATTAAATTATTTAGTGACATATATAGAATGAATATGTGAAGTAAATGAATATGAATATTATATGAATATGTATATTTGTTTATTATATAATAAACAAATAAATAAAAGCTATTATAACCTAATTTTTATATATTAGGTATAAGAATTAATTAACCTAAGGGTTATAATTATTTGAGATTGCTAGTATTTAAATTATATACTAGTAAATGAACTTAAGAGATTTATTTTTATTATCTCAATTAATTAGTTATATTATCCTAATTAAAGAAAACCTAATTGGATTGTATATAATTAGATTTATATAAGTGAGTATTTAAATTCTAAAATGAGTGGATTAGGAACCCTAATTAAATAATTAGGGTAAGATAAAATTTAGACATTGGACCATGATAATTAATATGGCCCAATTAATATTTTAATTGGAAAGCCCAAACATTAAATAAAGTGGTCCAATTTTTAGCCCATGTGTTAAGGGACATTTTGGTCATTTGATTAAGCAAAATTGGGCATTAAAAATAAATCAAAAATTAGGGCATTTTGGGGGAGGAGCACCCAGCCAAAAGAGGAGAGAAAATTGCATGTGGGTTAATTATGTTGCTTCTCATTTTGGTTCAGTTACTACTACACACAAGGCTAGGTGTCAACCTTGGAATGAAGCCACTTATTTTAGCAAGTTTTGCAAGTAAAATGAGAGACAAAAGGCTAGATATGTTGGGGATATGATATAGATATACAATCTATATGTATACATAATTACTAACAACAAACAAAACCTATTCATTTCTCTTTCATCTCTTATTTTCCTACTTAGCAAACAAAACAAAAAGAGAGAGAAAAGAGATAGTATATTCGGCAGCCCTTAGGGGAGATAAGAGAGGAGAAAGTGTGATTTTGATTAAGATTCATAACTCTTGGGAAGAAGAAGAAGGATAGTATAAATCAAAGGTATAAAAACCTAACTATAAACTAATTTATTACATTTGTTTTGTTTGATTTTGGTGAAATAAAATATTAGTGTTCTAGAAGTTTAAAACTCTTGATTTACATGTTAATGAGTGTTTCAAGTATGGATCTAATCATTTTGGGTATCAAATTTGATCAAAAGAAAGAAAATGAAAACTATGTTCAAAAGTTAAGAAAGACCCTAATCTTGTAGGCTTTGTGTATTTTCATGTTAGATATATGGAGTTCAAGTTTTAAATGGCTAGATTCTTGATAAACATGTTTATATAGGTTAACATGTATTTAACTTGTGTATTAGTTTGGGATTATGTCAAAAATGTTGAAAGAAAACTCAAAAATATTTTTATCGGAAAACTAAAACTGAACAGCCACTCCCGGATTTACTGTTCAAGTTCAGTAAGTCGGATTTATGATCCGTCAACTCTGGGTGATAGAGCATTTCAATACGAAGATTCTCCAAGTGGAACGACTAAAAACCAATTTAAAACGACTAACTTATGATTTTTCTAACAAAAGACCTCGCTATCGAAAACACTCACTAACAGTCCAGTTCCGGCCTTTTTTCAGTAACCAAAACTTGTCCATATTTGGATTTTGATGATGGAATATTGTAGTTCAGGAAGATACGAATCCAACGAGTCCAATTGGGCCTCAATCGGAAGTTGTAGATTTCATTTTGTGAAGGTTTTAGTAAAGGACCCCAAAACTATCAACAAAGGCTAAAAATTTAAGAAAAATAAAGAAAATGACCTAGTTCAGCATTTTCCGGCGAACCAGAATATTTCCGACGACCGGTTCACAAACTATTCCGAGCGGTTCTGATGGTGGGACCAGAACCCAAATTTTTCTAAAAATTGAAGAATATTATAATATTTAATTTATAATTTTTCTAGACAGTTATGTATTTATTGAGTAATTAATGGTTTAAACTCCTTTAAATTATTTAAAAATTTCTAATAAATAACTTTTAAAGCCACTAAATAGGTTATTAAGCTAATTACATATAATTTAAATATAATTAACTATTTAATTATTATTTAAATGGTATTAAGTGATAATTAAGTAGAGTTAGTATTAATAAACTAACTATTTATTATTTAATTAAGATTAATTAATAATTAGAGTTAAACAATTGATTAATTATTATTTAATTAATATTAAATAATAATTAAAGCATGTTTAAGTAAGATTAAGTAATAATAATGTAATTACTTACTTACATTGACATAAAAGTTTATAAAAATAATTATTTATTATTTAATTAATATTAAATAATAAATAAGAACAAGTAATAATTAATTATTCTTAAATTAATAACAAAGAATAATTAAAGATTTATTAGGTGAATTAATTAATTAATTAATATTAAATGATAAATAAGGACAAATGTTAATTAAATATTCTTTAAATAATAATAAGGAATAATTAAAGACTAATGAAGTAAATAAATCAATTATTTACTATTCAAGGATAAGAAGTTAATTAATTATTATTTAATTAATATTAAATAATAATTAAAGATAAATAATAATTTGATTATCCATTATTTAACATTAAATAATGAGTAGATCTAATTAGTTATTATTTATTATTAATAATAACTAAAGACAATTAATTAATTACTATTTAATTAATATTAAATAGTAATCAACTGAAGGTATAGATTATAAGTAAAAGAATTTTGACAATTCATTAATTAAACAATTATAATAAATTGTTTAAAGATGTATATCTTTTAAGAAAAATACTTTTTCATTAATCTAAGATTAGTAAAATGATTAATGATAGTGTATTATGTTATGTATAGTTGTAATGAATATATCTATTAAATAGATAGCAAAGATGACGTAATAAAATACGTTTATGTGCTAGCGGGATAAAATTTTTATATATGAGACAACGGATGAACATATAAAGTAATATAGAAATTATTATTATTCAAGAAATAATATAGTACGTTGAATTTTCTATAAAGGCTATATATTAGTTGTTTAAATCCTGAATTAGCAAGTAAAGGCGTAAAATATTCTTAAAAAGGAATATAAATTATTTAAGACCTAATATGTAAAATATTTACATATTAAAAATGTAAGAGACCTTTATTTTGTATTAAAGGGTTGAAATGAGTTATATTTCTGAATAAACCGATTATGGTTTTTGAATAAGAATAAATAATATTATGTTTTATAAACTAATAATTATTAATAATGAATATACATGCATGGTTGTGACATATTTAATTACCTAATATGTGTGTGCATGTAAACACGATTGTGTAGGATTTGTGGGGAGACTCTAAATTAAGTTATAGAGGTAATCTCCAATCAATGCAAGTTTCTTAATTTAAACTCGAGTTATTATGTTTCAAGCATGCTAGTTGTTTAATTATTTACAATTATTCCACATCTCTGATTATTAATTCGCACTTAGTGCAAATTGCATATGTTCATCAGGAATGAAAGGCTGATCACCTTCATTACCATATTGTTCTGTTGAATTTATTCAAGTTCATTGTTGGCTATTCAGCATTATTGATTCATGTTCTTTCACAATTCTTAAATTGTTGAAAGTTTTCCAGCTTATTATTCCTTTTCAATAATGATATATCTTCATTGTATTTAAAACTTGTTGGGCAAACTTGTTGCTTACCCTTGCTATATCATGATAAACATTTCAGATTAAGACGAAACTTCGAACACAGGCAAAGGCAAAGGCAAAGACAAGTTCCAGAATTAGATTTTTATGCAGTTAAAATTGTATTAGTATTGGAGGCATATGACATTGTATGTCGTGTAGGATATTTAATGCATGTATTAAGTTAAGGTTACAGACTTTGGGAGTTATGTGTATTGTATAAACAATTTATGTTTATATCTTCCGCAGTAGTTATAGAAATGATGTATCGTAACGTACCAGGTCCGAGGTTCTGGGGACCCAGATTTGGGGGCGTCACAGTTGGTATCAAAGTTGTAGGTTATAAACCTTAGGTAGGGTTACCTTAGGCTATAACCGCAGAAATGAGGAATTGGAATAAACTCAAATAGAATTTAAATTCTAAGCGTTGAATTTGGGCAAGGTATTAATAAGTCAATATGATTCAAAGAAGAATCTTGACAAGCTATAAAGATCCAGAGTTACCTAACTTTGATAATAAAGATGAATAGTAGTAATAAATAGATCGAGTCTAAAGACTAAAAGTATAATGGGAAAGAAGATCGTAAAACAAAACGATCATAACATAGAAAAGAATCGTAATATAATACGATTATAATATCATATTACAACGTGATCTGATGAGGTCATAGGAGGATGGATGATCAATCGTTTGATTGATGACTTTATAGCAGAATTGTTGTATGACAGTTGTACTATGAAAATTCAGGAAAGAGTTTTAGAATTGAAAATATGGATTAGATGAAATTCGTATTGAGTAACAAAGGAGCTAGGAATGTGGGATTTCAATTGAGGACTCATGTGATTGCTAAGTTGTACAAACATTTGTATGGGCGGGGGTTTTACGCTTGGTCTAACGACTACTTAGTTTATCACATTGATAATCATTGGAATGTTGGTGTCGCGCTATTCGCTATATGTATGATGAGAAGGTGATTCTTTTCTTATGTGTATGACGGATAGGTAGAGAATATAAGATTAGGTGCGAAGTTCTTTAAACTCATACATATGATAAGTTCGTGACTCATAATCGTATGGTGGAACCCCTCAGCGAATGGACGACTTTGGTCTGATTAGGATAAGTTCCTAAACCCAAATGATTGTGGTAAGTTCCTGAACTCATAACGTGTGATATGTTTGATGAACTATACGGGGGTATAGGAAAATTGTGAATGAAGGATTGAGGATAATAGAAATAGATAGAATTATTAAGTAATTGATCATTAAAAAAATTGATGTTGATGGTGGAAACATAGGTATTCCAAATCTTCTAGCTGTGCTAGACTTCAAATTTTTGACATCAAGCTAAATTCGCACTGATGTGCCTTTAAAAAAATTAATTTTTGTTATTCTCAGCACATAGTAACAAGTGTGTATGTGTGGACTTTGGGACACTGACACATCGTTACCTGTTGAGGTATGATAACACAAAAATTAATTTTCAAAGATTTTTGAACCGTTTAAAAGAAAAATCTAAGCTAATTGTTTTGGCTAGACGAAAATGATTTGAAATTTATCAAAATGTATTTTATATATCATTAATGCATCATTGAACCTGGTGCAGAGATGATAAAATGATGGAGTTATCAATGTAGAATTACTTAGTTGGATGCCATCTAAAGATCGTCAGCCATTATGGAATGATGTAGTATGCCAAAGTCACAAAATGACGGAATCCTCAAACGGACTTTAAATACAGTGCGGTATCATGACGTCATAAAATAATTTTCAGAATTTTAAAGGTAAATTATTGCTAACAGAATTTGGACAGACATGTTTCGATTGAAATTCGAATTATTGGTATACGTCTAAGCTATTTGATTCAGCTAGATAAATGTTTATGAAAATTTAAAGTATTCTTTGACAATTTATCTTGAACCAAATTATTTTGGTGCGGAATCCTATGATAAGACTGAGGTGAACTATGTCGATTGGATAAAATAATTCAATCTATTTGTAGCGTAAATATTCGCGAGACATGACTGATACGTCGTACATGACGTAAGCGTACGATCGGTTGATAACCTAAAGTACTAGCAAAGGTAGTTTACTTTCTTTGTGATTATAAACATACCTAGTAATTTAATATTTTGTGGTATTAATATAGTTAAAACTATGTGTTCATGGTCAATATGACCCCTCAGCATGATTTGAAAAGTTTTTAACTCTGTAGAGAGAAGTCTGGGTAGAATGTAATGATAGAATAGTTCTTCATAGAAGGAAGCAAATTATACTCATTAAATTGTGCATGAAATTAGATAAAGGTAACGTTGAAGACCTAATTTTGATGAATAAATGGAGTAGAGATTAGTAGCCTGTAATTTTGAGGACGAAATTCTTAGAAGAAGGGGTGAATGTGACAACCCGAAAATTTATAAAATTTTAAACGATTAAATTAAAGGTTAAATAATAAAACCTAGATTAGAATTAGAGGATTAATTAAAAATTTTAAAGAACCTATATGGTTTGATTTAAAGTTTTAAGTAATGTAAAGAAATTAAATGAGAATGATAAAAATTACAAGAAGGAATGAAAGAGATTTATGAGACATGTCTCAATATATTAAATTATTTAGTGACATATATAGAATGAATATGTGAAATAAATGAATATGAATATTATGTGAATATATATATTTGTTTATTATATAATAAAAAAATAAAAGAAAGCTATTGTAACCTAATTTTTATATATTAGGTATAAGAATTAATTAACCTAAGGGTTATAATTATTTGAGATTGCTAGTATTTAAATTATGTACTAGTAAATGAGCTTAAGAGATTTATTTTTATTATCTCAATTAATTAGTTATATTATCCTAATTAAAGAAAACCTAATTGGATTGTATATAATTAAATTTATGTAAGTGAGTATTTAAATTCTAAAATGAGTGGATTAGGAACCCTAATTAAATAATTAGGGTAAGATAAAATTTAGACATTGGACCATGATAATTAATATGACCCAATTAATATTTTAATTGGAAAGCCCAAACATTAAATAAAGTGGTCCAATTTTTAGCCCATGTGTTAAGGGACATTTTGGTCATTTGATTAAGCAAAATTGGGCATTAAAAATAAATCAAAAATTGGGGCATTTTGGGGGAGGAGTACCCGGCCAAAAGAGGAGAGAAAATTGCATGTGGGTTAATTATGTTGCTTCTCATTTTGGTTAAGTTACTACTACACACAAGGCTAGGTGTCAACCTTGGAATGAAGCCACTTATTTTAGCAAGTTTTGCAAGTAAAATGAGAGACAAAAGGCTAGATATGTTGGGGATATGATATAGATATACAATCTATATGTATACATAATTACTAATTACAAACAAAACCTATTCATTTCTTTTTCATATCTTATTTTCCTACTTAGCAAACAAAACAAAAAGAGAGAGAAAAGAGATAGTATATTCGGCATCCCTTAGGGGAGATAAGAGAGAAGAAAGTGTGATTTTGATTACGCTTCATAACTCTTGGGAAGAAGAAGGTTAGTATAAATCAAAGGTATAAAAACCTAACTCTAAACTAGTTTATTACTTTTGTTTTGTTTTGATTTTGGTGAAATAAAAGATTAGTGTTCTAGAAGTTTAAAACTCTTGATTTACATGTTAATGAGTGTTTCAAGTATGGATCTAATCATTTTGGGTATCAAATTTGATCAAAAGAAAGAAAATAAAAACTATGTTCAAAAGTTAAGAAAGACCCTAATCTTGTAGGCTTTGTGTATTTTCATGTTAGATATATGGAGTTCAAGTTTTAAATGGCTAGATTCTTGATAAACATGTTTATATAGGTTAACATGTATTTAACTTGTGTATTAGTATGAGATTATGTCATAAATGTTGAAAGAAAACTCAAAAACATTTTTACCGGAAAACTAAAACTGAACAGCTCGCTCCTGGATTTACTGTTCACGTTCAGTAAGTCAGATTTATGATCCGTCAACTCTGGGTGATAGAGCATTTCAATACGAAGATTCTCCAAGTGGAACGACTAAAAACCAGTTTAAAACGACTAAGTTATGATTTTTATAACAAAAGACCTCGCTGTAAGAAAACACTCACTAGCAGTCCAGTTTCGGCCTTTTTTCAGTAACCTGAAACTTGTCCAAATTTGGATTTTGATGATGGAATATTGTAGTTCGGGAAGATACGAATCCAACGAGTCCGATTGGGCCTCAATCGGAGTTGTAGATTTCATTTTCTGAAGGTTTTAGTACAGGACCCCAAAACTGTCAACAAAGGCTAAAAATTTAAGAAAAATAAAGAAAATGACCGGTTCAGCATTTTTCGGTGAACCGGAATATTTTTCGATGACCGGTTCACAAACTTTTCGGTCGGTTCTGATGGTGGGACCAGAATCCAAATTTTTCTAAAAATTTAAAGAATATTATAATATTTAATTTATAATTTTTCTAGACAGGTATGTATTTATTGAGTAATTAATGGTTTAAACTCCTTTAAATCATTTAAATTTTTTAATAAATAACTTTTAAAGCCACTAAATGGTTATTAAGCTAATTACATCTAATTTAAATATAATTAACTATTTAATTATTATTTAAATGGTATTAAGTGATAATTAAGTAGAGTTAGTATTAATAAACTAACTATTTATTATTTAATTAAGATTAAATAATAATTAGAGTTAAACAATTGATTAATTATTATTTAATTAATATTAAATAATGATTAAAGAATATGTTTAAGTAAGATTAAGTAATAATAATGTAATTACTTACTTACATTGACATAAAAGTTTATAAAAATAATTATTTATTATTTAATTAATATTAAATAATAAATAAGAACAAGTAATAATTAATTATTCTTAAATTAATAACAAAGAATAATTAAAGATTTATTAAGTGAATTAATTAATATTAAATGATAAATAAGGACAAATGTTAATTAATTATTCTTTAAATAATAATAAGGAATAATTAAAGACTAATGAAGTAAATAAATCAATTATTTACTATTCAAGGATAAGAAGTTAATTATTTTTTATTTAATTAATATTAAATAATAATTAAAGATAAATAATAATTTGATTATCCATTATTTAACATTAAATAATGAGTAGATCTAATTGGTTATTATTTATTATTAATAATAACTAAAGGTAATTAATTAATTACTATTTAATTAATATTAAATAGTAATCAACTGAAGGTATAGATTATAAGTAAAGGAATTTTGACAATTCATTAATTAAATAATTATAATAAATTATTTAAAGATGTATATCTTTTAAGAAAAGCACTTTTTCATTAATCTAAGATTACTAAAATGATTAATGGTAGTGTATTATGTTATGTATAGTTGTAATGAATATATCTATTAAATAGATAGCCGAGATGACGTAATAAAATACGTTTATGTGCTAGCGGGATAAAATGTTTATATATGAGACAACGGTTCTAGTTGACTCATGAACATATAAAGTAATATAAAAATTATTATTATTTAAGAAATAATATAGTACGTTGAATTTTTTATAAAGGCTATATATTAGTTGTTTAAATCCTGAATTAGCAAGTAAAGGCGTAAAATATTCCTAAAAAGGAATATAAATTATTTAAGATCTAATATGTAAAATATTTACATATTAAAAATGTAAGAGACTTTTATTTTGTATTAGAGGGTTGAAATGAGTTATATTTCTGAATAAACCGATTATGATTTTTGAATAAGAATACATAATATTAGGTTTTATAAACTAATAATTATAATAATGATATACATGCATGATTGTGACATATTTTATTACCTAATATGTGTGTGCATATAAACACGATTGTGTAGGATTTGTGGGGAGACTCTAAATTAAGTTATAGGGTAATCTCCAATCAAGGCAAGTTTCTTAATTCAAACTCGAGTTATTATGTTTCAAGCATGCTAGTAGGTTTAATTATTTATAATTATTCCACATCTCTGATTATTAATTCGCACTTAGTGTAAATTGCATATGTTCATCAGGAATGAAAGGCTGATCACCTTCATTACCATATTGTTCAGTTGAATTTATTCAAGTTCATTGTTTGGCTATTCAACATTATTGATTCATGTTCTTTCACAATTCTTAAATTGTTGAAAGTTTATCAGCTTATTATTCCTTTTCAATAATGATATATCTTCATTGTATTTAAAAGGCAAACTTGTTGCTCACCCTTGCTATATCATGATAAACATTTCAGATTAAGACGAAACTTCGAACACAGGCAAAGGCAAAGGCAAGTTCCAGAATTAGATTTTTATGCAGTTAAAATTGTATTAGTATTGGAGGCATATGACATTGTATGTCGTGTAGGATATTTAATACAGGTATTAAGTTAAGGTTACAGACCTTGGGAGTTATGTATAAAGGTTATTGTATAAATAATCTATGTTTATATCTTCTGCAGTAGTTATAGAAATGATGTATCGTAACTGTACCAGATCCGAGGTTCTGGAGACTCGAATTTGGGGGCGTCACAAGCACTATAAATAGATGTAATAGTCAGGATATTATTCATTCTATCATTCAATCATATTCTATATTCTATCATCTACAACATTGAAGACATGGTCTAATACTTTCAATCCAGTTCTGAACGGATATTGAACCTTATTCATAATTAACGGTTTGATCAAGTTTACTTTATTTATTTCTTCTTGCATGAGATTTATTATGATAATCTACTTTAACTTCTTGTATGTTATTCAATCTACTAATTTAATTTCTGCAGGATTAAATTAGTGAATTGATATCATCTGCTAGATTAAGATTGGTATTACGTGTAATTGATATCTGTCTTCATCACAAGTAGCAAATTAGTGATACTAATTGTGGACAAGCTTTTGTGTATTGCTAAGGTTATCAGGAAACAAGTTAAACAAATCGAGCTTATGTGTTTGTTGCTTGGATTAGCCTAATTCTCTATTTCTTAATGCTTCTGTCATATTAAATCTAGAGAGCTTGTTCTAGGTTGTATTACAGTTAGAATCTAGTGAACAACTTGTTTCATACAATGACGATCTAAGGAGAATTTCGGATAGCAGAGCTTGTTGCTATCTAGAGCTAACAGTTTCATTAAAGGGTAAATATTGTAAAACTTGATTACTCCATAATTGTGAAAAAGTGATACTGAACTGAAGAACTGAAGTTTTTTTATTCATTGTTAATTATTTTTAGTTTATTCTTGTTAATTTAGTTAATCAATTCAAAAATCCCCTTTAATTAGAAATCATATATGATAAATATAAAACAAATCACACTCTGTGGGATCAATCCTTGCTTACTACTGTGCTAATTATTTGAATTTGTAAAGTGAAAGTGAGGTAAATTTAGGAGTGTAAACGACAGTTCTCTCCAAGGCAATCAACTTTTTTCACCTTTTTTCACCTCTACCTCTCCTTAATTTTTCCTTCAATAATCTTGGGAGGTTTAGAATTCACACTTCTTTGTGATCAACTTCAGCTACCACAGATTCTTGTTCCATAAAACTCTCCGTTCGATCATCCAACACAAGTTCATCTAGTTTTCTTTTCTTGAAAGGGTTGTTGTCAAGAACGATAGATTGATCCATTTTTATCAGGAAGTACTGTAATTTCTTCTAAGGTACCTCTTTTGAAAGGCATTACCAATTTCTCGAGTGCTAAACATTCATTCAAGTGCTTCCATTGGTTCAACCCTGATAGTTGTCGCTTCTTTTCTTCCAAAACAGGCTCATGTTCCATTACTGACATAACAAGGAAAAAAATTCATTTATAAACATCAATACTATATGTTAGAACAAACTATGGCAAATAAAGAAATAAACGTAGGAAATTAAAAGACAATAACACAAGATTTATGTGACAACTCAAATCACATCTGGAAAAACCACGGGCCATAGCTGAAGATATTTACAATATCAAAGTGTGAAGAATACAAACTGTGAAGCTCTCTCTGAAAGCAGCAAAAATTGAGAAAGAAAAGAATCCTGAAATCCTAGTTACTAAAACATATACCACCACTAAACCACATATTTCTATGTGGAAAATATTTCATTTGTAAACATGAAATATACTACCCGGAATGAAATATCATATGCATGTATTTCTTAACTCATTTTGGGCCATAATCTCTTAAAGAAAAGAATAATTTCTCGCTATTTCACGTATGTAAATGAATGGACAATAGATATTGAGAGGACAGATAAGAAAGAAAAGAGTGTGGAGATAGTGAGGTAAGCAGGGTCGGTCCTTCACTTAAGCCAATTAAGCAATGACTTGAGGCCTCAAAATTGAGAAGGCTTCCAAATTTTAATAATCCTTATATTAGAACCCATTAAAAAAGCCCAAATTTTTGTTCCAAACAAATTAGCAGGATCGAGATTAGAACAGTGACTCAATATCATAAATATTAATTTAATTTAGTATTGAATGGTTAAAAAAAAGCACCAATTTACCCCCAAAAAGTTTGGGCCGGCCCTGGAGGTAAGTTGTAAGGATTAAAGGGGAAGGAGGTTCATATGGCCCAAGAACAAAGTAAGCTCTGTTAAAGAGGGCAAAGCCAAATAATGGCCGCAAAATAATGTACAACACTTGAAATCATTTTTCATCTGCAAAAAGATGGCATACTTAAAACAGTTAATTCTTTCTCTTTTAAAATGTCAATGACACAATTGCACTCCCTTGCTGCATGTGCCTCCTATATGGTCATAATGATATTCAGAGCATAGCTGGACCTTCAACTAAAAGTCATAGCGTAGATTTGTTTTTCCTTTAATATCAGTAAAAACATTTAAATCAAATTTCATATTTATAAAGAATAAAATGAGGATGATGATGTGCTACCGGACTTGAATGGATCCATGTGTAGATTCTTGAGTGTTTATTTGCAAAAAAGTAGTTTGGAATATAAAACAAGGTAAGAAACTTGCATGTAATTATTGTTTGTCCTCTGGTTTTATGGGAGGAACTACAGTAAAGCAGCTTTTTTTCAGTAGACATATATAGTTGATGTCTCTTGTCTCAAGACTCCATCAGTTTGAGAGGGCATCATATCTGCAGTGGATGCAAAGTGTTCATATATATGTTACTAGTGCAAACTTGAGAAGAAAATGGATGTCAGCTTATGAACAACTGTACATACATTCGGGCATGCTGGAAAACTGTCATTGAAGGATTTTAAGTAATCTTCAGGCCCAGATGAAAGAATAACTTGTATTCCAAACTCCATTCTCCAGCTTAGGGGACCATGATAACTGTTCAGTAAAAGACACGGTGGATCTAACAAAATAATTTTTGAAATAATATTATGAGTAAATGACACCTTGATCCCTTTATTTTATTACACTTTGCACTTTGCATCCGATATTTTTAGTGCATTAACAACGTTGGACATGTGCACTACACATGCTCATGCTCTTTTTAAGGGGCAAAAATGTCTTTTTGGTTAGGGTGTCTATTTGTCAACACCTGAAAGTATGGAATGCAAAGTGTCTAATTTTAAATTACGGGATGCAAAATACAAAGTGGAGCAAAACAGAAAATTACATAGTTTCATTTACTCCAATATTATCCTTGTTTTAGTTTTGTAGAATTTTATTGATTTAACCTTTTACCAAAAACAATAAAGGACTTTTTATCATTTCCCTTTATTTTATCTTTTACTTTCTTTGTTTCCATGCACAAGTTTTGGTCGCTTTAAAAAATAAAAGTCTGCATGTACAAGTCTTCATGACTTGTGGTTCCTCGGAAGAGCTTTCGTCTTTGGGACGAGGGACGAAGCCAAAAAAAAATAAAAATTAGTGGGGTTAAATTATTAAATTATACTCTCAAAAAATCTATTACATTATATATATATATATATATATATAAATTTCAATGGGATCAAATTACTAAATTATACTCACAAAAAATCTAATACATCATATATAACAAAAAAAAATGAATGGGGTCAATTGATCTTGATTTATTCTAAATGAAAGATTAATATTCATGCTATACCCGGATTATACGTTAAAAAAACACCGAATTACAACACTAAACACAAAAGTGAAAATTGAAGTTGGCAAATTTATCCCATATCCAAAATTGAGCCTATTTTAAATTTCCAAGGATTTGAAGAAAAACAAAAATAAAGTAAAATTGACTTGATCAAAAGATCAACAATATCAAATTTTAATTGGCTAATGAATTAACCACTGTAGTCGGCACGTTTTATTAATTACACTATTGAACCAGTAAACTAATTATTATTTTAAAATTGAGTCATTCCGTTAAAAAAATTAAACACGTTAATTTTTATCGACAAAACTAATGAATTACCCACTGTAATTGACACGTTTTATTAATTACACCAATGAACTTTTAATTTTTCAAATTATCTCAACAAACTAATTATTATTTTGAAATTTGGTCATTCTGTTAAAAAAATTAAGTAATTTTTTACATGCAAAGTCTTGATGACTTTAAACAATACTTTTACAAGTCTTCATGACTTGTGCTTCCTCGGAAGAGCTTACGTCTTTGGGACCAGACTCTTTTACATAGCTTTCGTCTGTCTTTGGGGCCAAACTCTTTTACTCCCACAAAAATCAGATTTGTTTGAAAAATAATGGTACTATCACATAAACTAGTTCACATAAAGCTCACATAAAGTTGGGTGGCACTCCCTGATTTATTGTTGACATGATCCACTTGACTCAACAATAAATTAGAAGAAGCCACCCGACTTTATGTGATCTTTATGTAAGATAATATATGTGATAGTAGCATTACTCTTGTTTGAATTGATAAGGTCATGTTTGACAGTAGTATTAGGCTACTTAACGGACAACTTCACCTGCCCACTAACAAACAAGATGCTCAGGTTGTCAGATAGATTCTTCTTTGGTTTAGGTTTGGTCCAATGAGCTGGCTTGGCTCTTCTTTTGGTATCTTTTGTACTCTCTGTTTTATCACCCTTATAAATCATCAACAATGCTCACATACACATATATTGCTCACATACACATATATGTATACTCTGTGTCTTGTCTGATATGTGAAATTCACAAATATACACGTGTATGTGAACATTATGTGATCTATATTTATATGATAGTAGCATTATTTATAAATCATGTTATGGAACATACTTTTCACTGGACTAGGATACTCTTCATTTCAAATAAATCGAAAATAATAAAATTAAAAAAAGGGACCAAAGTGTAATTCTGTAAATAAGCACACTTAGAGGGGGTGAATAGGTGTTTAAGCTAAAAGTGATAAACGATGAAATCTTTTTGAAATTTTCTGCAATAGGTTTAATTCAGACAGCTACGCCTGTCTGCTTTAGTGTCTGCTTTAGCTTATGTTCTTCGTTTATTATTATTAGACAATTAGACCTGTCTGCTTTAGTGTCTGTAATAGTATATCTTCAAACGAATAAAGCAAAATATCCAGAAATTAAATAAACAGAAAAGAGAAGTGCAGCACAGTAAATGACACCAAAATTTTTACGTGGTTCAGCCCCTATCCTCTAGTCTAGTAGCCTAATCCACGTCCAATACCAACTAGTATTGGAGACTCTTTTTATTAAACTTAATATTCAATTAAATGCAATAAAAAGAACTCACTGTTCAAATAAGCTTTCCACTGTAATGGACACCTCTGCCCCCTTTTGTACCATTGCAACCTTTCTCACCACTGAGACATTTGCACCTCTGTAACCTTGAAAACTCTTTTTGAACAGACCATATCCACTACTGGATCAGTCATGCCAAAGAAGAATTGAACTCAAATTTATAGGAAATATATGATTACAATAGACTTCTTATTTTCCAGCCATAAAGAATTAAATTTAATACAAAGAATATCTAGAAAATAAACTATGAGGACTCTTAATAATATATTCTCTGTATAACCAATGATATATCCTTCAAGTGTGTATCCTCCTTTTTGCTGAATAATGAATATATATAAAAGAAGGAATAACGATAATAAAAGATTGTTAGCAATAAAAGTCCCAAGATATCAGCAATTAATTAGAGGCCAACGGATATATTAAATCAGCAAATATTTGGTTCCAACGGATATGTTTTCAAGTCAAACCAAAACACCTTAAATAAAGGAACAAGGAGATACTTGATAAATTTTGTTCCTAGCCAATCACTGAATAACAGTTACCTTATTTAGTTTCCTATTCAAATTGGATTGCATAGCATTACTAAATTATATTAAAGATCTTTTCATGCAACATGCAAACTTAAATCCAGAAGGAAGATACTAATGGACCATAATTTCAATCTTGGGCCGACAAGGAAAATTCCCTTATAACATATATTAATCAGCCCATTTAATACAAATAAAATAAGAGCACTTAAACAGCTCAAACACAAGAATATTTGTCATCATTAAAATCATAAACCAACAATCTCCCCTTTTTGATGATGACAATATATATATTAACTTTTTTGATCAAAATTCTGCCCCTATGTATATGGCTCCCACTAAATTTATGCATATTATAAATGACTTGAACTATAAGTAGCATGTTCATAGAAATCCAACATAATCATAAATATCTCTCCCCCTTTTGTCATTATCAAAAAGAAATATGCATTAGTTTTATCTCTCCCCCTTTGTCATCAACAAAAATAATTCAAAAAATAAAGATACTAGAGAAAGCTTATAACAATATCACATATAGCAATAAAAAACATACCTTTGTGATTTATTACTTATATATCAACAGTTTTGTTACCAGTAATAAGTTTGATAGATGTGTTCCTTTGTGTAGTTTTGGATTTTGGATTTTCATAATCAAACCTCTTCTTGTGGACATCCTAATGTTGAGATTTTCGTTGATCAGACTTGGAGGATGATTTCCCACAGTTCTGGATGATCTAGGAAGCCCAACAGTAGACATTTGCTTTTCAGATTCAGCCTCTTGTATATCAGACTTTGCATCTAAATTTTCTTCTAAAACAGATGGGTCCGGCTGTCTGTTTTTAGGTGTCTGCATGTCTGAGTTTTCTACTAAAACGGACGAGTCAAGCTGTCTGATTTCATCTGTCTTTTCTTCTGATGCAGACGGTTTAGGTTGTCCGCATTGGGCTGTTTGGTTTCCAATCTCCAAATTCCTGTTACAGATTCCGCCAAAGTTTTTATAGGTAACTTACTTTCTCAAAATAAAGTATTATTCGTCTCCTTTTTGATCTTGAGACATCTACAAAATGAATAAATAGTCTACCTCTTTGGTACCCAAATCTTTTTGGGTCCTTTTGGGTTAGTAGCATATAAATCACATTTCTTTACCCAAATTTATTTTATTCTAATTTTATTACAATTAGAATCAAAATGACCATTAAAACCACATTTTTTACAAGTAACAAACGGTGAACAATAAAGTGTTTTATGCATTGGTTTCCTATTAATCTATCTAAAATTATTATTTGTTCTATTTTTCACATTTTTAATAGGATTATACCCAATTCCTTGTTTATCAAGACTAGACCTTTGTGCCCCTAACATAACATTTAGGTTTTCTTCTCCTTGCACAAATTTAGCAAGATCATTTTTTAAACATGTTATTTCTGCATTTGTTATATTATCATCATGTTGCACATTCATCATATTTCCATCATTAAAAGCTTCTATGCATGCATCTCTCATTTTTAAATTTTCTTTTAAAACTTTATTTTTATTTTTAAGATATTCATTTTCTTTTCTCTCTTTAATAAGCGGCTTAACTTCATTCATTAGCTCCTTTACACAATTATTAAAATAAGCATTTTTCTTTTTGAGCTGTTGATTTTCATTTTGTAAAGCAAGATAATCAGATGTAGATAATTCAAAAGCTTCATGAAAATTTGTTACCTCAAGTTGATCATCGTCTTCTAGTCCCATGAAACAGATTTGGCCAGTTTCTTCTTCTTGTTCTGTTTTGGACTTACTCACTGGAGTTGAGCTACCTTTTTGATTCTTCCTTTGTTTCTTCCTTTGAAGTAGTCTCTCGAGTTTTCTTGAAAGCATTTCAATTTATTCATCAAAGTCTTTGCCATCACCTTCCATGTTGCTTTCTATTTGAAGTGTCAATGTCTTTTTTATTGGTGCCTCATCTTCATCAATATACCTCCTCAGCTGATTTTCATATTCTTCAAACTCTCCAGATAAGGTAAAAGTTTCCATGGAACTAATTGTTGGTGAGTCTTGGAGAGTTGTGACTTTCGGTGCGAATCTTTTAGGCATGATTTTCAACAGCTTTCTATTGATTTTCTTTTGTTCAATCTTTCTCCCTAGTATGCTTAGCGCGTTCATTAGGATGAAGAATCTTCCTTGAGCTTCATTGATTGTTTCATCCTTTTCCAACTTGAAGAGCTCATATTTTTGCATTAGTATACTCAACTTCACCTCCTTGACTTTGAAAGTACCTTCGTGACTCATCAAGATAGTGTCCCATATTTCTTTTGCTGTGTTGCACGATGATACTTTATCAATTTCAGTTTGGACCATTCTGCTTAGCAAGGTGTTCATGGCTCTTGAGTTGTAGGAAAACATGTACTTTTCATTTGCATCCATTTCCATTAGAGTCTTGGGTCTACCATCATCATGCCTCGGGATAACAGGTCCATTTTCAACTACCCACCATTGCAACGGATCCTTCTTGAGATAAATTTTCATTCTGAACTTTAAAGAAGTTGAAGTTCTCGCTCCCGAGCAATAGAGGTGGCTTTCTTGTGGATTGACCTTCTTGAAAATTGAGGTGTGCCATAGGATCTTTCCCTACGACCTGCAACGATTAATATTAGTAAAGCCTTGCTCTGATACCAAATGTAATTCTGTAAATAAGCACACCTAGAGGGGGTGAATAGGTGTTTAAGCTAAAAGTGATAAAACGATGAAATCTTTTTGAAATTTTCTGCAACAGGTTTAATTCAGACAGCTACGCCTGTCTGCTTTAGTGTCTGCTTTAGCTTATGTTCTTCATTTATTATTATCAGACAACTAGACCTGTCTGCTTTAGTTTCTGTAATAGTATATCTTCAAATGAATAAAGCAAAATATCCAGAAATTAAATAAACAGAAAAGAGAAGTGTAGAACAGTAAATGACACCAAAATTTTTACGTGGTTCAGCCCCTATCCTCTAGTCTAGTAGCCTAATCCACGTCCAATACCAACTAGTATTGGAGACTCTTTTTATTAAACTTAATATTCAATTAAATACAATAAAAAGAACTCACTGTTCAAATAAGCTTTCCACTGTAATGGACACCTCTGCCCCCTTTGCACCATTGCAACCTTTCTCACCACTGAGACCTTTGCACCTCTGTAACCTTGAATACTCTTTTTGAACAGACCATATCCACTACTGGATCAGTTATGCCACAGAAGAATTGAACTCAAATTTACAGGAAATATATGATTACAATAGACTTCTTATTTTCCAGCCACAAAGAATTAAATTCAATACAAAGAATATCTAGAAAATAAACTATGAGGACTCTTAATAATATATTCTCTGTATAACCAATGATATATCCTTCAAGTGTGTATCCTCCTTTTTGCTGAAGAATGAATACATATAAAAGAAGGAATAACGATAATAAAAGATTGTTAGCAATAAAAGTCCCAAGATATCAGCAATTAATTAGAGGCCAACGGATATATTAAATCAGCAAATATTTGGTTCCAACAGATATGTTTTCAAGTCAAACCAAAACACCTTAAATAAAGGAACAAGGAGATACTTGATAAAGTTTGTTCCTAGCCAATCACTGAATAACAGTTACCTTATTTAGTTTCCTATTCAAATTGGATTGCATAGCATTACTAAATTATATTAAAGATCTTTTCATGCAACATGCAAACTTAAATCCAGAAGGAAGATACTAATGGACCATAATTTCAATCTTGGGCCGACAAGGAAAATTCCCTTATAACATATATTAATCAACCCATTTAATCATGGTGGCTTGGGGTTCAAAAGTCTTTATGAGTTTAATCTTGCTATGCTTGGTAAGAACGGGTGGAGGCTAATGTTGCGGCCGGATTCTTTGGTTGCTCGTGTCTATAAGGCCCGTTATTTCCCTCATTCTTCTTTTCTTCTATCTCCTCCTGGGAATAATCCAAGCTTTATTTGGAGTAGCATTAGAGCTGCTCAACCTCTGTTGCGTTAAGGTTGCTGTTGGCGTGTGGGCGACGACAATTCTATCAACATTTGGACTGATCCTTGGCTACCGGATCAGTCTAATCCATGGCTTGAGACGCCTATTATTCCTGCTCTTAAAGAGGTCTCTGTTGCTGGCCTTTTGTCCCCAGTTGGCGGATCGTGGGATGAGGATGTTCTCCGGGATCTCTTCTGCGATTGTGATATTGGCCTCATGCAGAGTCTTCGTCTTAGTAGGAGTGGGGTTGATAAGTTTTGTTGGAGTCTTGAGAACCGAGGGCTGTATACTGTTAGGAGCGCTTATAAGTTTCTTACGTCGGGTTTGCAATCGCTGCTCCCTCATCATTCCTTGCCCGTCTGGAAAAAGTTATGGGCAGTTCGGGTTCCTCCTAAGGTTCATCATATGGTGTGGCGGTTATGTAGTGGGTGTCTTCCCTCTAAGGAAAATCTGCGTGTTAAGAGAGTGGATGTCGATATCTTGTGTCTGGTTTGTAAGGTTGTGGCTGAATCAACGTCTCATATTTTTGCTTCTTGCTCGTTTGCTCGTGCTTGTTGGCAGTTGTTCCCGTTTTGTGATGGCCCTATTAATGATCTTGATTTTTTTCCTTGGCTGTTAAGTATTTTCAATGGTGGTTTAGGGGATAAAGTTGCTCATGTGTGTATGGTGCTTTGGGCTTTATGGCATAATCGAAACGAGGTACTGTGGAATTAGAAGTTTCAGCTGCCCAAGAGTTTGCTGAACTTGGCCAGCTCCTTTCTTTTGCAATGGGTATTGGCGCAGGGTCCTGCTGGTCCTGAGGTCTTCTCGGCAGCGGACGATGGAGTTGTGTGTTGGACAAAACCCCCTTCGGGTTGGTTAAAGTGCAACTGTGATGGGGCCACGTTTGTCCAGCCTAATAAGATTGGCTTCGGGTGGGTTGTGCGTGATTCGTTTGGAGTTATGGTGGCATCTGGGAGCAGGGCGGTGGACGGGTCTGATCCAGAAATGGCCGAGACTTTGGGGTGCAAGGAGGCCTTGTGTTGGTTGAAGGCTCAGACTGCCCGTCGGGTGATTATGGAGATGGATTCACTGAATTTAGTTCTGGCTCTTCGTCAGCCGGTTTCTTTCCCTAGTCTCCTTGGTGATGTTATTGATGATTGTAAGCAACTCCTCCAAGATATTGAGGATAGTCGTGTGTGTTTTGTTCGTAGGTCAGCGAATTCGGTTGCTCATGTCTTGGCACGTGCATTGATTTCTATGTCTGATATGCATATCTGGGAAGGTTCTCCTCCTCAGTTTATTTGTAATGCTTTGAGTTTGGATATTTAATGAAATTCCCATTCAAAAAAAATCAGCCCATTTAATACAAATAAACTAAGAGCACTTAAACAGCTCAAACACAAGAATATTTGTCATCATTAAAAACATAAACCAACACAAAGGTGTCTACATCATGTCTATATTACATCATCTACTTGATAATTTTGACTAAATAAATTTACTTCTTCTGTTTCGAATTATTTAATTATTATTGATTTTTGAAAGTTAATTTGCAATATTTTCAAACTCAAAATAGTATGATTTATTAAAAATTATGAAATAATAAAACTTATAATGAGTAATACTTTTTAGATAATTTGCAATGTTTATCATTGTATTCATTAAAATTAAAAGAATTTATATCAATTGTAGTTAACTTTTATTTTTTTAGTAAATGTGGTCGTCAATTATGTCTCCGCTTAATCCGCCGTCTACAAAAATTGCTTTAAAAAATTGATATTTTAAAATATAATTAGTTATAGAAATCTTCAGTCTTACAGATTTGGTTAAAAGTGTTATTAAACTCATTTCTCTAGCTAGCTAGTAATATTGAAAGTGTTATCCAAGAACTACAAAACACCAAAATATTATGATGTTCATAGTCAGTGGCGGAACCAGAATATTTTTAAAGGGGGATCAAAATACATCAGTAAAAAAAAATTATTTATTGACGCTTGGAGTGCTTCTTTTGGCTGTACGACTGAGATGAGACAACTGTATCTTGCGACTCTGTATAGTTTGAAAATATCTCAAAATTTTGGTCAATATCAAAATTTATGTAGAAATATTATTTTTTTTATTTCATGTAGAAATACGTGAGAGGGATTCATGTAGAAATATTATTTTTTTATGTAAAAATATCAATTTTCTATATAGAACAAAGAAAATTAATCCAGAAAGAAATCAACAAAGGGGAGAGTATTTGAAGTAAATTCATGATGTTTAAAAATATAAAATATTAGTAGAAAATAATTTGGTAAATAAAGAACTTGATTTTTGTGATCATTCTTCAACCTCAAGTAACGACCTGGATTTGATTGTGTTTTAAGTTCTTTCATTTGAATTTCTTTGTAAAATAAAATTTATTGTATTTTTTAATTTATGGAGCGCATGTAGAGAATTTTGGACTGCTATTATAAGCTACTATTATTATACATATATACATGTGTGGATATATATATATATAGGGCTATATGTATATACACAGCTGTGTATTACACAGTCGGGATATGACGACAGATTTTTTGGGCTATGGCGACGGTTCACCCGTCGACGTAGCCCAGCATAGCTACCCGTCGCTATAGCCCAAAAAATCATCGTCATAGTTGACTGTGTACTACACAGCTGTGTACATATATTTTTCCCATATATATATATATATATTGACTATTAATATATGTATTAATATATTGCTTGTGCAGAATTTTGGTTCCCCTAATGTTCATAGCCCTAATATTTTTTAGTTATCTTATTTTATAATTGAGAGCCTTCCGTGGAACGGAGAGAATATTTGAAGGAAAAAATAAGATAACCAAAAAATATTAGGGCTCTCATTTATATATGGAGAAAGTATATCGGAAAAAAATAAAACATGTCAAATGACAGTTCACTATAAAAATTAGGAAAAATAATGTACCATACTATCTACTAATTAAAATTCGATATTATTGAGCTTTTCAAGTCAATTTTAATTTTTTTTTGTATTTTTTTTTTCAAATCCTTCGAAATTCCGTGTTTTTTTTACGTGTAATCCGGGGCATGAATATTAATCTTTCATTTAGAATAACAAGTCAAGATCATTGGGCCACATATTTATTGTGAAACTGACGGACCTTAAAAGGAAATCTAGGCTTAACCACATAAATTCCACATATTTATTGTGGAATTTTTCGTGGACTATATTTAAGTCTAATTTGACGTAAATGAAATTTTAAAGAATTTGACGTATATGAAATTTTAATGAATTTGAAAGAAATTCTTAGAGAAGTAATTTATACGGAACTTGCCATGCGCCATTTATATAATACCCTTTCAGTTTCACAAAAAATCTCATTTAATTTTTTGAGTAATGTTATAAATTTTATGAATTTTTTTTTATCAAATTATAATTGCGACATGTATTAATGCATGAGATTAAATAGAATTATAAAATTAATCCACTATATTACATATCTGATTAAAAAATTATCACTAATAGTTATTCATGTAATTGACAAAAAAAAAAGTCGATACATAATGTCGTAAGATATATATATTTTTCTAATTTTTTTTATAGTCCATTCGTAAAAATAAATTGAATATATGAGTTTATTTGATTTTAATTAATGAAATAGTTAATATTATAAACTTCTTAAAAAATATTACTAAATACAAAAAACGAACATTAAAATAATTACGCATCACAGTTTGAATTTTAAATATTGCAAAATTAATTAGAACCAACATCAACATCAAATGGGACTTATTTTTGATATTTTTTGAACTTTTAAGTCATTATTAGGGTGATACAATCAAATGGGACTTA
Source organism: Panax stipuleanatus (assembly GCA_020205555.1). Taxonomy (NCBI): domain Eukaryota; kingdom Viridiplantae; phylum Streptophyta; class Magnoliopsida; order Apiales; family Araliaceae; genus Panax; species Panax stipuleanatus. The sequence continues at coordinate 130,580,636 of CM035124.1, forward strand.
TGTTTGATATTTTTTGAACTTTTAAGTCATTATTAGGATTCGAAACCCAGACTTTTGTTATGCAAAGTCACGACTTGTAATTCAATTCAGGACTTGTGAGTTTGGAAATAATTATTTCCAGAAGAAGAATCCACAAAAAATGTGAATGTGATTGGCCACCGAGATCAACGGTGGAAAGTCCAGAAACAAAAAAACATAAATTAGAAAAAAGAAAGAATAATATTCACCTTGTTCTTTTCTCATTCAACATTTAAAATTCAAAAATTAAACATTTATTTTATATAACTTTTTTTAAAAGGTTTAAATATTTACTCTCATAGAAAATATAAATGACCAAGTGCATTTCAATTTCTGTTTGAAATTATAAGATTATAATGAGTTTTGATGGCGTGTCAATATAAATTATCAAAATGAATTTTAAAAAGAGCAAATGTTTTACATAAATAATACCTAATTTAAAGAAAATATAAATTAAAAATTAAAAAATATATATTAAAAAACACAAAACGAAAAGTGACTAAACAAAATGAAACTAAATATAAATTAAATTTTTATATGTGCATGTAACTCACGGGTGTTTATTTTTGGGTAACCACAAGAAGTATTAGTGAAGGGGTTTGTAGCACAGGGGTGCAAGTGTTTGGAACCTACCACGTACAAGGGTAACTGTGTATTTAACCCATTCAAATATGTATTGTAAAGTTAATTACACATTTTTATGGAGTCAAGTACCATAAAAGAAGTCAATGCTTATAAAATACTACATGTGAATGGCACATGCTAATTTCCGGCGAGAAACATTGGCGGAGCAGGCGCCGGCTGGAACAATATTATTTTTTTGAAAAACTTTGGGGACACAATTGACTATATTGGTGTAAATTGAAATCTTTGCAAATTTTGGGGGACATTTTCGTCATTTTGCCACAACTAGTTGAATGCAAACCACTAGAGACTTGCACAACACTAATTTTCCTTTTCTTTTTCATTGGTTTTTTTTTTCATCGTTTTTATTTTGACCAATGCATATCCGGGAAAGAATACTATTTCTAAGACATTATATATACTTCCTTTTTGCAACATGCCTTGTTTGCAAAACATACACTCCACTCCATGTTTCATAGTGTTGACCATAAAATTAAAAAGTCATGAAGACTATTATTTGCTTCGGCTTCTATGTGGTAGTGTTCTTGTTAGAATATTATCATACCACCATTTTTAGGAGTTGCTCAGCCACAACTACTCATCATCATCATGTATCCCTTAACATCACTACCGATCAATCCGCTCTTTTAGCCTTAAAATCCCACATCATTTTTGACCCTAACTACACCTTGACAACCAACTGGTCCAACACTCAAGCGTCTTGCTGCAGTTGGGTTGGAGTCACTTGCAACACTCGCCATGGACGAGTCTTGGCCTTAGATCTTTCTAACATGGGCCTAATTGGTACCATTCCTCCAGAAATTGGAAATCTCTCATTTCTTGTTTCGTTTGATCTCACCAACAACAGCTTCAATGGTAATCTGCCCAAAGAGTTGTCTAACTTGCGTCGATTAAAAGAAATCCACTTTCAGCACAACAGATTCGGAGGGGAGCTCCCCTCATGGTTGAGTAAATTACCAAATCTTAAAGACTTGGTGCTTTCGTTTAACAGTTTCAATGGTACCATTCCACCTTCTTTATCCAATTTATCAAAGCTTGAGAGGTTGAGTTTAGGGAGAAATCCTCTACAATGGAAATATTCCAGGGGATTTTGGTAGTTTTAAAAACTTGCGAGTGTTAGAGTTGCAAGATAATCTGCTTTCAGGATCTATTCCTCTCACTGTCTTCAACATTTCGATGGTGCGCATTCTTGCTCTTGCAAATAATAGCCAATCTGGTAATCTTCCAAGGGATATTTGCCACGAGATTCCGAAAATCCAAAGGCTTTATCTGTCTGACAACCAACTCTCTGGTCCAATTCCATCAGGTCTACACGAATGCTCAGAGCTTCAACTTTTGTCATTATCTAACAACAAATTCAGTGGAGTTATACCAAGGGAGATTGAAAACTTAACTCTGCTACAACATTTAAATCTCATTAACAACCACTTGAAAGGTATGGACATGTATATTTGGACTATACTAAAAAATATTTTTGAATCTTGGTTTGCCCATCTTTTTTTAGGATTCAGATTATGTGTAGTTGAGATTTTGGAAAAACGGGAAGTTCAATAGTAAAAAAGTATGCAAATAGTTATAGTTGCATTGCAACTTGGTGTTATTTATTAATCCAAAATATAAGATTATTATTGACTTTCTAATTAACTCAACCCAACACATTTTCAAATTCAAAAGTGACACATATTCCTTTAATTTTAGTCAATACAATAATGAATATTGCTTTCGTTTAACAGTTTTACTCAGAGTTTTAGAGGAATCTACTTAATCGTCAATGTGTTGCCTACACTGACTTTTTGGAAGGAAAAAAAAATCTATGCAGCAGCTAGCAACTTGTTGGGATTGTACGACTCCCTTTGCACATTGGCTTCAGCCAAACCTATAAATAATTCAAGCCAATATATATATATATATAAGGGACTGATCCATAGCAAACGATGTCAATTTAAGCAGTCCGCAGTTTAGTTTCCAGTAATCCGTATTTTAATACTGCGGACGGGACAAAAGTCTAAAATACCCCTCTTTAAAAAAGTTTTGGTCTGCACCATAAAACTGCGGAGCTTGACTTTTTTTTCTTCCTTCGTTCCTTAATTTCCTTCTTTGTTCTCTCTTCTCCCCTTAGTGGTAATTTCTTTCTAGTGTGATGATGGAGGAAGTGAATAACAATAATAAACTAGATTTGCAGAGAAATTTAGGGAGGCAACCGTTGAAGTCCTCCGCCATCGGAATAGACTACCCAATTCTACCAAATTAATATATATTGTATATCTTCTGTCTCTTTCTTAAATTGCTATTCACTTCCTACAAAACGACGTCGGAACGGTCAACTTTAGCACCTCCATTCCTGTACGACCTCACGATCAAAACTCTTCAATAAAATGATGGACCATATTCAGCAACATCTCAGATGGGTAGCAGCGCCCCGGACTATATCATCAATGGACCGCGTTTCACGTGGAAGGAAATCTGGAGAGAGATTGGTATCAAGAACATGTCGGCAACATCTTCGACAACATCTCGGCATGTCGGCGGCATCGGGAGAGTCCAAAAACATGTCGGTCGACCCCTCCCGACCCCTCCCTAACATATCGGCATGTGTTCCCCTTGTGGGTGTAGGCTAGCTGCCGAAGAGATTTTTGAACTACCGACCCCTCCCGAGCCATCCCGACTCATCCCGACCCCTCCCGAACATATCGGCATGTCTCCGACACGAATGATTTACAGAGCCTCTGTTTGCTTTGTCAAATAGAGGAGAGAGAAAAAAAATGCAGTGAAAGCTCCGCAGTTTAATACTGCGGATGTGGTTTGATTTTTATAAGGAGGGGCATTTTGGTAATCCGTCCCGTAAGTAGTATTAAATTGCGGATTATTGAAAATTAAAATGCGAACGGTGAGTTTATAAAACCGTTCGATCTTGGCGTGGAGGGTCACGATCTGTTGTAAGGCTATGCTCTTTCTTACAACGTTTGCTATGGATCAGTCCCCATTAATATATATATATATATATATACGGCCAGGCTCTCCAGCGAACTATAGGGAGCGAATTAAAAACGAACCGGCTATAGCGACGGGTTTTTCCGTCGCTATAACATAAAAACCCAGCTTTCTATGCTATAGCAACGAAAAAAACCGTCGCTATAGCCGGTTAATTTTTAGTTCGCTCCCTATGGTTCGCTGGAGAGACGGACCCTATATATATATATAGAGAGAAATTCATCCATGGCAACCGGTTGTCATGGGCACTATTTGAGCAACTAAACTTTCCACTGTTGAACATATAATGTAAGGTTGAGATTTTTTTAAAAAAACTCTGCCGCTACAGGCTATAGCGGCAGACCCCTTTTCCTTTCCTGCTTCCCTTTTCCTTCCCGCTTCCCTTTTCCTTCCCTTTTCATAATTCATAATATTAATTATGAATATAATTAGTAAATTAGTAAATATTAATAGTAGACTTTAAATTAAAATATTAAATAATATTAATAATAAATAATATTAATTATGAATATTATTAGTAAATTAGTAAATATTAATAATAAATTATGAATATTATTAGTAAATATTAATATTATTTAATATTTTAATTTGAAGTTTACTATTAGTAAATATTAATATTATTTAATATTTTAATTAGAAGTTTACTATTAGTAAATATTTAATATTTTAATTTGAAGTTTATTATTAGTAAAAATTAATATTATTTAATATTCACTAATTTACTAATAATATTCATAATTTATTATTAATATTTACTAATTTACTAATAATATTCATAATTAATATTAATATTATTTAATATTTTAATTTGAAGTTTACTATTAATATTACTAATTTACTAATTATATTCATAATTAATATTATGAATTATGAAGGGAAGGAAAATGAAGCAGGGAAGGAAAAGGGGCCTGCAGGTTTTTTTTTTTTTTTTTTTTTAAATCTTAGCCTTACATTATATGATCAACGGTGGAAAGTTTGATTGCTCAAATAGTGCTTATGGCAACCGGTTGCCAAGGATGAATTCCATATATATATATATATAAGTGTTAACCTTTTTAGTTAGAATAAACATGGTCTCTTTAATACCATTTTTGAGAAGACTCTTTTATTATTTAAAAGTTTATCTATTACACCATCTATATATAATATACAGTTCTCCTTATATTTGTTTACCAGCTCGGTCCCAAAAAATTGTCTCATTTTAATTTGAAAATTCATATGTGACATTTTCAAATTAAGAATTGATATAAATATTAATCAATCCGTTTGATTTTAGTCAATAGAATAATTAATATTGTAAACTATATAGAAAATATTATTAATTACTAAATTTGTTATTTCAGAAACATAAAATCAATTTACATTTTTTAAATTTAAAATTACGTAAAATGTTTTCAAATAAAATTGAACACTTTAATTAATAATACACATATTTGGAATAAATTAAAACCTGAGACTTAAAAATTTTAGGTCTCAATTTTAACCATTAACCTAAAACCTCATTTGCTGTAATACGTGACTTCAAATATAAATAGCATATTGTTTATATAAAAGATAAATACACATTTATTACTTATTATTGCATCAAACATATTGTTCTAATATACACCCAAATTTAATAACATAGTATTTGTTGATCATTTCATTTTGTATTTTTTTTGACAGGTACTATACCGCAGAAGATTGGCAGCCTTTGGAATCTGAAGGTGTTAGCGTTAGGTGTCAATAACCTACATGGCACCATTCCAGAGTCAATCTTCAACATCTCAAGATTAGAATTCATTGGAATGGTTAACAATCAAGTTTCAGGTAAACTTCCAATCCAATTTTGGCCACAAGCTACCCAATCTAAAATCAATTGAATTTGGAGGGAATAACTTGACGGGGATTTTGCCAGAGTCTATCTCAAATGCTACTCAACTCGTGATTTTAGACCTTGGTAGAAACAAATTCACAGGTACAATTCCCAAGTCACTTGGAAATTTGAAACATCTTGAATACGTAGACTTGGGCCAGAACAATTTCATAACTGAAAATTCATCGTCAGAACTAAGCTTTCTCACTAGCTTGACCAATTGCAGAAACTTAAGAGTCTTATCCTTAAGTAGTAATTCTCTACATGGATACCTTCCAGCTTCTATTGGAAATTTCTCCACTTCTCTTCAACAATTGTATGCAACGTATTGTGGAATCAAGGGAACCTTTCCTAATGAAATTGGCAATTTAAGCAGTCTTATATTATTAGCTCTGTATGGGAATGAATTGACTGGAAAAAATCTTATAGCAATAAAACGGTTGTCGAAGCTTCAAGAGTTGGACCTTGGTGAGAACAAGATAGGCGGATCCATGCCGGATGATCTTTGTCAATTACAAAACTTGGGTATCTTAAGCTTAAAAGAAAACCAGATTTCCGGTCCATTGCCAGCATGCTTAGGAAATATTACTTCTCTAAGATATCTTGTTCTTTATTCAAACAGATTGACCTCTAGCTTACCAAGAACCTTTGGGAACCTCAAGGATATTTTGCAGGTCGATATATCCATAAATTCTTTAAGCGGCCACATACCCCTTGAACTTGGAAATCTTAAGGCTGCTGTGCTAATAGATCTATCACATAATCGATTGTCGGGTGGCATCCCTAGCACCCTCAGGGAGCTCCAAAACTTGGCTACTCTTTCTTTGGCAAACAATAGGTTACAAGGACCTATTCCCAATACATTCAAAGATTTAGTGAGCTTGGAGTACTTGGATTTGTCTCATAACAACCTCTCCGGTGTGATTCCCAAGTCCTTAGAGACACTCTTGTATCTTAGATATTTCAATGTATCTTCTAATAGTTTAAGAGGAGAAATTCCAAGTGAAGGTCCTTTCAAAAACTTTAGCGGTCAATCTTTCTTATGGAATGAAGCGTTGTGTGGTGCTCCCCGATTTCAAGTCCCAATATGTCATACTAGTTATGTTCATGGACCATCAAAGAAAAAAAGAGTGCTTCTAGCTATATGTATTTCGTTGGTGATTGCATCGATAATTCTTACATTGGCCTTTGCATTTGTGTTGATAAGACGTGGACGCAGAATTAGACTCCCCACGCGAACTGAATTGTCAGAAATAATAGGCCCTATGAGAATTTCATACTATGAACTTCAACGAGCAACAAATGGCTTTAGTGAAAGTAATTTGGTTGGCATGGGCAGTTTTGGTTCAGTTTACAAAGGGATACTTGCAAATGGGACATTAGTGGCCATAAAAGTATTCAATCTGCAACAAGAAGGAGGATTCAAGAGTTTCGATGTAGAATGTGAAGTATTACGCAACCTTCGTCACCGAAATATTAGCAAAGTCATTGGTAGCTGCTCTAACCATGATTTCAAAGCATTGGTACTTGAATACATGCCTAATGGGAGTCTTGAGAAGTGGTTGTACTCCCACAACCATTTCTTAGATATTTTGCAAAGAATAGACTTAATGATAGATGTGGCATGTGCTTTGGACTATCTCCATCATGGTTATTCAACGCCTGTGGTTCATTGTGATCTTAAGCCCAGCAACGTCCTTCTAGATGAAGATATGGTTGCACGTGTGAGTGATTTTGGCATAACAAAGTTATTGGGAGAGGGGGAGAGCATTGCGCAAACCATGACTCTAGCCACAATTGGATATATTGCACCAGGTGACCCTCAACCTTTTTTACTTTTTTATTACCTAATAGTAAAACTTAGCTCATCTCATTTCTATATTCAAGCTATGTTTTTCCGTTTACCTTGTTGATTTGTGATATTGGATTTAGAGTACGGATCGGAAGGATTAGTATCCACAAAATGCGATGTTTACAGTTATGGCATTATGTTGATGGAAGTATTTACAAGAGCTAAGCCTAGTGATGAACAATTTCTTGGAGATATGAGTTTGAAGCGTTGGGTAAACAATTCACTTCCTAACTTAGTAATGCAAGTTATTGACACAAACTTGCTAAAACCAGAGGATGGACACATAACTGTGAAGCTACAATGTGTCTCATCTATTATGGAATTGGCTTTGAGTTGCGCTGTTGATTCACCTGAAGAGAGGTCCAACATGAAAGATGTTATGGTTGCACTTAAGAAGATCAAACTTGACTTCCTTGCAAATCACAAAAAGAATTGAAACATCAAAGTACTCATTTTGCTCATCTTTTTCATTACTAAATTAACTCTAACAATTATTCAGTAATTTTAACATTTTTTTATATTTCATGTTTTTGCAATGGTTTTTAGGTCTATCAAAGGTTGGGGTGATATTGGTAACGTCTATGATTCAAACTATCCGAGCATAAAGTAAGAAATTGTCATGATCGTGGTTTTATTCATCAACAATTTGTTTTGATACTCGTTCTACCGTATCTTTTAGTTAAATTAATATTTAGGAGAATCTTTTGTGGCAGATTGTACTGGTCATTGTCCTTTCTACTTGTTATGGTATTATTGTATGGATATATGTATTGAATTTAGAGGAATACAATTTGACTTAAAGATGAAGTTTTTGTCTTATTTCTTTCCCTTTTTTTCATGGAATGAAATGAAATAGGCATATAACGAAACACATATGCTCAAATATGGTAATGCCACTCAAATAGCAGCATCTAACTTTGGAGAGAATGTTAATGGAATGAAGCCAACTCCATTTGACAGATGGCAGCTGAAAGGTCAACATATACTCCCTATTTTTTTCAACTCTACCTCCTCTCCTTTTTCCTTTAGTAATCTTGGGAGGTTTAGAATCCACACTTCTATGTGATTCTGGGGTAACACGTAAGATTTCCAAGATTTCAACTTCAGCGACCACAGATTCTTGTTCCATAAAACACTCCGTGCCATCATCCAACACAAGTTCATCGAGTTTTCTTTTCCTGAAGGGGTTGTTGTTAGGAACGATTGATCCATTTTTATCAGGATGTATTGTAATTTCTTCTAAGGTACCGCTTTTGAAAGGCATTACCAATTTCTCGAGTGCTAAACATTCAAGTGCTTCCATTGGTTCAACCCTGATAGTTGTTGCTTCTTTTCTTCCAAAACAGGCTCCAATTCCATTACTGACATAACAAGGAAAAAAATTCATTTATAAACATCAATACTATATGTTAGAACAAACTATGACAAAGGTCATTGTCCTTTCTACTTGTTATGGTATTATTGTGTGGATAAATGAATTTAGAGGAAATTTGACTTAAAGATGAAGTTTTTGTCTTCTTTCTTTCCCTTTTTTTCATGGAATGAAATGATAGACATATAACGAATCAGATATGCTCAAATAGCAGCATCTAACAGTACCAATTTCGCTCAATCATATATGATATTATATAAAATTGAGAGAACTTTGGAGAGAATGTTAATTCAAAATCTGCCAATCAATCTCAACCGAATTCAAAATCCTTGTAACAAGGAAATAATTTACAATAAAACAAAAACAAGAAGTTACACTCGAGAAAAGAAATTTAAAATACTACTTTTCTTATTTTCTAAACCAAGGCAATCAACTTTTTTCACCTTTTTTTCACCTCTACATCTCCTTTTTCCTTCTGTAATCTTGGGAGGTTTAGAATCCACACTTCTTTGTGATTCCGGGGTAACACGTAAGATTTCCAAGATTTCAACTTCAGCTACCATAGATTCTTGTTCCATAAAACTATCTGTGCGATCATCCAACACAAGTTCATCTAGTTTTCTTTTCTTGAAGGGGTTGTTGTCAGGAACAATTGATCCATTTTTATCAAGAAGTATTGTAATTTCTTCTAAGGTACCTCTTTTGAAAGGCATTACCAATTTCTCGAGTGCTAGACATTCATTCAAGTGCTTCCATTGGTTCTTTTCTTCCAAAACAGGCTCCTGTTCCATTACTGACATAACAAGAAAAAAAATTCATTTATAAACATCAATACTATATGTTAGAACAAATTATGGCAAACAAAGAAATCAACGTAGAAAATTAAAAGATAAGAACACAATATTTATGTGACAACTCAAATCGAATCGGGAAAAATCATGGGCAAAACTTGAAGCATATTCTTTTACATGAATTTATGATAGCAACAAAGATGAAAGATGTTATGGTGATTTTATGGTGGCGAAGCAGATTAATCCGGTGCATACAGTACTTTTTGTACTGCAATTTCTTATCACCATCCATATTGAGACAAAGCTCCATACTACATGAATAAGCTGATCATTTCCCCAACAATTAATCAATTCCAATACCAAACAATAAAAAATTGTAATCACTGTCACGCAAAATCAACTATACATACTAAAAATCAAAAAAGTCACAACCCCCAACCCCCCCCAAAAAAATAAAAATAAATTTATATTACTTCATTTATGAAGCCATGGATAAGCATCAATTCCCACCTGCAACCATATTAAAAAAAATCAAATTTAAGAACAACTTAATTACAAATTGATTTTACCTACCCCCAGATAACAAAATTAAAAGTATTAAGCAACCTTTGCCACCGAAATATCAGCAAAATCATTGGTAACTGCTCTAACCTTGATTTCAAAGCATTGGTACTTGAATTACATTCAAACTTCTTGCGAGCTTCAAATTCAAGCTCGTATTCGAGTATCTATATAATAACTAGCTTTATAATAAATATAATAATAAATTGAATTTGTTATTTTACTTAGAAATGAGAAAATATATTTACTATTACACTTTACAAATAAAAAATCACAATTAAAAATAAAATAAAATAAAAGCAATTTATTATCCTAATTTGATTTAATTTTGTATATATTATAAGAGAATGTATTGAGTATCTAATCGAATTAGTATCAATCGAGTATGTATCAAATCACAATCGGAAATTCGAGTAGTTTAAATTTTAAATGAGTTAAGTATAACATTGCTCAGATTCAACTCACATTTTTATTAGAACTATTTTTTATGCTAAGATTTAGATCATATTATTAACGAACGAATCCGAGTCTCGCTCGTATTTTTTCGAGTCAAGCTCAAATCGAGCGTAAACTGTTTGGTTCGTTTACAACCTTACTAATGGGAGTCTTGAGATGTGGTTGTACTCCCACAACCATTTCTTAAATATTTTGCAAATAATAGACTTAATGATAGATGTGACATGTGCTTGGACTATCCCCATCATGGTTATTCAACGCATGTAGTTCATTGTGATATCTTAAGCCCAACATCGTCCTTCTATATGAAGATATGATTGCACGCGTGAGTTCTTTAGGCATAGCAAAGTTATTGGGAGAGGGGGAGAACATTGCACCAACCATGACTCTATCCATAATTGGATATATTGCATTTGCACCAGGTGACTCTCAACCTTTTTGGTTTTTTTCCCCTATTAGTAAAACTTTGTTCATTTGTATTCTCAAGCTATATTTTTCCGTTTACTTTGTTGATTTCTGATGTTGGATTTAGAGTATGGATCGAAAGGATTACTATCCACAAAATGCGATGTTTACAGTTATGGTATAATGTTGACGGAAGTATTCACAAAAACTAAGCCCAATGATGAACACTTTCTTGGAGATACGAGCCTGAAGAATGCCCAATGTTAATGTTCATATTTATAAAGAATCAAATAGGGGCAATTATGGTGCTACCAGATGTGTATACATCCCAATGCAGGTTTCTAAATGAAAACTTTGGCAAAATATAGTTGTGAATCATACAAAGTAAGAAACTTGTCTGGTATTCTTTCTCCTCTGGTTTTATGGGAGGAAATTACAGTATAGCAGCTTAATTAAGTAGACATAGTTAATGTCTCTAGCCTCAGGAGTTAGTGAGTTTGAAAGGTGATAGTAGAATTCAGATGACTTGTGTTGGGTGTGGGTCCTCACCCATGAGATAGAATCCAATATAGAAAAGAATTGATTTTCTTTGTGAGCAAGTAAGTGGGTTTACTTGATATTAATCCAATTAGAAATTGGGTTAATGGAAGCGATATTGGAATTGGAGATTTCATGAAAGGAATCCAAGTTGAAAAAGAATTTGATAAGGATATGTGATCCCTAATTTGATTAGGAAAATAAATTGTTTCTAATCCAAAATAGGAATGGATTAGAAAGAGTACTATAAATAAGGCTATGGAAGAGTCTTATTTTATACATGAGAGAAGCTTGGTAGCAAGAAGGTACCAAAAGAATAAAGAGAGAATTACAGTTTGTGGGTATCCGACACCATCTCCATTTAATAGAAGCTTGAAGACTTTATTGTTTGGAGTGTTTTTGGGTGGTGAAGTTAATTAGGTTTCTCAACCTAATTAAAGGTAAATTTGTATTCTCTTGATTTATTGTGTAACCTCAAGTTTTAGGGCATAAAACTTGGGAGGATTATTGCAAGCCCATTATTAGTGATATAATGGAGATTCGGAGTTCGGCCTTAGAAAAAACTATGAAAGCTTTAATGGAAAATCAATTTAGCACGTATCAATCTATATCTCATCTAGAAATTCAAATGAGTCGATTAGCCACCATAATAAATGAACAAGAGGTGGGGGGGGGGGGGGGAATTTCGAGTAACTCTGAGGTTAATTTTAAAAATCTTGATGGTTGTGGTAATAATGAGGAAAATAAAAATTTTATATTCTATTCTACACAGTTTAAGTCAAGCGAATTTGAAGAGTCTAAAAATTATGAGTCTATGCCTAAAATTGATCATGTTGCATTTGATGAGTCTATTGAAAAAGTCTATAAGCCTAAAGCTCCATACCCTAAAAGACTTATTCCTAAAAAATCACCTATTAATTTTTGGACCAACCCATTAAAGTAAACATGATTCAAGAGTTGTCCATGACCCAAGAAATAATAAAAAATAGACTCTTGATTGAAAAAGATCCAAATAATTTTTTCTTAAATCATCTTGACCAAAATTGGGATGAATCAGAATACTTAGATAAGGTCAATGAGATGTTAAGAGCCACTACACATAAGTCACCTAAACTAGAACATGTATTTGAACCAATTCTTCCATCCTTTGAACATGTTAGTGAAAGTTTTCTTGAGGTGAATTTTAAGCATAATTCTGATGAAAATTCTGATTATTTTCAATTTCCTAGACCTCCTGAAAATCATGATAAGACCACACCCACTTACCCATTTGTATCATTTATTTTTAGTAACATATTTTTTAGGATATATGAAATTCGTATGTGTGTACATTTGTTTTCCTTCTCGCCATACATTTTCGTGCTGAACAAATGCCCTACCTACAAGATACAAGTCTTTCATTTCTTGTTCTCTATTATTTATTTGTATACATGGAGGACAATGCATGATTTAGGTATGATGGGAGTTTGTTTGTATTATTGTATTAAATTTTTTAGGAAAATATAGTAAAAAGAAAAAAATGAAAAATGAAAAAAATTTGTTTGACTTCTTATGAATATGATTAATTTTAATAAGTGTATGTGGAGCAAAATTCATGAGTAAGATTAAAAGATTTAGAACTCTTAAACCTTTGATAAGATACGAAATCTTAATTTCAAATACCATCTGAAATAAAATTGAGTTCCTATGCATTTTTGCACTTCACGTTTGCATTAGCTCTTAGTTGTGGATATAAATTATGATTCGAGCAATTTCAAAAAAATTATTAGACAAAAAAAATCAAAGAAAAAAAGTTGACAAAAATAAAGAAATAAATAATTGCTTCAATATCCATTGAATTAAATAACTGAGTATTCAAACCTCAGGAAACGTCGATATTTTTGTTGAAAAGTGTGATGGATAAAAGTAGATTGACTTGTCTAATTTTGTGGCCATTATTACTCGAGTTAATAAGCTTTTAGGGGTGTCTTTACACCTAGTGTCCTAAAACCAACTAGTTTGGGAGTTATTGGTTCAACGCTCGCTACATGGGTAACTCTAAAAAGCCTAAGAAAACGAGACATTGCACAATTCAAGATAAAAAAATATAGAAAAAGAAAAAGAAAAAATGAGAAAAAAAAATGAGTTTGTTTGATTTTCATGATAAATTTTTTTATTAAGAGTTACATCATATACACATGGATGCATCATATGGAATCAATTTAATGAAGGATGGTGTCTAAAATTAAGATTGAGTATTTTTGATAAGGTGAAAGTGCGATTTTAAATTTAATCTTGCTCATGTATAATGTCCATGAATATATATTTAGAAGTTTCTTTCAATTTCATAATTTGTTGAACTCAAAAATATTTTATTTTAAAATTTGAATTTTGTAGGTATATTCACTGCAAATCCTCACGAGACACAACTCGTCCACTTAGGATAATTTTGGGGTTTAAAGGTTTGTTGCACATGCTAAATGCAATCGTGTTTCTTACGAAAATGGGATAGTTATTTTTTTTTTTTTCCTTTTCTTTTATTTTACTCGAGGACGAACAAATGCTAGGTATGAGGGTATTTGATAGACACATAATTCATACATTTTATTATCCCTAATTTTGTTCTTTTAATTATATTAGTTTATTAAATTAATATGTTTTGTTTTGTTTTATTTTGTAGGATTTAATATTTGATGCAATAAAGTCAAAATCTTGGTAACCAAGCGATATTTAATGTTTTATTCACGTAAGGAAATATTCAAAAAGAATTATACAACGAGAAGAAAAGAGTTGGAACAATCTTGGTGTGCAAGTCAAATCCAGCAAGAGAAAGAAAATCTATCTAGAAGATCTCTTTGAGAAGTCAATTGCCACTAGGATGTTGAAACCTACATGGAAAGGGAACAAAAACGACTAAGTTCAATATATCTAAATTAGGGCACACAATTATTTTCCCTATAAATATGTCTTTTATTTTAGAAAAAATTAAGGGGGATTGTATTAGTTTAGGTTAAGAGTAGGAGCAGATTAAAATTACTTCTTCATTGTACGCTCGTTGGATGATCGTTAATTAAAGGGAGTTTTCTTATTTTATCTCTATTTCTCCTACTTTATTTTAGCTAGTTTATTTATTTTCATGTCTAGTTAATTTATTATATCTAAGATGAAGATGAAATTAAATAATTATTCATGATAATATTTTTCATCTTTTCTATTATTTATGTTTTTATGTTTAATTGATTTCGCTTTCATGTTTCGTTATTGAAATACATTCGTTTTATAGTTCTTATGTGATTTTAAATTAATTAAGAGAGTTTGATAGATTATTGTTAAGATATGAGTTTTTTATATTCCATTCTTACTCAAAAAAGTTTTGATGACTTATAGTTAATTCTTAAATTTTCATAGTCTATGCTTGCTTACGTTAATTGTAAAATTGCTAAATTAAAGGGAAAGGAGATCAAAATTATAAATTAAGTTATAAAAATAGAAGAGATTGAATTACTTATTATGTTTATTTTTTAATGAATTCGGATTCCTAGATTATTTCCTCAATATTAGTTTTCATATTCTAGTTAAATCAATTTTAAATCTTTATTTCTAATTCGCCTAAAATAGATATTAATTAAGGATACATTAAAATTAATCTAGATTATGTGAATTCAACATGTACTTTTCAGTTCTTCAATTTGACATTGTGCACTTGCAGTTACATATTTTTATCACATCAGCATCATATCTGCAGCGGATGCAAATTGTGCATATATTACTACCACAAACTTTAGAAGAAAATGGATTTCAGCTTATGAACAACTCTACATACATTCGGGCATGCCAGAAATTGTGCATATATTACTACCGCAAAATTCAGAAGAAAATGGATTTTAGCTTATGAACAACTCTACATGCATTCGGTCATGCTGAAAAACTATCATCGCCTCTTTGAAGGATTTTAAGTAATCTTCATGCACTTGATTTCTCTTCTCAAATTTTAAGATGGATAGGGCCTGTAAATATGACATCCATGACCACCGAGCCTTTGGCCGGATAGCAAGAGGTCTAAGAGTTTCAAACCCCCTCCCCCCAAACTTAGCAAAGAAAATATATGACATCCAAAGCAATCTTTATTAGGAGGATGTGAAAGTGTATATCAGCTATATCCTTCCCTCTGAATGGAGTTTTCTTTAGACTTGAATACTTGAACCATTCACAAAACTGCAAACTAATATTACACAGGAGAGTGTCAAAACTTAAAATGAAATATGACAGAGAGTAAAACCTGATTCTTTTACATGAATTTAGGGTAGTAACAGAGATCAGCATCTTCCTATTGGGAGAGGATCCACTTCAGTCCTTTTTCTCTCTAGTTCCTTTTTTGTCTCCAGTTCCTTTTTCGTACTATCAATGTGGGATCTGCCCTCATATGACAAGTTCACAATAGTATTCATAACAAAATTTCAAAGCAACTCATTTTGAATGTTTGTTCAAATGAGAAAATGAAAGGCAGAACTTTCAATTTACATATAAAATTTTGTACTAATATTCATATTTTTGCCATAATGTTTTCTTGAAAAATCAACAGTGCGAAGGAGTTCTAAATTTTGCATCAACTATGCTTGTTTTGCTGGCATGGATGACTCCGGTAACCTCACTATACCTAAAGCTCTGCACGACACCACACTGATCAACTACTACAAGGCCTACTTGAATTGAAGAAGACAAAGTAGTTTTAACAAGTCATGTACTTTGGTATCAATAAAGGTTTACACTATGATTCAATATGCAATGTATTATCTAGTTTCAGTATGTAAGAATAGTCTTTCTTTACTTGTCTTTGTGGCTATATATATATATGATCAACACACACTCCCTTCCAATATATAAGAGCAAACTGATATCTAAGTCTCTCTTATATTTTGAAGGGGAGCTTGTATTTTCAGCACAGATGTACAAATTATTACGCACACAGTTGTCTCTATATATTGCAATACAAGAACTTGAATTCACCATGAAAGTACAAAACTTCCCCCAAACCTCGCATAGTTATTCATAGCAGCCCTCTACTTGAGAAACAGACTCAATTTTCAGATAACTTTAGAATCATATTTGAATTAAATTTGTATCAGGCTTCACCAATAACGGATTGCATATCTGATTAAAGTTATTGGGAGAGCATTGTGAAAATCACGTCTTTAGCCATGGATATATTGCATCAGGTGAGCCACTACCTTTGTTATTTTTAATTTACCTTAGTAGTTGAATAACTCATGATATTCTTCTGTTAAGTTTTTGTTGTTTATGTTGAATTTGTTTATGTTGTTGATCAACAATATCGAATTTGTTTATGCTGTTGATTTGTGACAATGAATGAAACATCTATGAATAGTTATGGCCATTTACAAATACCTCAGTCATCAACACTGTTCTTCTTAGTCCTTAGTACATCAAAGCCTAATGAAATTTAATCAAAGAGGTCGAATTTGCAATCCCTGTTTTCTCATCCACGATCATTAATAGCAAAGATTTGTAAAAATTACTTTGAATTTTCTAGTTCTGAAGAAAATTTGTTCAAAAAATATTTTATCTAAGAGTGTTTACAAACCTTAATACTTCCTTCATTACACAAAAAAGTGTTGGTAAAAAAAATCAACAAAAAGAGTCGTTCATTGATGATAATATAAAATAACATAATATTCTCAGGTATAACAACACAATTTCATTATCATGTTAGAAATATATATTAAACTAAACATTCATTATTTATATTTAGGGAGTGGAAAAAATATATATATATATCTTTAAAGTTTACAATTTTATAATTGAGTCTTCCTCGGAACGGAGAGAATATTTTAAGGGAAAAATAAGACAACCAAAAAATATTAGGGCTCTAATTTATATAATTATATATGGAGAAAGTATATCGGAAAAAATAAAAGTCTACTTTCTCTTTTTAAAACATGTACCAGACATAATTACATTTTTATTTTTATTTTTTAAAAATAAAAGTCTACTTTCTCATATTTATATATGGAGAAAGTATGTCAAATGACAGATCATTATAAAAATTAGAAAAACAAATGTACCAGACTATCTACTAATTAAAATTCGATATTGTTGATCTTTTGATCAAGTCAATTTTACTTTATTTTTGTTTTTCTTTAAATCCTTGGAAATTTAAAATAGACTCAATTTTGGATCATGGGATAAATACTAGGGTTAATTACATATAATAGTACATTTTAATAAAATATTATAAAAAAAGTGCATAAATAAAATATTTACAAAATTAGTGCATATGTAATACTTAATTACAAAAAGAGTGCAATCTTATCCCTATAATTATGACCCATGATTATCTCCATTATCTCTCTCAATTAATTAATATTTTATTATCTCTTTCCTCCCCTCCACTTCATCCGCCTCCCTTCTCCCTCCATCCTCCTCCCGCCTCCTGCCTCCCTTTCTCCTCCTCCCGCCCCGCCCCGCCCCGCCCCGCCCCGCCCCGCCCCAACCCCTCCCCTCCCCTTCCTCCGTCTCCCTTCTCCTCCCGCCTCCCCTCCTCCCGCCCCCCTTTCTTCTCCCCCTCTTTCCGCTCCCCTTTCTCCTCCCCCCCGCCCCCTCCCCCTCCCCCTCCCCCTCCCCCTCTCGCCGCCTCCCGCCGCCCTCCACCTCCTCCCGCCCCCCCTTTATCATCCTTCCGCCCCCACCCCACCACCTCCCCTCCCTCCGCCTCCCCCTCCCCCTCCTCCCGCCCCTTTCTCCTCCCCCTTTCTCCTCCCGCCCCCCCCCCCCCCCCACGCCCCACCCCCCACCCCTACCCCCTCCTTCTCCCTCTCCTCCCGCCCCCTTTCTCTTCCCTCCGCCACCGGTCCATTTTTCACCTCCACCGGTAACTAAACCTTCGTACGTTGGTAGCCAAATAGTCATACCAAGGTAACCAAACATTCATACCAAGGTAACCAAATATTTATACCAAGGTAACCGAACCTTAATATGATGGTTTTCTTAATATGAAGGTTTGGTTACCTTGTTATGAATGTTTGGTTACCTTGGTATGAAGGTTTGGTTACTTTGGTATGAAGGTAACCAATTCAGTTTTATTAGGTTACCAATTTATTTTGAATTTGATGTAGTTGGTAACCAAAATTAATGCAGTTGGTTACCAAACCTTCTTATAAGGTAACCAATTCAGTTTTATTAGGTTACTAATTTATTTTGAATGTGATGCAGTTGGTAACCAAACTTCATGCAATTGGTTACCAAACTTTCTGATAAAGTAACCAATTTAGTTTTATTTGATTACCAATTTTATTTTGAATGTGATGCAGTTGGTAGCCAAACTTCGTATAAAGGTAACCATTTTAATTTTTGTGGGTAACCAAATCGTCAAAAAAAATTCAGAATAGTAACTCCGGCGATATGGTGGTGGCGGCGGCGGCGATATAGCGGCGGTGGCGGGAGGCGGCGGAGGAGGATGATGAACATTAACTCCTTCATAATTTTTTGTTTTTAATTTCCTCATTTTGATTTGAATTTTGAATTATAGATTTGAAATTGTTGTTAGATCCAAAAGATTTGAATTTGAATTATTAGTTATCCTTGATTTTAGGCTTCCTTATTTAATTTGAAATTCAATGGTTTGAATTTTTTGCACTTTTTTTGTAATTATTTTGTAGATGCACTTTTTTTGTAATTACTTTCTAAATGTTGTATAGTTCTGTAAAGGACTCTAAATACTAAGAAATAAGAATGTAAGACCCGCCAAAGTTAAGGCATCTAGATTGTAGTGGAATTTTTTGTGGACTATATTTATTTAAGTCAAGGTTAAATCATTTAGAATAAGTCAAGATCATTGGCCGACATATTTATTGTGAAATTGACCTTAAAAGGAGAGGAAAATTTAGGCTAACCACATACTACTAGTGGAAGAGCCGCCAGGCCGAAGCAAAGTCTAGAAAAGTAATCTATACGGAACTTGCGATGCGTTATTTATCTAATATTTTTTCAGTCTCACAAAAAAATCTCATTTAACTTTTGAGTATTGTTATAGATTTTATGAATTTTTTTATCAAATTATAATTACGACATATATTAATATATGAAATTAGATAGGATTATAAAATTAATTAACTATATTACATATTTGGTTAAAAAGTTATCATTAATAGTTATTCATGTAGCTGACAATAAAAAAAAGTCGATACATACTGTCGTAAAGTATATGATTTTTCTAATTTTTTTATAATAGTCAATTCGTAAAATTGAATGAGTTTATTTGATTTTGATTAATGAAATAGTTAATACTGTAAATTTTTTAAAAAATATTACTAAATAAAAAAAAGCAAACATTAAAATAAATTCACCTCACAGTTTGAGTTTTAAATTAAGGTTCTTAAAATCGGACCATTAATCGAACCGAAAAAAATATCGGATGGATGGATCACTAGTCAAGCATTAGTAGTTGTAGTATAATTATTTCCACAAGAAGAATCAACAAAAAAATGTGAATGTGATTGGCCACCGAGATCAACGGTTGAAAATTGGGGAGAAAAAACATAAATTAGAAATAATAATAATAATTTGACAGCGTAATTGGCGTGAATTGAATAAAAATTAAAAATCGAATGTGCACGTTGTGAACTTAAAACCACTTGAAACTTGTATAAATTAATATTATTTAAAGCTGGTACAATGCTTACAAGTTACAACACTAAATTTCCTATTCTTTCTCATTGATTTTACCGTCAAAGTATAAATTAATATATTATTTTCTTTGGCCTGTTCCAGTCAATTTTAACTGAAAATACGTTTTGACTACTATTTAAATATTTTGATCTTCTAGATACATTTTGAATTCGTATTTAATATGTATTTAACCCGTATTTATTGAAGTAATATTACTCTTCACCTTGTTCATTTCTCATTATACATTTAAAATTAAAAAATTAAACATTTATTTTATATAAAAAAAGTTTAAAAGGTTTAAATATTTACTCTTATAGAAAATATAAATGACCAAGTGCATTTCAATTTCCGTTTGAACTTATAAGATTATAATGAGTTTTGATGGTGTGTCAATATAAATTATCAAAATGAATTTTAAAAAGGGCAAATGTTTTACATAAATAATACCTAATTTAAACAAAATATAAAATTCTTTTAAAAAACCATTAAAAACACAAAACGAAAAGCGACTAAACAAAATGAATCAAATAAAACAAATATGACAAATAAAAAAATATTCTTTCCAAGAGAACCTACAGTCCAATCGTTGGCCAAATCAACTTCCGTTATATATAGGCGTAAATTGTATTTTTTTTATAGGTTTTAATTGAAATCCATGCAAATTATGGGGGACAGTTTCGCCATTTTGCCACTACTATGAATGTGAATGTGAATGTGACTGCGCTATGAATGTGACTGCCACAGCTGGCTCAACACCATATATACTTTCTTTTTGCAACATGCCTTGTTTGCAATTTCATAGTGTTGACCATAAAATTAAAAAGTCATGAGGACAATTATTTGCTTCAGCTTCTATGTGGTAGTGTTGTTGCTAGAATATGATCATCCCACCGTTTTTAGGAGTTGCTCAGCCACAAGTACTCATCATCATCATGTATCCCTTAACATCACCACCGATCAATCTGCTCTTTTGGCCTTAAAATCCCACATCATTTCTGACCCTAACCACATCTTGACAACCAACTGGTCCATCACTCAAGCGTCTTGTTGCAGTTGGGTTGGAGTCATTTGTAGCACTCGCCATGGACGAGTCATGACCTTAGATCTTTCTAACATGGGCCTAATTGGCACCATTCCTCCAGAAATTGGAAGCCTCTCATTCCTTGTTTCGTTTGATCTCACCAACAACAACTTCAATGGTACCATGCCCAAAGAGTTGTCTAACTTGCGTCGATTAAAAGAAATCCGCTTTCAAAACAACAGCTTCGGAGGGGAGCTCCCCTCATGGTTGAGTAAATTACCTAATCTTAAATACTTGTCGCTTTCATCTAATAGTTTCACTGGTACCATTCCACCTTCTTTATCCAATTTATCAAAGCTTGAGTGGTTGAGTTTAGGGAGCAATCCTCTACATGGAAATATTCCAGTGGATTTTGGTAGTTTTAAAAACTTGCAAGTGTTGGAGTTGCAATATAATCAGCTTTCAGGCTCTATTCCTCTCACTGTCTTCAACATTTCGACGCTGCAGATTCTTGCTCTTACAAATAATAGCCTATCTGGTAATCTTCCAAGGGAAATTTGCCACGGGATTCCAAAAATCCAAGGGATTTATCTAGATGACAACAAACTCAGTGGAATTATACCAAGAGAGATTGGAAACTTAACTCTGCTACAGAAGTTGTATCTCAATCACAACCACTTGAAAGGTATTGACATATATATATTTGGACTATACTAAAATATATTTTTGAATCTTGATTTGCCCTTGTTTTTTTGAGATTCAGATTCTATGAGGTTGAGATTTTGAAAATTCTGGAAGTTCTATAGTCAATAGTTAAAAAGTTTGCAATATAGTTATAGTTGCATTGCAACTTGGCGTTATTTAATAATTCAAAATATAAGATTATTATTGATTTTCTAAACTCAACCCAACACATTTTCAAATTCAAAATTAACATGAATTTCTTTAATTTTAGTCAATACAATGATGAATATTGTAAATTATTTAAAAATTATTACTTATCCTAAAATTTATTATTTCATAATATTTAGTGAATTATCTTAACTTTGAGTTTGAAAATATTTTAAATTGACTTTCACATGTCATAATGATCTTATAAGGATGAATATTATTAAAGTTGCAATGTAACTCTGTGCTGTATATATGCAAGTGCTAATTACACTTTGTTACATGAAGTATCATTAAATTCATACTTCGGCCTCCAAAAAATTTGGGCTTACAATTTACTATATCAAGTGTCCAATTTAATACAATTTAGCCCCCAATTTCATGTAGTAAAGTGTAAACTCAAATTCTTTGAGGTCTAAACATGAATATGATGATACTTCATATAGTAAACTGTATTTAGCTCTATGTGCAATTTATTTCAATATAGAAATTTCCCAACTTCCCACAAATGTCAACTTCATCCAATCCAAATGCCTTTTTTTCCAGGGCAATCCAGAGTATGTATTAGTAGTAAAGGCCAACACTAAGGCCTATTTTTGTACTCTGCTTTGGATTGGATATTTCATGATTTTATAATATAATTGTTTCTCTTGATTTAAAAAATGAAAAGAGTTAATTTGAAATTCAGCTCTAACGTATCGTCCCAATGATACTAAAACAATATTGCAAATTTGTTTTGAACTTTTGATAATAAATATAGACGTATGTGGATTCATGCGATAGAAGAGAATTCAAGCCCATATATATATATATATAGAATTCATGTTATCGCGACGGATCGAACTGTAGCCCTATCCGTCGCTAAAGGGGGGTATACAAGGTATATTGTAAACTATTTAGAAAATATTAATAATTACTAAATTTGTTGTTTCAGAAACTTAAAATCAATTTACATTTTTTAAATTTAAAATTTCGAAAAATGATTAATACAATTAATAAGTTAATAACAGAGTGTTTGTTGATCATTTCATTTTGTATTTTTTTGACAGGTATTATACCACAAGAGATTGGTAGCCTTTGGAATCTGAAGGAGTTAACGTTAAATTTCCTTAACCTACATGGTACCATTCCAGAATCAATCTTCAACATCTCAAGATTAGAACTCATTGGAATAGCTAACAGTCACGTTTTAGGTAAACTTCCATCCAATTTTGGCCACAAGCAACCCTATCTTAAAGAAATTCACTTTGGAGTCAATAACCTGACAGGGATTTTACCAGAGTCTATCTCAAATGCTACTCAACTCGTGAAAGTCACTTGGAAATTTGAAACATCTTGAATACCTAAACTTGGGCTTTAACAATTTCATAATTGAAAGTTCATCTACAGAACTAAGTTTCCTCACTAGCTTGACCAATTGCAGAAACTTAAGAGATTTATCCTTTAGTAGTAATTCTCTGCATGGATACCTTCCAGCTTCCATTGGAAATTTCTCCACTTCTCTTAAACAATTGTATGCAAGTTATTGTGGAATCAAGGGAACCTTTCCTAATGAAATTGGCAATTTAAGCAGTCTTATAGTATTAGCTCTATATGGGAATGAATTGACTGGAAAAAATTTTGTAGCAATAAAACGATTGTCGAAGCTTCAACAAATGGAACTTGGTGAGAACAAGATAGGAGGATCCATGTCGGATTATCTTTGTCAATTACAAAACTTGGGTACCTTAAGCTTAGAAGTAAACCAAATTTCCGGTCCATTGCCAGCATGCTTAGGAAATATTACTTCTCTAAGATATCTTATTCTTTTTTCAAACAGGTTGACCTCCAACTTACCAAGAAACTTTGGGAACCTCGAGGATGTTTTGGAGGTCGATATATCCAGAAATTCTTTAAGCGGCCACATACCCCTTGAACTTGGAAATTTGAAGGCTGCTGTGATAATAATCTATCACATAATCGATTGTCGGGTGATATCCCTAGCACCCTTGGGGAGCTCCAAAACTTGGTTAATCTTTCTTTGGCAAACAATTGGTTACAAGGACTTATTCCCGATACATTCAAATATTTAGTGAGCTTAGAGTACTTGGATTTGTCTGATAACAACCTCTCTGGTGTGATTCCCAAGTCCTTAGAGACACTCTTGTATCTTAGATATTTCAATGTATCTTCCAATAATTTAAGAGGAGAAATTCCAAGTAAAGGTCCATTCCAAAGCTTCAACAGTCGATCTTTCTTATGGAATGAAGCGTTATGTGGTGCTCCTCGGTTTCAAGTCCCAATATGCCATACTAGTTTTGTGCATAGATCATCAAAGAAAAAGAGAGTTCTTCTAGCTGTATGTATTTCGCTAGTGATTGCATCGACAATTCTTACCTTGGCCTTTGCATTTGTGTTGATAAGACGTGGACGCAGAATTAGACTCCGCACGCGAACTGAATTGTCAGAAATAATAGGCCCTATGAGAATTTCATACTATGAACTTCAACGAGCAACAAATGGCTTTAGTGAAAGTAATTTGGTTGGCATGGGCAGTTTTGGTTCAGTTTACAAAGGGATACTTGCAAATGGGACATTAGTGGCCATAAAAGTATTCAATCTGCAACAAGAAGGAGGATTCAAGAGTTTCGATGTAGAATGTGAAGTATTACGCAACCTTCGTCACCGAAATATCAGCAAAGTCATTGGTAGCTGCTCTAACCATGATTTCAAAGCATTGGTACTTGAATACATGCCTAATGGGAGTCTTGAAAAGTGGTTGTACTCCCACAACCATTTCTTAGATATTTTGCAAAGAATAGACTTAATGATAGATGTGGCATGTGCTTTGTACTATCTCCATCATGGTTATTCAACGCCTGTGGTTCATTGTGATCTTAAGCCCAGCAACGTCCTTCTAGATGAAAATATGGTTGCACGTGTGAGTGATTTTGGCATAACAAAGTTATTGGGAGAGGGGGAGAGCATTGCGCAAACCATGACTCTAGCCACAATTGGATATATTGCACCAGGTGACCCTCAAACTTTTTTACTTTTTTTATTACCTAATAGTAAAACTTAGCTCATTTCTATATTCAAGCTATGTTTTTCCGTTTACCTTGTTGATTTGTGATATTGGATTTAGAGTACGGATCGGAAGGATTAGTATCCACAAAATGCGATGTTTACAGTTATGGCATTATGTTGATGGAAGTATTTACAAGAGCTAAGCCCAGTGATGAACAATTTCTTGGAGATATGAGTTTGAAGCGTTGGGTAAACAATTCACTTCCTAACTTAGTAATGCAAGTTATTGACACAAACTTGCTAAAACCAGAGGATGGACACATACTTGTGAAGCTACAATGTGTCTCATCTATTATGGAATTGGCTTTGAGTTGCGCTGCTGATTCACCTGAAGAGAGGTCCAACATGAAAGATGTTATAGTTGCACTTAAGAAGATCAAACTTGACTTCCTTGCAAATCACAAAAAGAATTGAAACATCAAAGTACTCATTTTGCTTATCTTTTTCATTACTAAATTAACTCTAACAATTATTCAGTAATTTTAACATTTTTTTATATTTCATGTTTTTGCAATGGTTTTTAGGTCTATCAAAGGTTGGAGTGATATTGGTAATGTCTATGATTCAAACTATCCGAGCACAAAGTAAGAAATTGTCATGATCGTGGTTTTATTCATCAACAATTTGTTTTGATACTCGTTCTACCGTATCTTTTAGTTAAATTAATATTTAGGAGAATCTTTTGTGGCAGATTGTCTACTTGTTATGGTATTATTGTGTGGATAAATGTATTGAATTTAGAGGAATACAATTTGACTTAAAGATGAAGTTTTTGTCTTCTTTCTTTCCCCTTTTTTTCATGGAATGAAATGAAATAGGCACATAACGAAACAGATATGCTCTAATATGGTAATGCCACTCAAATAGCAGCATTTAACTTTGGAGAGAATGTTAATGGAATGAAGCCAACTCCATTTGACAGATGGCAGCTGAAAGGTCAACATATACTCCCTATTTTTTTCAACTCTACCTCCTCTCCTTTTTCCTTCAGTAATCTTGGGAGGTTTAGAATCCACACTCCTTTGTGATTCCGGGGTAACACGTAAGATTTCCAAGATTTTAACTTCAGCTACCACAGATTCTTGTTCCATAAAACACTCCGTGCCATCATCCAACACAAGTTCATCTAGTTTTCTTTTCCTGAAGGGGTTGTTGTTAGGAACGATTGATCCATTTTTATCACGAAGTATTGTAATTTCTTCTAAGGTACCGCTTTTGAAAGGCATTACCAGTTGTTGCTTCTTTTCTTCCAAAACAGGCTCCTGTTCCATTACTGACATAACAGGGAAAAAAATTCATTTATAAACATCAATACTATATGTTAGAACAAACTATGACAAACAAAGAAATCAGCGTAAAAAATTAAAAGACAATAACACAAGATTTATGTGACAACTCAAATCAAATCGGGAAAAATCATGGGCAAAACTTGAAGCATATTCTTTTACATGAATTTATGATAGCAACAAAGATGAAAGATGTTATGGTGATTTTATGGTGGCGAAGCAGATTAATCCGGTGCATACAGTACTTTATGTACTGCAATTTCTTATCACCATCCATATTGAGACAAAGCTCCATACTACATGAATAAGCTGATCATTTCCCCAACAATTAATCAATATCAATACTAAACAATAAAAAATTGTAATCACCGTCACGCAAAATCAACTATACATACTAAAAATCAAAAAAGTCACAACCCCCAACCCCCCCCCCCCCCCCCCCCCCCCCCCCAAAAAAAAAAATAAAATAAATAAATTTATATTACTTCATTTATGAAGCCATGGATAAGCATCAATTCCCACCTGCAACCATATTAAAAAAAATCAAATTTAAGAACAACTTAATTATAAATTTATTTTACCTACCCCCAGATAACAAAATTAAAAGTATTAAGCAACCTTTGCCACCGAAATATCAGCAAAATCATTGGTAACTGCTCTAACCTTGATTTCAAAGCATTGGTACTTGAATTACATTCAAACTTCTTGCGAGCTTCAAATTCAAGCTCGTATTCGAGTATCCACATAATAACTAGCTTTATAATAAATAAAATAATAAATTGAATTTGTTATTTTACTTAGAAATGAGAAAATATATTTACTATTACACTTTACAAATAAAAAATCACAATTAAAAATAAAATAAAATAAAAGCAATTTATTATCCTAATTTGATTTAATTTTGTATATATTATAAGAGAATGTATTGAGTATCTAATCGAATTAGTATCAATCGAGTATGTATCAAATCACAATCAAAAATTCGAGTAGTTTAAATTTTAAATGAGTTGAGTATAATATTGCTCAGATTCAACTCACATTTTTATTAGAACTATTTTTTATGCTAAGATTTAGATCATATTATTAACGAATCCGAGTCTCGCTCGTATTTTTTCGAGTCAAGCTCAAATCGAGCGTAAACTGTTTGGTTTGTTTACAACCTTACTAATAGGAGTCTTGAGATGTGGTTGTACTCCCACAACCATTTCCTAATGGGAGTCTTGAGATGTGGTTGTACTCCCACAACCATTTCTTAAATATTTTGCAAATAATAGACTTAATGATAGATGTGACATGTGCTTGGACTATCCCCATCATGGTTATTCAACGCATGTAGTTCATTGTGATATCTTAAGCCCAACATCGTCCTTCTAGATAAAGCTATGATTGCACGCGTGAGTTCTTTAGGCATAGCAAAGTTATTGGGAGAGGGGGAGAGCATTGCACCAACCATGACTCTATCCATAATTGGATATATTGCATTTGCACCAGGTGACTCTCAACCTTTTTGGTTTTTTTCCCCTATTAGTAAAAATTTGTTCATTTGTATTCTCAAGCTATATTTTTCCGTTTACTTTGTTGATTTCTGATGTTAGATTTAGAGTATGGATCGAAAGGATTACTATCCACAAAATACGATGTTTACAGTTATGGTATAATGTTGACGGAAGTATTCACAAAAACTAAGTCCAATGATGAACACTTTCTTGGAGATACGAGCCTGAAGAATGCCCAATGTTATTGTTCATATTTATAAAGAATCAAATAGGGGCAATTATGGTGCTACCAGATGTGTATACATCCCAATGCAGGTTTCAAAATGAAAACTTTGGCAAAATATAGTTGTGAATCATACACAGTAAGAAACTTGTCTGGTATTCTTTCTCCTCTGGTTTTATGGGAGGAAATTACAGTATAGCAGCTTAATTAAGTAGACATAGTTAATGTCTCTAGCCTCAGGAGTTAGTGAGTTTGAAAGGTGATAGTAGAATTCAGATGACTTGTGTTGGGTGTGGGTCCTCACCCATGAGATAGAATCCAATATAGAAAAGAATTGATTTTCTTTGTGAGCAAGTAAGTGGGTTTACTTGATATTAATCCAATTAGAAATTGGGTTAATGGAAGCGATATTGAAATTGGAGATTTCATGAAAGGAATCCAAGTTGAAAAAGAATTTGATAAGGAGATGTGATCCCTAATTTGATTAGGAGAATAAATTGTTTCTAATCCATAATAGGAATGGATTAGAAAGAGTACTATAAATAAGGCTATGGAAGAGTCTTATTTTATACATGAGAGAAGCTTGGTAGCAAGAAGGTACCAAAAGAATAAAGAGAGAGAATTACAGTTTGTGGGTATCCGACACCATCTCCATTTAATAGAAGCTTGAAGACTTAATTGTTTGGAGTGTTTTTGGGTGGTGAAGTTAATTAGGTTTCTCAACCTAATTAAAGGTAAATTTGTATTCTCTTGATTTATTGTGTAACCTCAAGTTTTAGGGCATAAAACTTGGCAGGATTATTGTAAGCCCATTATTAGTGATATAGTGGAGATTCGGAGTTCGGCCTGTGATTTTTCCCTTTAAGGGTTTTTCACGTTAAATTTGATATCTTGATTGTGGATGGTTATTTGTTATTTTTGTTCTCATAATTGGTTTTGTTGATTTCCTATTTAATTGTACAAAGACGGAAAAGTAATTCCTGGGATTCAGATTGTTTTAGGCGTACTTTTCCCAACAGTGGTATCAAGAGCTTGGTTATTTTTGTGGTTTTCTTGTGCGAATTAAATGGAGGATTGGATAGCAGGTTGCATGATTAATCTCAATGCTGCAAATTATGCAATTTGGAAGCCAAGAATGGAGGATTTGCTTTACTGCAAAGATTTGTACGAGCCACTTGAGAACGATGGAGTTAAGCCCGCAAACAAGAGTGTCGCACAGTGGAACAAGATGAACAGGAAGACTATTGGTCTAACTAGATCGTGGATTGATCAAAGTGTGTTTCATCATGTTGCCACGGAAACTAAAGCCTATGCTCTCTGGCAGAAATTGGAGTTCATGTATGAAAGGAAGACGGCGCAAAATAAAGCTTTTTTGATTAGGAAGCTTGTGAATTCTAAGTTCAAGGATGGAAACTCCGTTGCAGAACACTTGAGTGATTTTCAGAGTTTGATAAATCAGTTGAGTACGATGAAGATGGTCATTGACGATGAGATGCAGGCTTTGTTGTTGTTGAGCTCTTTGCCTGATAACTGGGAGACGCTGGTGGTATCGCTGAGTAACTCCGCTCCCAATGGTAAGCTGACTATGAATACAGTCAAGGATAGTTTGTTCAACGAGGAACAGAGGCGAAGAGATACCGTAGTGACTAGTGCTGAGTCACAAGTTTTTGTCACGCAGAGTATGGGCAGAAACAGAGAAGAAAGCTCACCTGAAGATAACAAATTCAGGGGAAGGTCGAGAGATAGAAAAGAGATAATTTGTTTTTACTGCCAGAAATCGGGTCACAAAAGGCGAGAGTGCAGATTTTTGAAGAAGGAGCAGTCTAAGAAAATCGATGAGGATAAAGATTCGATTGTGTATCTATCCGATGTTGATGTAGCCATTGTTTGTGATGATAAACCCAAGTGCTATGTTAATAATTGGATTATTGATTCGGGTGCTTCGTTTCATGCTACTTCTCGTGGTGAAATCTTCACATCCTACACTAGTAGTGATTTTGGCTATGTGCGGATGGAAAACGGAAGTGCATCCAAGATTATAGGCATTGGAGATATTTGTTTGGAAACTAACAGTGGTTGCAGGTTGATGCTGAAAGAAGTCAGACATGTTCCGGATATACGTCTTAATTTGATCTCTACTGGTAAGCTTGATGAGAATGGTTATAAAAGTTACTTTGGTGAAGGTCAGTGGAAGCTCACTAAAGGGTCTCTAGTGGTAACTAGAGGTAAGAAGGTAGACACTTTTTACACGACGCGGGCGCATGTGAGAGGTGTTGAAGATGGGGGAGTTAGGTGGAAAAAGGTGTGGTACAAAGCCGTGCGAGATGGGAGAAAAGCCTTGCATGAGAACCACGAGAAGAAAGCTCTTCGCTTTAAATGGGTACCAAAAGTGAAGAAGGAAAGTGATAGCTCGCAATCAGGGTACAAAGCGGTTGTGAATGAATTTGGCAAGCAAAAATCTGTCAAGTTTGAGTTAGATCCTCCCATCGAGAAGAACCATGCCGATGAGACAAAGCCGGTTATGAAGAAAATTTCAAGAAGCTTGAGTTGAGCCAAGACTTCGTTGGAATTAACTCCGAGTAAGGAGTTGTTCTTGGTGATCCCTCCTCTCATGTGTTCGGAGGGGGAGATTGTTGGGTGTGGGTCTTCACCCATGAGATAGAATCCAATATAGAAAAGAATTGATTTTCTTTGTGAGCAAGTAAGTGGGTTTACTTGATATTAATCAAATTAGAAATTGGGTTAATGGAAGCGATATTGAAATTGGAGATTTCATTAAAGGAATCCAAGTTGAAAAAGAATTTGATAAGGAGATGTGATCCCTAATTTGATTAGGAGAATAAATTGTTTCTAATCCATAATAGGAATGGATTAGAAAGAGTACTATAAATAAGGCTATGGGAGAGTCTTATTTTATACATGAGAGAAGCTTGGTAGCAAGAAAGTACCAAAGAATAAAGAGAGAGAATTACAATTTGTGGGTATCCGACACCATCTCCATTTAATAGAAGCTTGAAGACTTTATTGTTTGGAGTGTTTTTGGGTGGTGAAGTTAATTAGGTTTCTCAACCTAATTAAAAGTAAATTTGTATTCTCTTGATTTATTGTGTAACCTCAAGTTTTAGGGCATAAAACTTGGGAGGATTATTGTAAGTCCATTATTAGTGATATAGTGGAGATTCGGAGTTCGGCCTGTGGTTTTTCCATGTTAAATTTGATATCTTGCTTGTGGATGGTTATTTGTTATTTTTGTTCTCATAATTGGTTTTGTTGATTTCCTATTTAATTGTACAAAGACAGAAAAGTAATTCCTGGGATTCAGATTGTTTTAAGCGTACTTTTCCCAACAACTTGCAAACTTTGGAAGTAATTGAAGGTCTCCATTGTACACCAATTCAATTTACCTTCATCGATTGCAGTAGCCATTGAAGGAGATATATTTCTAATGACAATTAAGGGTACAAATTTACATCTTTCGGCAAAAGTTATACTTTCATTTAGCAAATAAAAAAGATAAAGAAATGGCACGTGAATATAACTATATAAGGAATAAACCAATAAAATGGTTTAGACTTTACAGTATGCCCATGATTGCTATTTCTAACATTGAAAAAACACTAGTGTGACACTAACATTTAACTATAATTGACAAGATAAACAGAAAGAAAGGATACGGTCCCAAGAAATCAAGCTCATTGTTAAGAGATTGCGAAATCATTTCTGGAAGAGGTTTAACGTGTTTGAGGCTCTTTGAGAGGGAATCTGATAGACACATAATTCATATATTTTATTATCTGTGACGCCCCCAGAATAGGTCCATTCAACCCAACCCATTCTGAGTCGCCAAATACATGGTACAGAATTCAAATACAAACTTTATATCATACGGTCGTGCAAAATACGACCACACAACTGTGAGTCTCAATACAAATATGTAGAAAATATTAAGATTCAAACTAAGTCCTCATTACAATTATTATCACACTATTTATCAGAAATAGTGAGGACTACTACTGCTCTAACTCGGACCATCACTCTGTCCCCCGACTAGTTCCCGCAACATTCTCATTTCCTGAAGAGGACAACAGATGAAAAGGGTGAGCTCAACTAGCTCAGTAAAGAATATTATGACTAAGATAATGGAAAATAAATTATCGTTAGTCTTCAATAAATCAGACAAAATATAATGGATAACCAATCTTAGATCAATATTCGCAGCGGAAATAACAATTCATTAGAAGAGTTAAGTAGAGAATCAAGTCTACTATCTTCTATGATTTAAAAGTCCATCATCAATATTTTATCCCTGTAACATCAATCAATATACCTCTCGAATCAAATATTCATCTTTGCACTACAGGCCAAAGATATTCATTTGTATCATCAGTGATCATATTCATCTCAACACCTGTCATCTTTGCACTACAGGCCAAAGATATTCATCAGGTAATCATTCATCTTTGCTCTACAGGCCAAAGATATTCATCAAGTAATCATTCATCTTTGCTCTACAGGCCAAAGATATTCATTTGCATCACCTTTTAGGACTGAGAATGATGAAAAACATTTTTAAAAAAAACGAATCCAGTGAGATAAAAGACAAAGACTAAGGATTCGTATTTTAGTATATCCAATTCAAAAATACCTCGTAATAATCAATTATGGAGCAAAATTCAAGAATAGAGCTCAAAACTTGGATACAATCAAAGATAGTAACCTTAACAAGCAATTTGGACAAATAGAAGAAAAATAAATTTTCCCGTGAATAGTGCCGTATACGTGAATAGTAACCCCGACGGAAAAAGTAAGAATTTCAACATAAAATCCATGACAATATTTCTGTATAATGATATTGAAAAGAATAACATCATTTACGAAAAAAAATAACATCCCTTACCTCAAAAAGATAGTACCTCTGACTGGAATATCGGATATAATACCGAAGGAAACTTGCACTGAATACTAATACTCAAAGTATTGAAATACTCACAAAAATACGCTCGATATTATAGAGAGAGAAAACTTATGATTCTGGTATGATTTTCAATTCTAACCTAAGCACCCTATTTATAGGAAAAGCTTAGGATGCCAAAGGAGACTAAAATAATAAAATATTATTATTTTTTCTAAAATCCTTCCGCCGCCGGCTGCTATGAAATCAGGATTTTTCAACCAAGAAACAAAAGTGGGGCCCACCATTTTATTTAAAAAAATATTTATTTTCCAAAACTTCAATAATTCATAATAAATAGCCCCTTTGTCAGAAAAATATAAATTCTATGTCCTTTCCATAGGAAATTTAATTCTCTACAACTTTGTAGAAGGAAATTTTTTCAAATTCCAAACATAAATTATCCGAAATCCATAAACAGATGATTTTTCACACCAAAATACTGATAAAAAACACATCAGCACAAATTCCTTCTTTAATATCTCCAAAATAAATATTTCCTTATCATATAAATCAATAATTAATTATTCACAAATAATATTATAGAACTACAATATTAACAACCAGGTCGTTCCCAGGACAGAGGGGGCCTTCCGATAAGGACTTCTCCTTACTGGCGCGCAATTAAATAACCCCTCCTAGACAGAACTTTCTTAGACATTGTCAATAATGCTATCTAATAATATTATTCAAATAATATGAATTATTGAGTTGATAACGTGAAATACTGTGCAACGACAATTATTGAATCAATACTACAAAATATCAACTGTAGCCATTATTGAATCAATCATATAAAATGGCAACGTAGCAATTATTGAGTCAATAAAATATCAATGTAACAATTATTGAGTTAATAATATAAAATATCAACGTAGCAATTATTGAGTCAATAATATAAAATATTGAACAGTAATTACTGTAACAATAATTGAGTAATGGCTTCTCACGTAAGACTCAATAATTTGAAATACTGTGCAATACCGTGTGCTACTATGCAACACCGTGTATCACTGTATTTTAACCACCGGGTATTTCAACAGTACTAACGGTAACAACCACGCCGTTATTTTGTAAAAAGTTATTTCTGTCGCTTTCTATATCCGACAGTTATTCCGTTGTGGGGGCCCACAAATAGCTGCGCCGTCGTACGAATATTCACCGACAACAAGAATATTCCACGACCAAACGAATATTCCCCGACAACCAGAATATTTTATAACCACTTGCTCATTTAAAAAATATTTGCACATTTCACCCATAACTTTCATATTTATCAAATCAACACCTTACTATTTCGAAATAATATATAAAGAAAACTAAATCTTTATTCATAAAAGTTGGGGTCTTACATTATCCCTAATTTTGTTCTTTTAATTATATTAGTTTATTAAATTAATATGTTTTATTTTGTTTTGTATGATTTAATATTTGTTGCAATAATTCAAAATCTTGGTGATCAAGCGATATTTATTGTTTTTATCCATGTAAGAAAATATCCAAAAAGAATCTTATAACGAGAAGGAAGGAGGTGGAACAATCTTGGTGTGCAAGTCAAATCCAGCAAGAGAAAAAAAATCTATCTGGAAGATCTCATTGAGAAGTCATCGTCACTAGGAAGTTGAAACCTACATGAAAAAGGAACAAAAGATACTAAGTTATCTAAATTAGGGCACAAAATTATTTTTTCTATAAATAGGTCTTTTGTTTTAGAGAGAAGGGGGATTGTATTAGTTTAGGTTAGGAGTAGGAGTAGATTAAAATTACTTATTCATTGTACGCTCGTTGAATGATCGTTAATTAAAGGAAGTTTTCTAATTTTATTTCTATTTCTCCTTCTTTGTTTTAGTTAGTTTATTTATTTTCATGTCTAGTTAATTTTTTATATCTAGAATGAAGATGAAAGTAAATAATTATTCATGATAATATTTTTTATCTCTTTTATTATTTATGTTTTTATGTTTAGTTGATTTCGCCTTCATGTTTCGTTATTGAAATACATTCGTTTTATATTTCTTATGTGATTTTAAATTAATTAAGAGATTTTGATAGATTATTGTTAAAATATGAGTTTTTCATAATCCATGCTTACTCGAAGAAGTTTTGATGGGTTATAGTTAATTCTTAAATTTTCATAATCTATGCTTGCCCACGTTAATTGTAAAATTGCTAAATTAAAGGGAAGTGAGATCAAAATCATTATAAAATTATAAAAATAGAAGAGATTGAATTACTTATTATGTTTATTGTTTAATGGATTCAGATACCTAGATTGCTTCCTCAAATATTAGTTTTCATATTCTAGTTAAATCAATTTTAAATATTTATTTCTAATTTGCTTAAAATAGATATTAATGATATATTAAAATTAATCTAGTCTCTGTGGGTTCGACCTATACTTCCTAGTTCTTCAGACATTGTGAAGTTGCAATTACATATTTTTATCACATCAAATTTTTGGCACCGTTGCCAAGGACTAGAATTAATTTTATTTATTCCTTAATTTTTATTTATTCGAATTATTTTTTTGGTCTCTAATATTTTTTTAATTTATCAGGATTATCAAAGCGGATCAACGGTGCGGAAAGACAAGATTATTGTTGTGCTTTTCCTGGTATTTTGTATCTTAACTAAAAAAAACAGTACCTTAATTATTTTCTTTCTTTTTTATAGTTTTTATAGTTAGAAAATTAATTGTCACGTTCATGCATTCACTCACGTAGAGCACATCCTGTTTAGGTTTTTTATTTATTTTTATTTTTTTTGTCAAATATAAACTATGGTGATTGCTGGAGGATTGAGGTACGTCAAATTTCTTATTCTTTCGTAATTCACATGGTTTTAACACATCTTATTTGTTTATAGTTTTTATTTTATTTGTGCATTTTTATATTACATTAAGCGCAAAAGCATGTCACACGATAAGGTGAGGATTTCATCACCCTTCCTTGGCCCACAAATCACTCATTCATTTTGCATAACCTTTACTTAATAATATTGAGTAGACGTTGGCCCTTAGGACTCTCGTGCTCAATTCTAAGAGGAGGCTAAATTTTAAATTTATCAAAACTACTGGTGTCTAGGAAAGTGATTCAAAAGACAAACGCCTAAAGATCGTGTGGTTATTCAATTAGTAACTGTACCGACAAAGAGACTCCTACTGTTCTTACACTTATCTGGCTAGTGGTGTGATTAATTTTGAATTTTGTGGACCATAAGGTGTAACCTGGAACAGTCAGGAGTTGTCTATATTTTATTTAGGTTAACCGTAGAATTATGATTTTTTTTTTGTGTGACTTTCGTGGGTAGTTGTTTATTTGTTTTGTAATTTCTGAAAAAATGGATTCTTATTATAATTGAAATAATAATTTTGTTGGGAATCAAGAGCCCTATGAAAATTTTAATGCACACCAAGTAATTAATCAATTTTTTCCAACTTATAAAAATCCTTATCTAAGTTCATATCCATATCCATATCCATATTCATGTTCAAATCCAAAACCTCAATATCCACAAGAATTATCAAATGAAGAAGAGGAAAGACTTAGTGCCTTAGAAAAAACTATGAAAGTTTTAATGGAAAATCAATTTAGCACGTATCAATCTATATCTCATCTAGAAATTCAAATGAGTCGATTAGCCACCATAATAAATGAACAAGAGGTGGGGGGGGGGAATTTCGAGTAACTCTGAGGTTAATTTTAAAAATCTTGATGGTTGTGGTAATAATGAGGAAAATGAAAATTTTATATTCTATTCTACACAGTTTAAGTCAAACGAATTTGAAGAGTCTAAAAATTATGAGTCTATGCCTAAAATTGATCATGTTGCATTTGATGAGTCTATTGAAAAAGTCTATAAGCCTAAAGCTCCATACCCTAAAAGACTTATTCCTAAAAAATCACCTATTAATTTTTGGACCAACCCATTAAAGTAAACATGATCCAAGAGTTGTCCATGACCCAAGAAATAATAAAAAATAGACTCTTGATTGAAAAAGATCCAAATAATTTTTTCTTAAATCATCTTGACCAAAATTGGGATGAATCAGAATACTTAGATAAGGTCAATGAGATGTTAAGAGCCACTACACATAAGTCACCTAAACTAGAACATGTATTTGAACCAATTCTTCCATCCTTTGAACATGTTAGTGAAAGTTTTCTTGAGGTGAATTTTAAGCATAATTCTGATGAAAATTCTGACTATTTTTAATTTTCTAGACCTCCTGAAAATCATGACAAGACCACACCCACTTACCCATTTGTATCATTTATTTTTAGTAACATACTTTTTAGGATATATGAAATTCGTAGGTGTGTACATTTGTTTTCCTTCTCGCCATACATTTTCTTGCTGAACAAATGCCCTACCTACAAGATACAAGTCTTTCATTTCGTGTTCTCTATTATTTATTTGTATACATGGAGGACAATGCATGATTTAGCTATGATGGGAGTTTGTTTGTATTATTGTATTAAATTTTTTAGGAAAATATAGTAAAAAGAAAAAAATTAAAAATGAAAAAAATTTGTTTGACTTCTTATGAATATGATTAATTCTAATAAGTGCATGTGGAGCAAAATTCATGAGTAAGATTAAAAGATTTAGAACTCTTAAACCTTTGATAAGATACGAAATCTTAATTTCAAATACCATCTGAAATAAAATTGAGTTCCTATGCATTTTTGAACTTCATGTTTGCATTAGCTCTTAGTTGTGGATATAAATTATGATTCGAGCAATTTCAAAAAAATAGTTAGACAAAAAAAATCAAAGAAAAAAAAGTTGACAAAAATAAAGAAATAAATAATTGCTTCAATATCCATTGAACGAAATAACTGAGTATTCAAACCTCAGGAAACATCGATATTTTTGTTGAAAAGTGTGATGGATAAAAGTAGATTGACTTGTCTAATTTTGTGGTCATTATTACTCGAGTTAATAAGCTTTTAGGGGTGTCTTTACACCTAGTGTCCTAAAACCAACTAATTTGGGAGTTATTGGTTCAACGCTCGCTACATGGGTAACTTTAAAAAGCCTAAGAAAACGAGACATTGCACAATTCAAGATAAAAAAATATAGAAAAAGAAAAAGAAAAAATGAGAAAAAAAAATGAGTTTGTTTGATTTTCATGGTAAATTTTTTTATTAAGAGTTACATCATATACACATGGATGCATCATATGGAATCAATTTAATGAAGGATGGTGTCTAAAATTAAGATTGAGTATTTTTGATAAGGTGAAAGTGCGATTTTAAATTTAATCTTGCTCATGTATAATGTCCATGAATATATATTTAGAAGTTTCTTTCAATTTCATAATTTGTTGAACTCAAAAATATTTTATTTTAAAATTTGAATTTTGTAGGGCAAATCCTCACGAGACACAACTCGTCCACTTAGGGTAATTTTGGGGTTTAAAGGTTTGTTGCACATGCTAAATGCAATCGTGTTTCTTACGAAAATGGGATAGTTCTAGTTTTTTTTTTCCTTTTCTTTTATTTTACTCGAGGACGAACAAATGCTAGGTATGAGGGTATTTGATAGACACATAATTCATACATTTTATTATCCCTAATTTTGTTCTTTTAATTATATTAGTTTTTTAATTTAATATGTTTTGTTTTGTTTTATTTTGTAGGATTTAATATTTGATGCAATAAAGTCAAAATCTTGGTAACCAAGCGATATTTAATGCTTTATTCACGTAAGGAAATATTCAAAAAGAATTATACAACGAGAAGAAAGGAGTTGGAACAATCTTGGTGTGCAAGTCAAATCCACCAAGAGAAAGAAAATCTATCTAGAAGATCTCTTTGAGAAGTCAATTGCCACTAGGATGTTGAAACCTACATGGAAAGGGAACAAAAACGACTAAGTTCAATATATCTAAATTAGGGCACACAATTATTTTCCCTATAAATATGTCTTTTATTTTAGAAAAAATTAAGGGGGATTGTATTAGTTTAGGTTAAGAGTATGAGCAGATTAAAATTACTTCTTCATTGTACGCTCGTTGGATGATCGTTAATTAAAGGGAGTTTTCTTATTTTATCTCTATTTCTCCTACTTTATTTTAGCTAGTTTATTTATTTTCATGTCTAGTTAATTTATTATATCTAAGATGAAGATGAAATTAAATAATTATTCATGATAATATTTTTCATCTTTTCTATTATTTATGTTTTTATGTTTAATTGATTTCGCTTTCATGTTTCGTTATTGAAATACATTCGTTTTATAGTTCTTATGTGATTTTAAATTAATTAAGAGAGTTTGATAGATTATTGTTAAGATATGAGTTTTTTATATTCCATTCTTACTCAAAAAAGTTTTGATGAGTTATAGTTAATTCTTAAATTTTCATAGTCTATGCTTGCTTACGTTAATTGTAAAATTGCTAAATTAAAGGGAAAGGAGATCAAAATTATAAATTAAGTTATAAAAATAGAAGAGATTGAATTACTTATTATGTTTATTTTTTAATGAATTCGGATTCCTAGATTGTTTCCTCAATATTAGTTTTCATATTCTAGTTAAATCAATTTTAAATCTTTATTTCTAATTCGCCTAAAATAGATATTAATTAAGGATACATTAAAATTAATCTAGATTATGTGAATTCAACATGTACTTGTCAGTTCTTCAATTTGACATTGTGCACTTGCAGTTACATATTTTTATCACATCAGCATCATATCTGCTGCGGATGCAAATTGTGCATATATTACTACCACAAACTGTAGAAGAAAATGGATTTCAGCTTATGAACAACTCTTCATACATTCGGGCATGCTAGAAATTGTGCATATATTACTACCGCAAAATTCAGAAGAAAATGGATTTTAGCTTATGAACAACTCTACATGCATTCGGTCATGCTGAAAAACTATCATCGCCTCTTTGAAGGATTTTAAGTAATCTTCATGCACTTGATTTCTCTTCTCAAATTTTAAGATGGATAGGGCCTGTAAATATGACATCCATAACCACCGAGCCTTTGGCCGGATAGCAAGAGGTCTAAGAGTTCCAAACCCCCTCCCCCCAAACTTAGCAAAAAAAATATATGACATCCAAAGCAATCTTTATTAGGAGGATGTGATAGTGTATATCAGCTATATCCTTCCCTCTGAATGGAGTTTTCTTTAGACTTGAATACTTGAACCATTCACAAAACTGCAAACTAATATTACACAGGAGAGTGTCAAAACTTAAAATGAAATATGACAGAGAGTAAAACCTGATTCTTTTACATGAATTTAGGGTAGTAACAGAGATCAGCATCTTCCTATTGGGAGAGG
Source organism: Panax stipuleanatus (assembly GCA_020205555.1). Taxonomy (NCBI): domain Eukaryota; kingdom Viridiplantae; phylum Streptophyta; class Magnoliopsida; order Apiales; family Araliaceae; genus Panax; species Panax stipuleanatus. Next base: position 130,621,018 of record CM035124.1, read on the forward strand.
ATCCACTTCAGTCCTTTTTCTCTCTAGTTCCTTTTTTGTCTCCAGTTCCTTTTTCGTACTATCAATGTGGGATCTGCCCTCATATGACAAGTTCACAGTAGTATTCATAACAAAATTTCAAAGCAACTCATTTTGAATGTTTGTTCAAATGAGAAAATGAAAGGCAGAACTTTCAATTTACATATAAAATTTTGTACTAATATTCATATTTTTGCATCAACTATGCTTGTTTTGCTGATTCATGTTTTCTTGAAAAATCAACAGTGCGAAGGAGTTCTAAATTTTGCATCAACTATGCTTGTTTTGCTGGCATGGATGACTCCGGTAACCTCACTATACCTAAAGCTCTGCACGACACCACACTGATCAACTACTACAAGGCCTACTTGAATTGAAGAAGACAAAGTAGTTTTAACAAGTCATGTACTTTGGTATCCATAAAGGTTTACACTATGATTCAATATGCAGTGTATTATCTAGTTTCAGTATGTAAGAATAGTCTTTCTTTACTTGTCTTTGTGGCTATATATATGATCAACACACACTCCCTTCCAATATATAAGAGCAAACTGATATCTAAGTCTCTCTTATATTTTGAAGGGGAGCTTATATTTTCAGCACAAATGTACAAATTATTACGCTCACAGTTGTCTCTATATATTGCAATACAAGAACTTGAATTCACCATGAAAGTACAAAACTTCCCCCAAACCTCGCATAGTTATTCATAGCAGCCCTCTACTTGAGAAACAGACTCAATTTTCAGATAACTTTAGAATCATATTTGAATTAAAATTGTATCAGGCTTCACCAATAACGGATTGCATATCTGATTAAAGTTATTGGGAGAGCATTGTGAAAATCACGTCTTTAGCCATGGATATATTGCATCAGGTGAGCCACTACTTTTGTTATTTTTAATTTACCTTAGTAGTTGAATATCTCATGATATTCTTCTGTTAAGTTTTTGTTGTTTATGTTGAATTAGTTTATGTTGTTGATCCACAATATCGAATTTGTTTATGTTGTTGATTTGTGACAATGAATGAAACATCTATGAATAGTTATGGCTATTTACAAATACCTCAGTCATCAACAATGTTCTTCTTAGTCCTAAGTACATCAAAGCCTAATGAAATTTAATCAAAGAGGTCGAATTTGCAATCCCTGTTTTCTCATCCACGATCATTAATAGCAAAGATTTGTAAAAAATACTTTGAATTTTCTAGTTCTGAAGAAAATTTGTTCAAAAAATATTTTATCTAAGAGTGTTTACAAACCTTAATACTCCCTTAAGTGTTCGTAAAAAAAATCAACAAAAAGAGTCGTTCATTGATGATAATATAAAATAACATAATATTCTCAGGTATAACAACATAATTTCATTATCATGTTAGAACTATTTATTAAACTAAACATTCATTATATATATTTAGGGAGTGGAAAAAATATATATATATCTTTAAAGTTTACAATTTATAATTGAGTCTTCCTCGGAACGGAGAGAATATTTTAAGGGAAAAATAAGACAACCAAAAAATATTAGGGCTCTAATTTATATAATTATATATGGAGAAAGTATATCGGAAAAAATAAAAGTCTACTTTCTCTTTTTAAAACATGTACCAGACATAATTACATTTTTATTTTTATTTTTAAAAAATAAAAGTCTACTTTCTCATATTTATATATGGAGAAAGTATGTCAAATGACAGTTCATTATAAAAATTAGAAAAACTAATGTACCAGACTATCTACTAATTAAAATTCGATATTGTTGATCTTTTGATCAAGTCAATTTTACTTTATTTTTGTTTTTCTTTAAATCCTTGGAAATTTAAAATAGACTCAATTTTGGATCATGGGATAAATTTGCCAACTTCACTTTTCACTTTTGAGTATAGCATGAGTATTAATCTTTCATTTAGAACAAGTCGATACTGTAAAGTATGTACTCTTGAGGCCCAAATTAATGAACTCGTTAGAAGCCTAGATTTCCTGAGAAGAGAATTTTCTTTTTTGCGGCTGGATTTCACGTGTTATAATTAATAAACTTTATTATTAAAAATTACGATTTTAATAAATATTGTATTACTTATATAGGATAAGGTTCTGAAACGAGCTGTTCGTAAACCAACATATGTAGGATCCAGTGTTGAAGGTTGTTGATTGGCCCAATTATGTATCATCATATACTCCTAATTAGTGTTAAAATAATTGGGCTAATCAACAACCTTCAACACTGGGTACTACATATGTTCGTTTACGAACAAATTTTTTCAGAGCCTTATCCTACTTATATATATATATATATATATAATAACATCAAATAAAATAGCAAGTACTATAATAAAATTTTCAGTTAATTAAATAATAACCAAAATTTACATTCTTAAGATGATTTTACATACAATAAAGAAGACATTATCAAGCGAGATAATTATCTTTTGTACAAGGTATTTCGCTAACGCATAGCTAGTTCACTGAAAAGATGGGGAAAATTGTTTACTAAATTTTGATAGATGATGAATTTGTGGATGAAACTAAAGTGAAAGTGAAATGAAGATAATGCATATACCGAATTTAAAATTTGAGCAGTTCAATAATTTAACAATCTTTACGATAAATTTTGAAAATAAGTTCGGATCGAGTACTTGTCTTTTGCGTCATTTAAGCCTGCATCTATAATGATGTTGGCTCACTTAGTTAATTATCCACATATCATTTAGCATTTCCATGATACATCATTTTACGTACTAGTTTAATACATTAGTATGCTAACTATTCTCACATTGGTTAAGTTCTTACTATATATCTAGGTTTATCAACTTACATTTGACACATACTTTTCATTTACTCATTCTATGTAATAAGTTTTAATTATACCAATACATAGCATCATGTATGAACATGCATAGCATACATCACATTTAACAACACTAATATTGGGAAAGTGTTTAGTATGAAAATTTATTTTGAAGTAAGTTGGTCAATAGACCAATAGAATACTGACACGCAGACAAGACTGTATGTGTATCAGTATTCTATTGGTCAATTGACCAACTTACTAAAAAAACAGCTTCATGCTAACTCGATCCCTAATATTGGGCATCTAGATTGTTGTGGCCCACATATTTATTGTGAAACTGACCTTAAAAGGAGAGGAAATTTAGGCTTAACCCCGCCAAAGCAAAGGCATCTAGATTGTAGTGGAATTTTTTGTGGACTATATTTATTCAAGTCGAGGTTAAATCGTTTAGAATAAATAACTTTTGAGTTTAATTAAATAAACTCACGAATCGAACCTAAGACCTAAAGGTCACAGTACCTCAGTCTTAACTACTAGAGGGACTGTTTGTTTACATTTGAATGAGTCTGAATTTGACCGAATAAGTAATTCAAACCGTTTGTTTTATTATTTTTAACTCTAAATGTGCCTGAATGTGTCTGAAAAATTCATCCAAAAAATTGTGACCGAATCAGTAAGAAGTAATGTTGAATGATATGTTTACCTACATACCCTCATAGACAATTAAAAATTACATTTAATATCCATCTTTTTTTTACTATTGTAACAAATTTTGTTATGTACAAGTTATTTTTTTTAATTTTTTTTGCTTTAACAAATTAGCCAATAATCAATTTAATAAATGTTGTTGTAGTCTTTTATTTTTGGTTTTATGAATTGATAGAATGTTATTAAAAAAATTAGTGTTTATTCTTAAAATTATATTACTAATAATATACTCCATCAAAGATTGTTCATAAGTTTATATTTAATTTTTTTAGATAATATTGTTTATTTATAATTACATAATAAATTTGTTTATAGTAGTTCAAAAGGTTAAAATTGTGAAATACACGTATTCAGATATTTTAGACAGACAATTATCAATTAATACATCATTTCATTATATATTCAGAATTTTTACTTTATTCAACTCATTCAAATTCTCTTATATATTCAAAACTTTTTATTCAATTTTATAGAATAAAACCTAAGACGATAGACTTGTGAAACAGACCTTAAAAGGAGAGGAAAATTAGGCTTAACCACATACTAAGAAGTAAGAATGTAAGACCCGCCAAAGTAAAGGCATCTAGATTGTAGTGGAATTTTTTGTGGACTATATTTATTTAAGTCAAGGTGAAATCATTTAAAATAAGTCACTTTTGAGTTTAATTAAATAAATTCATCTAAGTGAGAATCGAACTTAGGACTTAAAGGTCACAGTATTTCAGTCTTAACTACTAGAGGGGCTGTTTGTTTACATTTGAATGAGTCTGAATCTGACCAAATAAATCATTCAAACCGTTTGTTTTATTATTTTTAACTCTGAATGTGCCTGAATGTGTCTGAAAAATTCATCCAAAAAATTGTGACCGAATCAGTAAGAAGTAATGTTGAACGATATTTTTACATACATACCCTTATAGACAATTAAAAATTATATTTAATATCCATCTTTTTTTTACTATTGTAACAAATTTTGTTATGTACAAGTTATTTTTTTTTATTTTTTTTGCTTTAACAAATTAGCCAATAATCAATTTAATAAATGTTGTTGTAGTCTTTTATTTTTGGTTTTATGAATTGATAGAATGTTATTAAAAAAATTAGTGTTTATTCTTAAAATTATATTACTAATAATATACTCCATCAAAGATTGTTCATAAGTTTATATTTAATTTTTTTTAGATAATATTGTTTATTTATAATTACATAATAAATTTGTTTATAATAGTTCAAAAGGTTAAAATTGTGAAATACACGTATTCATTATATATTCAGAATTTTTATTTTATTCAACTCATTCAGATTCTTTTATATATTCAAAAAATTTTATTCAATTTTATGGAATAAAACCTAAGACGATAGACTTGTGAAACAGACCTTAAAAGGAGAGGAAAATTAGGCTTAACCATACTAATAAGAAGTAAGAATGTAAGACCCGCCAAAGTAAAGGCATCTAGATTGTAGTGGAATTTTTTGTGGACTATATTTATTTAAGTCAAGGTGAAATCATTTAAAATAAGTCACTTTTGAGTTTAATTAAATAAATTCATCTAAGTGAGAATCAAATTCATCTAAGTGAGAATCAAATTTAAGTCGTTACTTGAGGTTAAAGAATGATCACAAAAATTAAGTTCTTTATTTACCAAATTATTTTCTAAAAATATTTATATTTTCAAACATCATGAATTTACTTCAGAGACTCCCCTTTGTTGATTTCTTTCTGGATTAATTTTCTTAGTTTTATATAGAAAATTGATATTTTTACATAAAAAATTAATATTTCTACATGAATCCCTCTCACGTATTTCTACATGAAATAAAAAAATAATATTTATACATAAATTTTGATATTGACCAAAATTTACATTTTCAAACTATACAGAGTCGCAGGATACAGTTGTTTCTTCTCAGTCGCACAGCCGAAAGAAGTACTCCAAGCGTCAATATTAAATAAATTTTTTTTACTGATGTATTTTGACCCCCTTTAAAAACGTTCTGGCTCCGCCATTGGCTATGAACATCATAATATTTTGGTGTTTTGTAGTTCTTGGAAAACACTTTTAATATTACTGGCTAGAGAAATGAGTTTAATAACACTTTTAAACTCAAAATAATTGTTACAATAATAATTATAACTAAGATACGAACAAATTTATTTACTCAAAATTATCAAGTAGATGATGTAATATATACATGATGTAGACACCTCTGGTCCCTTTTTTTAAAATTGTATTATTTTCGATTTATTTAAAATGAAGAGTATGTGAAAAGTATGTTTCATAACATGATTTATAGGGGTGATAAACAGAGAGTACAAAAGGAGAGCCAAGCCAGCTCATTGGAGCAAACCTAAACCAAAGAAGACTCTATCTGACAACCTGAGCATCTTGTTTGTTAGTGGGCACGTGAAGTGGTCCCTTAAGTAGCCTAATACTGTCAAACTTGACCTTATCATTCAAACAAGTCTGCTTCTTTTTTTTTGGCTTCGTCCCTTGTCGCAAAGACGAAAGCTCTTCCGAGGAACCACAAGTCATGAAGACTTGTAAAAGTATTGTTTAAAATCATGAAGACTTTGCATGTAAAAAATTATTTAATTTTTTTAACAGAATGATTTAATTTTAAAATAATAATTAATTTATTAGAATAATTTAAAAAATTAAAAGTTTAATGGTGTAATCAATAAAACGTGTCAACTATACAGTGGGTAATTTATTAATTTTGTCGATAAAAAATTAACGTGCTTAATTTTTTTAACGGAATGACTCAATTTCAAAATAATAATTAAATTACTGATTCAATAGTGTAATTAATAAAACGTGCCGACTACAATAGGTAATTCATTAGTTTTACCAATTAAAATTTAGTATTGTTGATTTTTGATCAAGTCAATTTTACTTTATTTTTGTTTTTCTTCAAATCCTTGGAAATTTAAAATAGGCTCAATTTTGGATATGGGATAAATTTGCCAACTTCAATTTTCACTTTTGAGTTTATACGGAATTTACCAAATTTACCAAATTTGACGAAATTTTAATAAATTTGAAAGAAATTCTTAGAGAAGTAATCTATACGGAACTTGTAATGCGTCATTTATATAATACTCTTCCAGTTTCACAGAAAATCTCATCTAATTTTTTGAGTAATGTTATAGTTTTATGATTTTTTTGTTATCAAATTATAATTGCGACATATATTAATACACGAGATTAAATAGGATTATAAAATTAATTCACTATATTACATTTTTTATTAAAAAAATATCACTAATAGCTATTCATGTAACTGACAATAAAAAAAGTCGATACATAATGTCGTACGATATATCATTTTTCTAATTTTTTATAGTCAATTCGTAAAATTAAATTGAATGAGTTTACTTGATTTTAATTAATGAAATAGTTAATACCGTAAACTTCTTAAAAAATATTACTAAATACAAAAAAAATATTGAACATTAAAATAAATTTACATCACAATTTGAATTTTAAAATATTGCAAAATTGTAATTTTTTTGGGATCTTTTTTGAACTTTTAAGTCATTATTAGGGTGATACAATCAGGGGTGGGTGATTCGAAACCCAAATACTCAATTCACGGCTATAAATATTAGTGAAAATTTGAACCAATTGTATGTGAATTTTAAGAGTTGGAATTAACTGTTTTAAACAGTGTTTATCTGCATCATAATAATTACCAATGGCCCAAGAGCAACTCAAAAAGAAGTAATTAATGAATTTAAAGTATTTTGAGCAACTTGCCATAGAATTCTGAATTATTTGGTTAGTATTAAACTACTCAAGCTTGACTTTGACGACAAGAATTGGACTCAAATCCTCTATATTGCTTCGATTTCTATTTCGTTCTAAAGCAAGATTTCCATTAAAGTATTTTTGCAACATGCCTTGTTTGCAAAACATAAACTCCACTCCATATGTTTCATTAGTGTTGACCATAAAATTTAAAAGTCATGAAGACAATTATTTGCTGCAGCATCTATGTGGTAGTGTTCTTGTTAGAATATTATCATACCACCATTTTTAGGAGTTGCTCAGCCACAACTACTCATCATCATCATCATGTATCCCTTAACATTACTACCGATCAATCTGCTCTTTTGGCCTTAAAATCCCACATCATTTCTGACCCTAACCGCACCTTGACAACCAATTGGTCCAACACTCAAGCGTCTTGCTGCAGTTGGGTTGGAGTCACTTGCAGCACTCGCCATGGACGAGTCATGGCCTTAGATCTTTCTAACATGGGCCTAATTGGTACCATTCCTCCAGAAATTGGAAACCTCTCATTTCTTGTTTCGTTTGATCTCACCAACAACAGCTTCAATGGTAGCCTGCCCAAAGAGTTGTCTAACTTGCGTCGATTAAAAGAAATCCACTTTCAGCACAACAGATTCGGAGGGGAGCTCCCCTTATGGTTGAGTAAATTACCAAATCTTAAAGACTTGTTGCTTTCGTTTAACAGTTTCACTGGTACCATTCCACCTTCTTTATCCAATTTATCAAAGCTTGAGATGTTGAATTTAGGGAGAAATCCTCTACATGGAAATATTCCAGGGAATTTTGGTAGTTTTAAAAGCTTGCAAGTGTTGGATTTGCAATCCAATCATCTTGCAGGCTCTATTCCTCTCAATATCTTCAACATTTCGACACTGCGCAGTCTTGCTCTTTCAAATAATAGTCTATCTGGTAATCTTCCAAGGGACATTTGCCACGGAATTCCGAAAATCCAAGAGCTTTATCTGGCTACCAACCAACTCTTTGGTCCAATTCCATCAGATCTACATAAATGCTCAGAGCTTCAACTTTTATCATTAGCTGACAACAAATTCAATGGAGTTATACCAAGAGAGATTGGAAACTTAACTATGCTACAGCTGTTAAATCTCAATAACAACCACTTGAAAGGTATGGACATGTATATTTGTACTATGCTAAAAAATACTACTTCCGTCCCACAATAAGTACTTTTTTAGGCTTAATATTTTTTCTCAAAATAAGTGATGTGTTAGAATTTCAATACAATTTTTATAATATTTTCCCATATGTGCCCTTATGCAACCAATGGTATTTATTGGGAAGTTAAAAGGTTGAAGAAAGAGAAAGAGAGACCAAAATGCAATAAAAAAAGTCTCAAACAAAACAAAGAAAGTATATTAAAGGTATATTTGTCATTTTAGCTTGTGTATTGGTATGTGTGATTTAAGCTAAAAAATCACTTATTATGGAACGGATGTAGCATTTTTTAATCTTGGTTTGCCCTTGTTTTTTAGAGATTCAAATTCTATGAAGTTGAGATTTTGGAAAATCGGGAAGTTCAATAGTAAAAAAGTTTGCATATAGGTATAGTTGCATTGTAACTTGGTGTTATTTAATAATCCAAAGATCATTATTGACTTTCTAAACTCAATAGTAAATTTGTTTTGATAATAAATATTGACGTATGTTGATTCATATGCGATAGAAGAGAAGTAAGATGGACTACACACTAATTTATTTTATCTTATTACTTAGAGTTTCACGTTAATCGTAATCAGTGGCGGATCTAGTTAATGATGTAACGACCCCAAAATTAAGACTACTTTTATTCTCGATCTTGTGAGTTAACAATACAATCTCATCATACCTCTATATCACTTATTGATGTTATAATCAATAAAATGCGGATAAATTTAAAACTTTATAATTTTTATTCATATTCTGAATTTTCATCATAATCTAATTTTATTCTTACTGTACATAACAGTCAATAACAAGATGGATCTTAAAACTTAGCTATTTCAGTCGTTTCTCAATTCTAGAATACGCAACCTTAAACATCTGCACTTATGTTCAGTATTGTATATATGTATACAAAGATCCATTTCAAAATGTTATATGTAAACATAAAGTTCAGTTTATGTCTTAAATCATTCCCCGGGTATTCACAACATGATTCAACATATATATATATATATATATATATATACTAACACACACACACACACTAACCATCACCTTTTATATGCTGTTGCCATTGCGTTAATCTATTTACAAAGTAATGATAAAATTACATCTCATATTTAATATGAATACTTTTATTCAACAACCATAACTTACATTACAATTGTCTGCGCAGTATCTGTATTATATAATTTAATTCTTATTATTATAATAGAAGTACGTATTTCAACATCAAACAAACTTCTTAACACATTTCATGCTTCACATATATATCATACATACTTGCATTTTATTCATTATATATTCATGTTGTGCATCTACAATGCGGCATACTTCTCATATGATGTACTTTGTAATGCATGCATCATGTCAGGCTGTCAGCTAAATACTAATAGCTTATCATGTTCATTAATTGATCACCAAAAATTATAACATGTAATTGCACAGAAGGCATACTGTAATCATGCTCATAAGTAATTCACATATTACCAACAACTTTGCACATAACTGAGCACTCAATTCATGTATATCAAAAATATAACATCTAGTTCACATAAAACTGTAGAACTTGTCTCAAGCGTTCCTTACAAAGTTATAATAACTCGTCTTTTAAATATCCTCCACAATTTAATTAACGAGAAAATATCAATTAGCCACGAAAAGACTTCATATATTGGTTTACGTTATTTTATTTCTCATTTTATGTTGCTCGCATTTTATAATTTAAATAACGCGACCAAACTTCAAAAATGTCTCTTAGCGCCACGGCGTTCGGAAACAACACGACCCACTTAACGCCCCCTTATGGTATTTTACTTTCATCAATTACTTCCCGTAATTATATTTTTAGTATTCCTGTTTACTTTCTCAATAATCTCCAATATTCGGAGTTACGTCCAAAAATTCTTAAAATCTTGGACAATCATTTTCTTACGTTAATTACGTTATTATACGTCAAAATTTATCATTACTCAAAATTTCATCTCATTCCGAGTTATAAACTCGTTTTCACACTTTTACTTTAACAAAACATTGTTTTTTTTTATCATATCTCATTCGTTATTTATCTTTTCCCTTCATTCTTGTGTCAAATTAAAGTTTATACAGTCTACTTTAATCTCATCTAGGCCTTGGTTTTATGCCCTTCTTCAATCAAAACAGATTTTCATTTTTTACAACCAAAGTCAGATTGTTACAAAATCTGGCCAGTTTTACTCTCGCTAGAAAAATCATAACTAATTCATTTCAAAATATTTTTGAGCGATTCTTGCGCCCATACGAAGCTAACTTTTGGGGATACAACTTTTATGAATTCACCATTTTGTAATTCTGAATACACAAGTCCTAAAAATTCATACAAAAGGCAAGTTCGAATCTGATTTTTCAGATTTGACAGTTTTGACGCACCAAAGCACATCATAACTTGGTCATCCGAACTCGGAATGAGTCCGTTCCGGAGGCACATCATATTTTCTATTTTTCAATTATTTCCATTTCTAAATCTCAAATAATTTCATAGTACCAATATTACCACATATCACATTTATAATTATATTTAATTATGTTATACTCATAAAGCATATATTTGTAATAAATTTTATTTTATTCACAAATACGCATTATACAATATTTTTGGATCTCACATTTATACATCTATATTTATTCAAACCTAATTCATCTCATAATAATAATTTTATTTATTAAATTTTTATTTTAATAATTTTTACAAATTCGGGTTATTACAAATGGTCAATGTAGGCAACGACCTACATTGACTTTTTGGAGAAATTTTTTTATTGTAGCTGCTAGCAATTTGTTGGGATTGTATGACTCCCTTTGGCTCATTGGCTTCAGCCAAACGCCCAAACCTATAAATAATTCAAGCCCATATATATATATATAAGGGAATGATCCATAGCAAGTAGTTATTATGGACCAAAAACTGGTATACACCATCTATATTATTGAAAACAACAAAGAATGAGCAGTATTAGAAACTGAAATCGATGTCCGCTACTATTAACGGACAGTTAAAAATCACATACCATCCGCTATTATTAGTAGCGAACGCTAATCAGAATAAGAGTTTAACTTTATTAGCTAGGGTGTAAGGTTTATTAACCCGGGTTAAAGGATTTATATATAAACCAAGGTTTATTAATCAGGGTTTAGGTTTATTAACTCCTTTTTTAAACAAGATTTAGGATTTATTAACTTTACCTCTAGTTAATAAATCCTAAATCCTGGTTAATAAACTCTAAATCCTAGTTAATAAACCCTAAATCATGATTAATAAACCCTTAACCCTAGTTAACAAACCATTAACCTTAGTTTATAAACTCTAATTCCTAGTTAATAAACTAGCTCAAACTCTATTTAATAAAGTTAAACCCTTATTCTGATTAGTGTTCATTACTATTAGTGGCAAATGATAGGTGTTTTTTAACCGTCCGCTACTATTAGTAGCAGACGACTATTTTGGTTTTTTTAATTTCGTTCGTTGATGTTTAAAATGGATGATAGAGATGGTGTATACTCTATAAGGATTCATAACAAATACGTACAGTTATGGATCATTTCTATATATATATATATATATATATATATATATATATGTGTGTGTGTGTGTGTGTGTGTGTGTGTGTGTGTGTTTTAACCTTTTTAGTTAGAATAAACATGGTCTCCTTAAAATCCATTTTTTAGAAGACTCTTTTATTATTTAAAAATTTATCTATGACACCGTCTATAAATAATATACAGTTCTCCTTATATTTGTTTACCACATCGGTCCTACAAAATTGTTTCATTTTAATTTTAAAATCCATATGTGACATTTTTAAATTATGAATTGATATACCGATACTAACCTATTTGATTCCTCCATTAATTTCATAATATAAGACCATTATTGATTTTTTGAAATTAATCTAAAATATTTTCAAATTCAAAATTGACATAAATTTCTTCAATTTTAGTCTATACAATTTAACTTGGCCATAAAATTAGCTCTGAATATAATTAATAAGTTAATAACAGAGTGTTTGTCGATCATTTCATTTTGTATTTTTTTTGACAGGTACTATACCTCAAGAGATTGGTAGCCTTTGGAATCTGACTAAGTTAACGTTAAGTTTCCTTAACCTACATGGTACCATTCCAGAATCAATCTTCAACATCTCAAGATTAGAACTCATTCAAATATTTAGTTGTCAAGTTTCAGGTAAACTTCCATCCAATTTTGGCCACAAGCTACCCAATCTAAAATATATTCAATTTGGAGTGAATAACCTGACAGGGATTTTGCCAGAGTCTATCTCAAATGCAACTCAACTAGTGACTGTAGACCTTTCTATAAACAAATTCATAGGTACAATTCCCAAGTCACTTGGAAATTTGAAACATCTTGAATTCCTAAACTTGGGCCGGAACAATTTCTTAACTGAAAGTTCATCTTCAGAACTAAGCTTCCTCACTAGCTTGACCAATTGCAGAAACTTAAGAGTATTAGTCATCGAGAGTAATTCCCTACATGGATACCTTCCAGCTTCTATTGGAAATTTCTCCGCTTCTCTTAAACAATTGTATGCAAGTTATTGTGGAATCAAGGGAACCTTTCCTAATGAAATTGGCAATTTAAGCAGTCTTATAATATTAGGTCTTGATGGGAATGAATTGACTGGAAAAAATCTTGAGGCCATAAAAGGGTTGTCGAAGCTTCAAATGTTAGGCCTTGGTGACAACAAGATAGGAGGATTCATGCCGGATTATCTTTGTCAATTACAAAACTTGGGTCACTTAAGCTTAAGAGAAAACCAGATTTCCGGTCCACTACCAGCATGCTTAGGAAATATTACTTCTCTAAGATATCTTTATCTTTTTTCAAACAGCTTGACCTCAAACTTGCCAAGAAGCTTTGGGAACCTCAAGGATCTTTTGGAAGTAAATATATCCAGAAATTCTTTAAGCGGCCACATACCCCTTGAACTTGGAAATCTTAAGGCTGCTGTGCTAATAGATCTATCACATAATCGATTGTCGGGTGACATCCCTAGCACCCTTGGGGAGCTCCAAAACTTGGCTAATCTTTCTTTGGCAAACAATAGGTTACAAGGACCTATTCCCGATACATTCAAATACTTAGTGAGCTTAGAGTACTTGGATTTGTCTCATAACAACCTCTCTGGTGTGATTCCTAAGTCATTAGAGGCACTCTTGTATCTTAGATATTTCAATGTATCTTCTAATAGTTTAAGAGGAGAAATTCCAAGTGAAGGTCCGTTTAAAAGCCTCAGCAGTCGATCTTTCATATGGAATGAAGCGTTGTGTGGTGCTCCTCGGTTTCAAGTCCCAATATGTCATACTAATTTTGTTCATGGATCATCAAAGAAAAAGAGAGTGCTTCTAGCTGTATGTATTTCGCTGGTGATTGCATCCATAATTCTTACCTTGGCCATTGCATTTGTGTTGATAAGACGTGGACGCAGAATTAAACTCCCTATGCGAAATGAATTGTTAGAAAGAATAGGCCCTATGAGAATTTCATACTATGAACTTCAACGAGCAACTAATGGTTTTAGTGAAAGTAATTTGGTTGGCATGGGTAGTTTTGGTTCAGTTTTCAAAGGGATACTTGCAAATGGGACATTAGTAGCCATAAAGGTATTCAATCTGCAACTAGAAGGAGGATTCAAGAGTTTTGATGTAGAATGTGAAGTATTACGCAACCTTCGCCATCGAAATATCAGCAAAGTCATTGGTAGTTGCTCTAACCTTGATTTCAAAGCATTGGTACTTGAATACATGCCTAATAGGAGTCTTGAGAATTGGTTGTACTCCGACAACCATTTCTTAGATATTTTGCAAAGAATAGACTTAATGATAGATGTGGCATGTGCTTTGGACTATCTCCATCATGGTTATTCAACGCCTGTGGTTCATTGCGATCTTAAGCCCAACAACGTCCTTCTAGATGAAGATATGGTTGCACGTGTGTGTGATTTTGGCATAACAAAGTTATTGGGAGAGGGGGAGAGCGTTGCACAAACCATGACTCTAGCCACAATTGGATATATTGCACCAGGTGACCCTCAAACTTTTATTTGTTTTTTTCCCTAAAAGTAAAACTTTGCTCATTTGTATTCTCAAGCTATGTTTTTTCGTTTACCTTGTTGATTTGTGATGTTGGATTTAGAGTACGGATCGGAAGGATTAGTATCCACAAAATGCGATGTTTACAGTTATGGCATTATGTTGATGGAAGTATTTACAAGAACTAAGCCCAGTGATGAGAAATTTGTTGGAGATATGAGTTTGAAGCGTTGGGTAAACGATTCACTTCCTAACTTAGTAATGCAAATTATTGACGCAAACTTGCTAAAACTAGAGGATGAACACATAACTGTGAATCTACAATGTGTCTCATCTATTATGAAATTGGCTTTGAGTTGCACGGCTGATTCACCTGAAGAGAGGTCCAACATGAAAGATGTTATGGTTGCACTCAAGAAGATCAAACTTGACTTCCTTGCAAATTACGAAAGGAATTGAAACATCAAAGTACTCATTTTACTTATCTTTTTCATGACTAAATTAACTCTAATAGTTATTCAATAATTTTAACATATTTTTATATTTCATGTTTTTGCAATGGATTTTAGGTCTATCAAAGATTGGAGCGATATTGGTAATGTCTATGCTTCAAACTATCCTATCTTAAAGTAAGAAATTGTCAAGATCGTGATTTATTCATCAACAGTTTGTTTTGATACTCGGTCTACCATATGTTTTAGCTAAATTAATATTTAGGTCAGTCTTTTGTGACAGATTGTACTGGTCATTGTCCTTTCTACTTGTTATGGTAGTATTGTGTGGATAAATGTATTGAATTTAGAGGAATACAATTTGACTTAAAGATGAAGTTTTTGTCTTCTTTCTTTCTCTTTTTTTCATGGAATAAAATGAAATAGGCATATAACGAAACAGATATGCTCAAATATAATAAAATCACCCAAATAGCAGCGTCTAATATGATATTGTATAGAATTGAGGGAACTTTGGAGAGAATGTTAATAGAATGAAGCCAACTCCATTACAGATGGCAGCTGCAAGCCGCTATTAGTTGCTTTTTTCTTATTAGATAGTGGTACATTGTTTCAAGACTTCATTATACTTGATTAGAGTTTATTAAAGTTTCTATCAAAATTTAGGAAAGAAGGTACACAAGCTACCGAATCGAGGACCTTGTCCAGCTCGCCATTGCCAAACCGGTCCATCTTAAACATAACCTTCCCACAGCCCAACCAAATCAAAACAAGACAACTTTAATACTTCAATGAAAAGACTTTTAAGTCATCAGCAGACAAGTGAACCTCCATTCGGACATACAAAAGTTTTGTGGAAATCTTACAGAAGGGCAACCGCAGGCCAGCAGATGACTATCCTCTGAAATTACTGCTGCCATTCCTCCTTTTTCTTCTTCAAGAGTGGACAGGCCATGCTAACTGCGCATCAGCCTCATATGGAGCTACGACAAATTCAATGTTCTCTGATCTTAGAATCTGGAGAGTGGCAGTTTATGTAATCAAAATAAGAATATAAAATATATTATGAACTTTATTCAACCAATAAATGTATCACTTGGAACAGCATTCAAGGCTTTTGTGGTCAGCCAGTGAAAACTAAGTAGTCAATGAAAAGCTTATAATGAAAATCTACCTGAATCAGTTGATGTGCCATTGTTGGTGTGATACTCACTGCCCTCTACATATCAAAAAGAAGATATTAAAGTATGAAAATTAAATTTCTTAGTGATTTGAAAATGCAGCCAAATATCAACTCTGGTTATGTATATGATCAAATTAATGAAAACCAAAACAAAAATTCATGAATGAAATTGGTATGAATGGATGATAAAAGAAAACAAAAAAATATTGCCTTGCTTGATAACCGAAACACAAGGCTTTATATATTCTTTTCGTACTACTAGCTAGGGCAATGATCTTTCACAAATTTCTCATAACACTTTTCAAATGAGTCCATTATTGACTTATTGTTATTGTTGTACATTGGCCTCACATGTACGTCAGAATGTTTGAGAGTTTGATACTCGGGGGCGGTACTCAAAAGAATAGAATGATTAAAAATATAATTTTTTAAATTCTCAAAAGAATAAATTAAAGTGCATAAAATAAAAGATAAATATGTCTTTTAGTGAAATTTATTAATATAAAATTTGAAATTTATTTTTATTCTTTCCTTCACTTTTACTTTTCTTAATTTGTGTGAAAAATATACTTTTTTCTTTTGAGGAGGGATCAGGTAATACTAATTATCTTGTTAAATAAGAATGCTCGTGAAACAAATGTCTGACTTGTGTTCCCTCATTGGAACTTAAAATGCAATAAAACAATAATACTTTGGTTACAAAAGATTGGATACAAAATAATATGCAAAATAATGTGTATGGTAGTAATTGATTATAACTATTAGACCACCCATGTATAATGAAATACAAATAATTATAATTCGACACATTATTTTGTATTATTTTTTTGTAAATCTTTTATCACCATAGAATTGAAAAAGTAAATTAAATAGGAAACTAATATTACCATGATATTCACATAATTAATCATACCATGTAATACAGAATTATTTGGAGCTTTTAAGAGAAATTGATGTGGAACTACCACAATATTTCACCAAAATATGATTTCCCATCAAAATGAGATCAGTGGGCTTTGTAAAATCAATAGTATAAGATCACTACAAACTTTTGTGTAAAAGTAAAACCAAAAACATATATAAGATTTCTAGCATTTATATGTTATATTCTGAAATAGATGGAATATGTACTACACAATTTCTCTTGCTGTGCATTAATTTGGTAACAAGAGTAGAAAACTTCATAAATCAAAATAACTAGTTGAATACATCCTAATCAAACAAGAAAGCAAACTTTTGATCTGTACAGTAAATGAAAAAATATAACTAGATCCCCTCTATCTGGCTTGAAAAGATCAGTACTCCCTGCAGAAAAAGATAGAATACACACACACACACACACACACACACATATATATATATATATATATATATATGGATTACATCTTAACTGGATTACAATACAGAAGAGAGAAGTATAAGAACTTCTTCATCTTACTAGAAGATAGAGAGGAGGAGAGAAGGAGGAGAGGATTCATAGAAATGAAACCTGAGGTATTGAACCTATGGGACTCTAACACTTGAGTTCCTTTAAATACAACTAAAAGTTATTATTACATTTACTGAAGTAACTTTTACATTTACTAAAGTTAAAGTAAAAGCATTTAACTAAAGTAAAACATTTAACTAAAGTTAAAGTTAATTACTTTTACATTTACTGAAGTAATTACTTTTACTAAAGCTAAAGTAAAGTTGTTTGAGCATCTTTACTTCTGCTTTTGACTTTGTCGGATGCATGCGCATCTGATGATGACTGTGGGGCCATCGGGGCCATCTGGGCCATCGTCGTCTGACTGGAGGTCCGACTCTTTCTGTCGCCGGTGGGTACTGTTGATCTTCTTTTCAGATAGATCACCATCCCTATTACTATTCCTTCCCGAAATTTTTATCCAGGAAGATATCCTTTTACCCCCAAAATTATGTTTATTTTTAAGTAAAGAGGAGAAAAAAATTTACCGAAAAATTGGTCACCAACATCAGAGTTTCAGAAATCTTTGTCAGAAATTTTTTATAAAAACAAATCAGATTGTGTCTGATACAAGGGATCACACGACTGACCTGGAACTAACTGATGAACTCGATCTAAACAGTCTACTTCGTTTTAGTTTGTTTAGACATAGTCTCTAAATCCGTTGACATTCCACTTAAAGACATACCAAGTCGCTTAAATTCATACCCTCTTACCTATATATTGACAGACACATACCCGTGATCTTAACGATTCCTTAACGCCAAAACTGCTCATACCTTGAGACTTACAACGGCTTACAAAGACTTTTGACGATCTTGGTGGTCTATAGGTGATGGGTGACTTAAGCTAGGTGCTTTAAGGTCGGAGCAACAGACATAAAGCCTAAGGATAAACATTCTTTAACTAGACATACTGTTTTAGACCGAGAACCACCAATAGTACCAAGAATCAACCGGTGGCTCTGATACCATTTAACAACGGTTGAAGAATTTAAACAAAATAAATTCTTTAAAAGACAAAAGAAACCTAAAAGATGACCGATGTATCGGTAAAGTAATCTCTTTCTTTTATTTATAAACATTTGAGGAAGGATTACATCTTAACTGGATTACAATATGGAAGAGAGAAGTGTAAGAACTTCTTCTTCATCTTACTAGAAGATAGAGAGATGGAGGAGAGAAGGAGGAGACACCTCTGGGAGGTTTCATAAAAATGAAACCTGAGGTATTGAACCTATGAAACTCTAATACTTGAGTTTCTTTAAATACAATTAAAAGTTACTATTACATTTACTGAAGTAACTTTTACATTTACTAAAGTTAAAGTAAGAACATTTAACTAAAATAAAAACATTTAACTAAAGTAAATATATATATATATATACCCACTCACATCTCACAAGTAGAAAACAGATACAAATAGAAGATTTGAAAAGGGCAATGCCTGGACACAAGTATTTGACTTTCCTCGAGGACCATGTGCTAAAAAAGGTATGTATTTGGATTTTGGACGAAACACAATCTAAACTAGATGCCATATATATAAAGAGTGAATAAATCTAGCATAGCATCTCCTTGTTGGAAAATATACTCCTACGTAATATTTGCTCATATATTACACACAAAATAAAGATCCGTAGATATATATATAAATGTGTATATAAAAAAAACAAAATAAAAGGATTATAAAGAAGGAGAAATGTAGAGCTACCTTCAATCCAAAACAAGGATCTAAAGATGCAGCTCCTGACATATGAAGCCACAAGCCTATCCTTCATAGATGGGATAATAGGGCTGAGGGATCCATAAATCAGCAGCTCTCTCTATATATATACATATATATATACCACCTTGCTATTAAAACTCACCTTCAGAAACCTCAAAAGTACAATTAAAAAAAAAGAAATGTAAGAAACACCATTTATTGTATAAAATCCATGAAACCACAAAACCCTACTATTCATGCAACACCTACATGAAGAAAATCTCATAGAAACAATCTTTACTTTTTCAAAACCCTAGTTAAAATTCAAGAAACAACTTAATTGGATCATACAAATTAAAACAATGAAACCCATTACTCTATGACACTTATATATGAATGAGGAAAAACAATCAAACCCAACTGTTCATGCAACACACAGATCCAGAAAGGGAAAAACTCATAAATTCAATAGATCCATGAGAATTAACCAAATTAAAACCCAATAAAAATCTCAGGATTCATCAGCAAAAACCCATGATTAATCTGTATCATCAAAACTACAAACATATATATTTAAGATTTAGAAACAAAAAACAAGCCATTTCTTGGAGGAAGACCAAACTTTCTCATTAGAGTACTTACTAGGATATATGAAGAGATGAGGGTAAATTAATTAGGGAGGTGGCTTAATATAATGAAAATTTCATGGTAGGGATGAGAAATGATGATGAGTGGTTGGGAAGAACTGTTTTCTTTTCTTTTGTTTTGTTTGTTACATCTACCATTATTACTCTTTACTATTGTTCACTAATGGAAATTAAATCTTGGGAAAAACGCTAGCCATTTAAATTTTTTTAGGTGAGATTCGAATTCCCTGATAATCACATGCCTCTGTCACCCCGCCACCCATCATGTTTATGATTTTCTTTCAGTAAAACACACTTTATTTTACCGTTAGATTGACTGGCAACGACAGAGCTTCACGCGCATGAGCACTACTTTTCTAAAACTTTGTCAAAAATGGTGTTCCTCCACTTTATTTCCATGCAAATATACTGTTCATTGAAATTTTTGTTTGCAAAAAAACATAGTAATTTTAATATTAATATATAATTTCATGGGTTTAGCCTTGCTTGGGCTTCATTAAGCAGAGGCTATATTAATTTTAATAATAATAGCTTCAATGGGAAATACTATAGACCATGAAACAAAAATAATATCAACAGTCAAAAAGTTGTTAATAAAAATTCCTATTTCAAAATAATACTCTTAAGCATTGTGAGTGCTGCTATATGCACATTCGTTGTATTCATACCTACACACTATAAATATTAGAAAATTGTTAAATCCACAACAAAAAATATTATTTCACAACAAAAGTATCGCTATAGATATCAGCACTCATTTTGTGTCTTATATATATCATCGTTATATTGGTTGTTTTATATTTACATTTATTACATAAATAAATAATATAATAATAACAAGTGTAATTAAGAAATCTATTTGAGATTTTATTGCAATCTTACCATTACTCATAATTATTATGACCACAAATACATAACTCCCTCCTAATTAACAACTAATTTTTAGAAAGTTAATTCACACAATCAATAGGTGTTTAATAAAGAAATTACTTTTTTCAAAGAGCAATATTTTTGTGCCCGTATTTGATATTTTAAAAACAATAAAAAAAAAAAGTGGATATACATCCCTCGCACATATTTCAGCTACGCAAAACGACGACGTCAATTTAAGGAAAAGTGGACTCTTTCATATTTGCTTTAGAGAGAGAAATTGGTGAATCTACTATTTGTTTTAGAGAGAGAAAAGGAAGTATGTATATATTTAGTGTATAACAGTGTTAAAGTGGGAGAGGTGAAGTTGGGGGGTGTTGGGGGAAGCCATAGAAATTGAATATGATTTGGGTTAGCAAGTGGAAAGAGATGCGAATTGAAAGGAATTGAGTTTCACATATAAAAATATCAAATATTATATTATGTCACATATAAAAATATCAAATATGAGGTTAAGGTCTAACTTGCTAGCAGCAGATGTTGTCCAGTGATATGTTAGTTGTCATATATCTTAATTTTATAAGTTTTTGCTAGGTTACTTTCTTGTAGAGTGCAGGATAGTCTAGGAGAGAGACTGACCATGTTTGTGCAAAAAATATGCTCAAGATTGGATTACTATTTATCTTAATTTAACAGTATTTCCAGTAATTCCGTAAATAGCACATTTAGAGGGGGTGAATAGGTGTAATTGTCCAATAGTGATCTACAATAGTCAATTTTTAAAAATTATGTATGCAGATTATAAACAGACACCCTAACACTGTCCGTATTAGTGTTGTTCTTTGTCTGCTATAAACGGACGGTTAATGACTGTCCGTATTAGTTGTAATTTCAAGAACGAAAATATAAAATCTGTCGAACAAACTGTAAAGACAGAAAGTAAAGGACACCAATATTTTTTACGTGGTTCAACCCCTATCCTCTAGTCTAGTAGCCTAATTCACGTCCAATACCAAAAGGTATTGAAGACTAACTTTATTAATATAATATTCAACAATTACACAGTAAATTGAAAACTTCCTGTTACAACGACGATCGATTGGACACCTCTGCCCCCTTTGCACCTCTGCAACTTTTGCACCTCTGCAACCTTTCTCACCACTGAGACCTTGATCCTTTCGTTGAACAGACTGAATATTATATACTAATAAACCCCCCAAGCCAACCTAAACTTAAACCTAATTACAATGTATTAATGAAGGATTACAAGACTAGTAATATTCTGAGATAAAGAATGATTGCACTGCTATTCGGGAATTCAGAATTCTTTCATTATAGAAGTTGAGTCTTGTAAGCTTGCAAGTCCCTAAGCCGAGCACTGCTAGTATATATCTATATAGTACCCTGCAACGGCTAAAAGCTATTGATAGGATAATAGATAAAAGTTATCTCAAAACAGCAATAAGGATAGGAAAATATGCTTTGCTGACTAAAAAGGAATTTGAATAACATATCTGTTAGTCCTTGAAAATCTCCAGAATTATTTGAATTGAAAACAAACTATATATATACATATATATATATATATGTATATATCCCAACAGATAACATATATAAATATATCTTTAAAAAGATATAACCCATCAATTCAAATCTATAACAGGATAATATATATCTTACTTACCTGTTTCCTTTAACAACTCAGATTCCATGCTTCCTTGAAATACTCCATTCGAATTTGGTAGCAACAAAATCATATATATATAAAAGATATATTCCAACTATGTTAAATAAGATAACAGGTTAATATTAACCTTGCTCTTAGAATTGCAATTAGAACACAACACTCAGATATCATGCTATGCCACGTAACCTGTTAAAATAGTCCAATACATATTCCATTCAATCCACTAACAAGTATAAACAATGTTGCCCAATATAGCCCAATATATCCCATGCGTTCCATGCAAAAACATATTTAAAGCCCAAATAAATATATTGTCATTATTAAAATCATAAGCCAACATTCTCTCCCTTTTTAATGATGACAATATATTAAAATTTTTAATTAACATGTTCCCCCTAACTATATGACTCTCCCTAAATTTATGCATATCAAAGAGCAATAAATGGCACCAACAAATATCTCTCCCCCTTTGTCATTATCAAAAAAAATATGCATATCAATTAGTTTTATCTTTCCCCCTTTGTCATCAAGAAAAATTATATCAATTTAGCAAGCTTATAACAAAATCACATATAGCAAGTAAATAAAATGATCAGGTTATGAGGGTGATTTAGCACAGTTCGGAACAATTTAGGACGCCTGACATTTGACATTTGTTCATCAGAATTTTCTTCTAATTCGGACAGATCTGGCTGTCTGTTTGTAGGAGTCTGCATTTCTGTGTTTTCAACTAAAACGGACGGCTCAGGCTGTCTGTTTTCATCTATTTTTCCTTCTGATTCGGACGGCTTAGGCTGTCAGGATGTAGCAGTTTGTGCTCCACGATTCAGATTGTCATTTCCTGCAGTAACCTCATTCTCTTCCTTTGACAGATCATGGTTAAGTTCATCAAAAATAATATTCACTGATTCCTCATCAAGATTGTCATTTGCATTAGATATGGAGCATTTAGCACAATAAAAACTTTATAATAAATGATGTTATGAACCCATGTAATACGAAATTCATAGAGTTTTCATAATATATCTAATTAAAACTCTATTTTTAAAAAAATATAAGATACTTACAGATTTCGCCAAATAATTTATAAGTACTATCCGCCTCCTTTTTGACCTTGAGAAATCTGCAAAATGAACAAATAGTCTCTATCTTTTTGGTACCCAAATCTTCTTGGGTCCTTTTTGTAACGCCCCCAAAATAGGTCCAATTCACCCAACCCATTCTGGGTCGCCACGAAATACACTCAACAAAAATTCTAAATATAAATCTTCAAATTCTAACTTTTAAACTGTCGTACAAAATACGATCACAATTAAACTGTGAGTTTCAATACATATACAGTGCCCATACTCCAAATCAATAATACGTTACAAAAAGGTACAGTCAATAACTGTTTTAGGAATTAAAATCTTTGGAAAATGCTCAAAGAAACCTTCGTACATGGGAGGCTATGCGTCTAAGTTATAATAGATATCATATGACTTGAGAATTATCCTTGGTTGACCCAATAGACCCAAAGAAAAATGAGAAGATTACTATCATGTTCTTTTCAATGGTGAGTCTTCTCTTGACATATAATTATCTCCATTGTCTCCAATTGAGAATTATATTTCAACCAAACTCCAATATTATATAGGTAGTACTCATAGATATAATCAGCAAATGGATGTGCACAACCCTATCTTATAATAACACGAAGTCGTATGTCATTAAACATCTTGTACGATAGTGGCAAAACACCCTTCCAAAGTTGGGTTCACCTCAACCTATTTGGTTCACCAAAATCAACTGTTAAAATGACGGATAAAATACGACACACACATTTTAAATTCTCAATATAATTTCTCTCATACTGTTTTATGGAAAACCTCAACAGTTATAGACCATCATTCTATTCTCCTGTTATCCCTGCTGGACCCCGTTATACTCTTATTACCTGCAAAAAATTGTGAAGCAAAAGAGTGAGCACAAATAGCCCAGTAAAGAATATCATGACTAAAGATAATTAAATTATCAATAGTTTTCATCAGTATTAAATCAGAGATTTAAACATATGGTAGATGATAAAACTTTTCAACCATAGTTGCAGCGGAACGAGCAATCCATTAGAAGAGTCAAATAGACCATAATGTCTACTATCTTCTCCATGTTAAAAGTCCACCAACAATATTTTATCCCGATAACATCAATCAATAGTTTCTGCCCACAATCATGTAAATAGTTCATGATCATAATTATGTTGATAAATTCCTCTTCGCAGTCAAGACGAATATAATTCTCATCACCTGTCATTACCTGAAACACCAAAGATCATGGTTATACCAAATCACAGTCCCTGTTCATAGTCATGCTAATCAACTCATCTTTGCATTACAAGCCAAAGATATTCAACAATTAATCATTCATCTTTGCACTACAGGCCAAAGACATTCACAAATCAACCGCTCATCTTTGCACTACAGGCCAAAGATATTCATCAATAGTTCATCTTTGCACTACGGCCAAAGATATTCAACAACAGGTCATCTTTGCACTACATGCCAAAGATATTCATTTCTCAAAAAAATATCTAACCATTTCAGAATTTATATAAACAATAATTATAACCATGTTGATCAATTCACCTTTGTCCTTAATCTAAAGATATTCAATTGTAAATTCAATGGTCATGAACATACCTGTCAACAATCCATCTTTGCACTACTAGCCAAAGAGAATCTATAGTCATGATCATGCCAATAATCTACCCATCTTTACACTCAAGTCAAAGAGAAATTTCATCACCAGGATTATAAAAATGTTATATATGATAATAAAAATAATATGATCAAAACATCAATCTCCAAGTTCAAAAATACTCCATAATAATATTTTGTGGAGCAAAATTCAAGAATAGAACTCAAAACTTAGATCCAATCAAAGATAGTAACCATAACAGACAATTTGGACAAATCAAAGAAAATTTAGTTTTTTCGTGAATAGTGCCGTATACGTGAATAGTAACCCCGACGGAAAAAGTAAGAATTTCATAATAAAATCCATGACAATATTTTGGTATCATGATATTGAAAAGAATAACATCATTTACGAAAGAAAATAACATCCCTTACCTCAAAAGAATAGTACTTCTGACTGGAATATCGGATATAAAGCTGAAGAAAATTTGCACTGAATAGTAACACTCAAAGTATCTAAATACTCACAAAAATACGCTCGATATTATAAAGAGAGAAAACTTCTGATTCTGGTGTGATTTTCAATTCTAACCTAAACACCCTATTTATAGGAAAAGCTTAGGATGCCAAAATAGACTAAATTAATAAAATAATATTTTTTATAAAAAAATTCCGTCGCCTGGCTGCTAAGAAATCAGAATTTTTTCAACAAAAACAAAAGTGGGGCCCACCATTTTATTTTAAAAAATATATTTATTTTTTGAAACTTTCCAAACATAAATTATCCGAAATCCATAAACGGATGATTTTTCACACCAAAATACTGATAAAAATACATCAGCACTAATTCCTTCTTTTATATCCACAAAATAAATATTTTCTTATCTTATAAATCAATAATTAATTATTCACAAATAATATTACAGACTTACAATATTGATAACCATGTCGTTCCCAGGAAAGAAGGGGCCTTCCGATAAGGATTTCTCCTTACTGACGCGCAATTAAATAACCCCTCCTAGACAGAACTTCCTTAGACATTGTCAATAATGCTATCTAATAATATTATTCAAATAATATGAATTATTGAGTTGATAATGTAAAATACTGTGCAATAACAATTATTGAATCAATCATAGCAACGTAGCAATTATTGATATAAAATATCAACGTAACAATTATTGAATCAATAAAATATCATGTAATTATTGAATCAATAATATAAAATATTGAACAGTAATTACTGTAACAATAATTGAGTAAGTGTCTTCTTACGTAAGAACCAATAATTCAAAATACTATGCAATACCGTGTGCTACTTTGCACAACGCGTATTACTGTATTTTTATCACCGGGTATTTCAATAGTTTAACCGTAACAGTTTTACCGTTATTTATAAAAAGATTATTTCTGTCACTTTCTATATCCGACAGTTATTCCGTTGTGGGGCCCAAAATAGTTGCGCCGTCGTACGAATATTCTCAGACAACAAGAATATTTCACGACCAAATGAATATTTCCCGACAACAATGAATATTTTATAACCACTTGCTTACTTTGTAAAATTTACATATTTCACCCTTAACTTTAAACTTTTATCAATTTAACCATTTACTAAATAGAAAAATTGAATACTTTTATTTCATAAAATTTTGGGTCTTACAATTTTCTCTCCTTATGAAATTTCGTCCCCGAAATTTACGTACCTGGTAGTTCGAAGAGATGAGAATACATTGCTTTCATTTCAGATTCTTTCTCCCCGGTCATTTCTTCTGTATCATGATTTCTCCATTGCCCATTCTAGAATACCGCTTCAAAACAAGGTTAATTGACATATAACAGTTGTCAATTTATTAAGTAAGAAAAGTCAGCTTAGGTCAGTCACACACTAGCGAAATATATTATTCGTCCCTCCCCATCTAGTTCTAGACTCCAATCTCCGCCAGCGACCATATCCCTAAGCTCTGATACCAACTGTGACGTCCCCAGAATAGGTCCAGTCCACCCAACCCATTCTGAGATGCCAAATACATGGTACAGAATTCAAATACAAATTTTATATCACACGGTCGTGCAAAATACGACCACACAACTGTGAGTGTCAATACAAATCGTATATAATACGAAATATCAACATTCAAATTCATTCTTTATTTATTACAATTATTATCCTACTATTTTACAAAAATAGCGATGACTACTGCTGCTCTAACTCGGACTATCACTCTGTCCCCCGACTAGTTCCCACAATATTCTCATTTCCTGAAGAGGACAATAGATGAAAAGGGTGAGCACAAATAGCCCAGTTAAAAATATCATGACTAAAGATAATTAAATTATCAATAGTTTTCATCAATAATAAATCAGAGATTTAAACATATGGTAGATGATAAAACTTTTCAACCATAGTTGCAGCGGAACGAGCAATCCATTAGAAGAGTCAAATAGATCATAATGTCTACTATCTTCTCCATATTAAAAGTCCACCAACAATATTTTATCCCGATAACATCAATCAATAGTTTCTGCCCACAATCATGTAAATAGTTCATGATCATAATTATGTTGATAAATTCCTCTTCGCACTCAAGACGAAGATAATTCTCATCACCTGTCTTTACCTGAAACACCAAAGATCATGGTTATACCAAATCACAGTTCCTGTTCATAATCATGCTAATCAACTCATCTTTGCATTACAAGCCAAAGATATTCAACAATTAATCATTCATCTTTGCACTACAGGCCAAAGATATTCACAAATCAACCGCTCATCTTTGCATTACAGGCCAAAGATATTCATCAATAGTTCATCTTTGCACTACGGCCAAAGATATTCAACAACAGGTCATCTTTGCACTACATGCCAAAGATATTCATTTCTCAAAAAAATATCTAACCATTTCAGAATTTATATAAACAATAATTATAACCATGTTGATCAATTCACCTTTGTCTTTAAGCTAAAGATATTCAATTGTAAATTCAATGGTCATGAACATACCAGTCAACAATTCATCTTTGCACTACTGGCCAAAGAGAATCTATAGTCATGATCATACCAATAATCTACCCATCTTTACACTCAAGTCAAAGAGAAATTTCATCACCAGGATTATAAAAATGTTATATATGATAATAAAAATAATATGATCAAAACATCAATCTCCAAGTTCAAAAATACTCCATAATAATACTTTGTGGAGCAAAATTCAAGAATAGAGCTCAAAACTTAGATCCAATCAAAGATAGTAACCATAACAGACAATTTGGACAAATCGAAGAAAATTTAATTTTTTCGTGAATAGTGCCGTATACGTGAATAGTAATCCCGACGGAAAAAGTAAGAATTTCATAATAAAATTCATGACAATATTTTGGTATAATGATATTGAAAAGAATAACATTATTTACGAAAGAAAATAACATCCCTTACCTCAAAAGAATAGTACTTCTGACTGGAATATCGGATATAAGGCTGAAGAAAACTTACACTGAATAGTAACACTCAAAGTATCTAAATACTTACAAAAATACGCTCGATATTATAAAGAGAGAAAACTTCTTATTCTGGTGTGATTTTCAATTCTAACCTAAGCACCCTATTTATAGAAAAAACTTAAGATGCCAAAATAGACTAAATTAATAAAATAATATTTTTTTAAAAAAAAATTCCGCCGCCTGGCTGCTAAGAAATCAGAATTTTTTCAACAAAAACAAAAGTGGGGCCCACCATTTTATTTAAGAAAATATTTATTTTTCGAAACTTCAATAATTCATAATAAATAGCCCTTTTGTCAAAACTATACAAATTCTATGTCCTTTTCATAGAAAATTTAATGCTCTACAACTTTGTAAAAGGAAATTTTTTTAAATTCCAAACATAAATTATCCGAAATTCATAAACGGATGATTTTTCACACCAAAATACTGATAAAAATACATCAGCACTAATTCTTCTTTTATATCTACAAAATAAATATTTTCTTATCTTATAAATTAATAATTAATTATTCACAAATAATATTACAGACCTACAATATTGATAACCAGGTCGTTCCCAAGAAAGAGGGGGCCTTCCAATAAGGATTTCTCCTTACTAACGCGCAATTAAATAACCCCTCCTAGACAGAACTTCCTTAGACATTGTCAATAATGCTATCAAATAATATTATTCAAATAATATAAATTATTGAGTTGATAATGTGAAATACTGTGCAATAACAATTATTGAATCAATCATAGCAACAGTAGCAATTATTGAATCAATAAAATATCATGCAATTATTGAATCAATAATATAAAATATTGAACAGTAATTACTGTAACAATAATTGAGTAAGTGTCATCTTACGTAAGAACCAATAATTCAAAATACTGTGCAATACCGTGTGCTACTTTGCACAACGCGTATTACTGTATTTTTATCACCGGATATTTCAACAGTTTAACCGTAATAGTTTTACCATTATTTATAAAAAGATTATTTGTCGCTTTCTATATCCGACAGTTATTCCGTTGTGTGGCCCAAAATAGCTGCGCCATCGTACGAATATTCTCCGACAACAAGAATAGTCCACGACCAAACGAATATTCCCCGACAACAATGAATATTTTATAACACTTGCTTACTTTGCAAAATTTGCATATTTCACCCTTAACTTTAAACTTTTATCAATTTAACCATTTATTAAAAAGAAAAATTGAATACTTTTATTTCATAAAATCTGGGGTCTTACACTTTTGGGTTAGTAGCATATAAATCACATTTCTTTATCCAAATTTGTTTTATTCTAATTTTATTACAATTAGAATTAAAATGACCTTTAAAACCACAATTTTTACAAGTAACAAACGGTGAACAATAAAGTGGTTTATGCTTTGGTTTCCTATTAATCATTCTAATATTATTATTAGTTCTATTTTCTACATTTTTAATAGGATTATACCCAATTTCTTGTTTATCAAGACTAGACCTTTGTGCCCCCAACATAATATTTAGGTTTTCTTCTACTTACACAAATTTAGCAAGATCATTTTTTAAATATTCTATTTCTGCATTTGTTACATTATCATCATGTTGCACATTCATCATTTTTTCATCATTAAAAGCATCTATGCATACATCTCTCATTTTCAAATTTTCTTTTAAAACTTCATTTTCATTTTTAAGATATTCAATTTCTTTTCTCTCTTTAATAAGTGACTTAACTTCAATCATTAGCTCATTTACGCAATTCTTAAAATAAGCATTTTCCTTTTTGAGATGTTGATTTTCATTTTGTAAAGCAAGATAATCAGATGTAGATATTTCAAAAACTTCATGAAAATTTGTTACCTCAAGTTGATCATCGTCTTCTAGTCCCATGAAACAGATTTGTCAGTTTCTTCTTCTTGTTCTGTTTTGGATTTACTCACTGGAGTTAAGCTATCTTTTTTATTCTTCCTTTGTTTCTTCCTTTGAAGTAGCCTCTCGAGTTTTCTTGAGATCATTTCAATTTCTTCATCAAAATCTTCGTGATCACTTTCATTGTTGCTCTCAGTTTGAAGTGTCAATGTTTTCTTTATTGGAGCTTCAACTTCTTCATCATACCTTCTTAGTTGATTTTCAAATTCTTCAAGCTCTCCAAATAAAGTGAGAGTTTTCATGGTACTAATTATTAGTGAATCTTGGAGAGTTGTGACTTTCGGTGCAAACCGTTTGGGCATAACTCTTAGCAGCTTTCTATTAATTTCCCTCTGATCAATTTTCCTCCCAAGCATACTAAGCGAGTTCATTAGTGTGAGAAATCTCCCTTGATCTTCATTGATTGTTTCATTCTTTTCTAACTTGAATAGTTCATACTCTTGTATTAGCATACTTAACTTCACCTCCTTGACTTTGGAAGTGCCTTCGTGGCTTGTCAAGATAGTATCCCATATTTCTTTTGTTGTGTTGCACAATGATACTTTATCAATTTCAGTTTGGACCATTCCGCTTAGCAAGGTGTTCATGGCTCTTGAGTTGTAAGAAAACATGTAGCTTTCATTTGCATCCATGTCCATGAGAGTCTTTGGTCTGCCATCATCATGTCTTGGAATGACGGGTCCATTATCAACCACCCACCATTCCCATGGGTCTCTCTTGAGATAAATCTTCATTCTGAATTTCCAGAAGTTGAAGTTCTCGCTTCCTATCAATAGAGGTGGCCAACTTGTGAATTGACCTTCTTGAAAATTGAGGTGTGCCATAGGATCTTCCCTTACGACCTGCAACGATCAATATTAGTAGAGCCTTGCTCTGATACCAAATGTAATTCCGTAAATAGCACACCTAGAGGGGGGTGAATAGGTGTAATTATCCAATAGTGATCTACAATAGTCAATTTTTAAAAACTATGTATGTAGATTATAAACGGACACCCTAACACTGTCCGTATTAGTGTTGTTTTTTGTCTGCTATAAATGGACGGTTAATGACTGTCCGTATTAGTTGTAATTTCAAGAACAAAAATATAAATCTGTCGAACAAACTGTAAAGACATAAAGTAAAGGACACCAAGATTTTTTACGTGGTTCAGCCCCTATCATCTAGTCTAGTAGCCTAATCCACGTCCAATACCAAAAGGTATTGGAGACTCACTTTATTAATATAATATTCAATAATTACACAGTAAATTGAAAACTCCCTGTTACAACGACGATCGATTGGACACCTCTGCCCCATTTGCACCTCTGCAACCTTTCTCACCACTGATACTTTGATCCCTTTGTTGAACAGACTGAAGATTATACTAATAAACCCCCCAAGCCAACCAAGACTTAAACCCAATTACAATGTATTAATGAAGGATTACATGACTAGTAATATTCTGAGATAGAGAATGATTGCACTGCTATTCGGGAATTCAGAATTCTTTCAGTATAGATGTAGTTGAGTCTTGTATGCTTGCAAGTCCCTAAGCCGAGCACTGCCAATATATATCTATATAGTACCCTGCAACGGCTAAAAGCATTTAAAAGGATAATAGATAAAAGTTATCTCTAAACAGCAATAAGGATAGGAAAATATGCTTTGCTGACTAAAAAAAGAATTTGAATAACATATCTGTTAGTCCTTGAAAATCTCCAGAATTATTTGAATTGAAAACTAAATATATATATATATATATATATATATATATATATTCCAACATATAACATATATAAATATATCTTCAAAAAGATATAACCCATCAATTCAAATCTGTAACAGGATAATATATATCTTACTTACCTGTTTCTTTTAACAACTCAGATTCAAATTTGGTAACAACAGAATCATATATATATAAAAGATATATTCCAACTATGTTAAATAAGATAGCAGGTTAATATTAAATTTGCTCTTAGAATTGCAATTAGAACACAACACTCAGATATCATGCTATGTCACTTAACCTGTTAAAATAGTCCAATACATATTCCATTCAATCCATTGACAAGTATAAACAATGTCGCCCAATATATCCCATGCATTCCAGTGCAAAAACATATTTTATTATTAAAATATATTGTCATTATTAAAATCATAAACCAATATTTCCAACTATTTTACTCTATGATAGGGATCTATGATAGGGAATTAAATAGTCATATGGACTATTTTTTATTATTCTTAAGGTTATTTATAAGGGATTATATTATATAATGAATGTGAGATTAATAGTCCTCTAATTTTAAGTCATCAAATGACTTTACGTGACTAATAGTCACACATTAAGGGACTAAAAGTCCCTCGTCAAATGATTAAATAGTTCAAAATAATGTTAAATTAAGACAAAACAGTTCAATCTCAAATATACTTTTTACAAACAAACTGACATTGGTATCAAATTGTAAAAACACTTGCCTTTGCTCTATTTCTCATGGGAGTGATTCTAACTAAGGGGGACCGGGATATAGGGATCGGTCTCTGGCTCTATTTTTTTTGTTTAACTCTCAAAAAATTTATAATATTTATTTTAACTCAAATTTTTACACAATTTAGTCATTTATGTGTAATTTGGATACATATATTCTAAACCCTAAACTCTAAACTCTAAATCCTAAACCCTAAACCTTAAATCCAAAAAAATAAAATATTTATTTTAACTTAAATTTTTATAGAATTCAGTCATTTAGGTGTAATTTGGATACATATAACCTAAACCCTAAATCCTAAACCCTAAATCCAAAAATATAATATTTATTTTAACTCAAATTTTTACAGAATCAAGTAATTTATGTGTAATTTAAATACATATAAAAAACAGGTTTTTACAGGATCACCTGGAACTAGATTGAGTTCATTGATTCTGATATAGCATGACAGATCTTAATGTTGTATTCTCTTGATGGTTGGGTTGTTTTGATTTCCCAACCATTTTCAGAAGATTTGATGGGTTGGATACTTGATTTGGGGTGGGGGTGGGGGTGGGGGTGGGGGTGGGGGGGGGGGTAAATGTAGAGAGCAGATCCTCTGTTCCCTAAATCTCCTATTCCTCTTGTGTCTCACCACTTAAATGTTGACACATATCCTCTTACTTAACACCAATTAATTCTAAAATTAAAAAAAAAAACAAGTGTCAACATTCAAGGGGACAGAGTATTTAAGGACAGAGGATCTGCTCTTGTAAATGTATGGCCTTGTTTGTGTGTCCCCATCATATTAACCTCTGTCATTATAAAAACTGGATTCTGTTGGATATTTCTTACAGAAATACAGGCAAAACTATCAGTATATGACAACTTAATTATTTGTAAATTTGTATGTTCCTGAAATAGAGTGGTGGCGATTGTTCTCCTAAGATGAGTTCACAACCGCCCAATTTTTCACTTTTCCAACAACTTTCTACCGATGTCTATAACTATAAGCCCAAGTTTGTTTGTAAAGATTATAATTTCAGAATTATAATTTATAGAATTATAATTTCAAGACTATTAATTCCTATGATTAAATAGTCTTAGTCACATGTTTGTTTTTTTATAGAATTATTCATGAGATAACTTGAAAGAATCTCATGTTAAGTTTATTTTTTCTAGGATTGGATAAAAAAATATCGTTTAGACTATTATACTCTTACCAATAATAACGTATTTTAAATTATAATTTAAACTTGTTTATACATCAAAAAATAATGAACAAATAGAAAGTTTCTAGGAATTAACAAATGATATAGTAATCTAAACATTATAGTTCAACTAATTAACACAAGTATATAGCGTTAATTAACAAATCATCCTAGTAATTAACGTTTCTAGTAATCTAAACTGAATTACTTGTGCTAATAATTAGACTATTAACAAATACGTTGATTAACTTGTGTTAATATTATCCCTGATGTGCAGCTGAACTTGAGCTCCCCAACAATAAATATTTTGAATTACTTGTGTTAATTAACAAATGATCCTTATAATAAGTTGATTAATAATTACATTAGTCATATTAAAAGAAATAAAGTTTAGTTTTGTCCCAAGTGTAATCCTTGCAAACAAACATAGCCTAAGAGAAAAAATATGTAGGATGCAGCTAAGGCTATAAAATGAACAAACAGTTCATTCTCGATTCGTACTCGTTCGACTAAAAGTTCAATTCGAACTCGACTAGAAATATAAATGATTTAAATATGAGTAAATTTTAAAATTCGATAAATTACTCGAACCTGCTCAAATTATAATTTTTTATTGATACTCAGATCATATTCGTTCGAAAAGTTCAAACAGCTCAAACTCGATTCGAAACCGTGCTCGACTCGATAGTTCAATGAGACTCAATCAAACTTTATTTTATACTCGATAAATTTTGTGAACCAAATTTGAATAACTCAATACTTGGTTCGACTCGATTCATTTACACTCTTAGATGCAGCGACTAGCAAAGGCGCAAAGCACGTCTTTAGTGAAAAATTATATTATTGTTCCAGATTACACAAGTTTTTGTTCTCCCTCCTTTTTCCTGGGCACCAATAAACTAATATATAGTGACAAATAATCCATATTTACAAGCATTGTTCTCCTCACTTAGTAACATAGTAGTCCAATATATATATATATATATATATAGGGTCCACCTCTCCAGCGAACCATAGGGAGCGAACTAAAAGCGAACCGACTATAACGACGGTTTTTTTCATCGCTATAACATAGAAAATCAGTTTTTTATGCTATAGCGACGGAAAAAAACTGTCGCTATAGCCAGTTCGTTTTTAATTCGCTTTCTATGGTTCGCTGAAGAGACTGACCGTATATATATATATATATTCCAGGGTTTGCATCTTAAAATATCATAACAACCCACCACTTGATGCATCTTAATATTTGAAATTGGGATAATAAAAAAATTCCCACTGAATGCCTCTAAATCATTAAGATACAAAATTAAATCTAAACTATTCAAAGAACCACATTAAGATGCATTAATAAAAAAAAATTGTTCTTCTTACGTTAGTGTTCTGCATTAGTTCATGAGAAAAGTGGACAAACATGATATAATGATCTAGGATAGGTTATGGACAAACTTTGCATATACGGAACCAAAATCACAAGACAGTCTTGTATATGATCCTAATCAAAAGAGCAACAATTGCATTGAAGGTAATTTCCAGCCTTTTTCAGGTTCTTGCTACCGTTTCTGCATCCATCCAGCCTGCTTTTTACGTAACCCGTATCAGCAATTTGGGGAACCTCACTCTTAACATCATTCTGCAGTAGAATCAGATACTTTTACGTAACTATGGATTGCTAGTCTACCAAATGCAAACCGGTCAGCATCTAGGTAGGAATATGTGATTTGAAGATACAGATCTATAGCATTCAATCTATCTCCATTTTGTGCGGATCCGGTTAGCATGAAGTGAACTTCATGGTAAGTAAGTTCACTTCATGCCCAATACATTGCTGACACACAGGCAGTAGGGTGATCTCTCCGCCTGCATGTCAACACTATATTGGGTATAAAGTGAACTTACCATGAAGTTCACTTCATGCTAACCACTCCCATTTTGTGCACAAGCAACAACAAATGTACACCAAGAACATACTATCTATTTATCCATGCCATAACAGACATTCACGCAAATGTGATGTGAAGATATAGATCTATGGCCTTTGATGAATCTTCCATTTTAGGCACAGGCAAGAACATACCATCTAAAATTCCATTCCATAGAAGACATTCGCACGAGCTTTTTTGCTTTTTAAAGTACCGAGTTCTTTGCAATAGTTCACGGGACAAACAAAAAACGTGAAATAGAAAAAGAAACAACTCTTCTATGATGTTATAGTCAACTTTAACAAACTGAAACAACACCATTAAGAAGCATAGACTCGATTCAAATCAAAAGGAGCAATACTTCAACTAAAGGTTCTTGCCTTCGTTCCAGAACCCAGCCTATATTGAAGTAAACCCCACGGGTGATTCAAAGGAATATTCATCTTATCACCATTAATGCAACATATTGACAAAATGAATGTATACCACCATAAATTGCTGCACACAATTTCATTAATAAAATCCTACACCAGGAAAAAATGACTTACCGACTCCGCACTGAAAAGTAGTCTGTCAATGCTAAACCAATCAGGATCGAAGCAAGAGTATGCGATTTGAAGAAACAGATTCTATAGCCTTCGATGAATCTCCATTTTTAGCAGAACTACCAGTCAGTAATTGTACTGCACCAACACTGTCTAAATTGCCAAACCATAAGACATATTCACCAGAATTCAGATTTCGGAGACTCGCATATTCCATGGGATATAAAAGCATTGGCCAATTTATCCTCGCATTGAACCCATCGAGAAAGAGTGACAGTAAAAAGGCTTCTTATTTATCACTTTCATCATAATAAACTCTATCTCTGTTAAATTCTTGAAGGGGTTGGTTTTCTTTCTTTTCCAATCACCACCCAACTGAAAAATAGTTTGTGCACTTCTGTGGGATACAGGGAGATGTAACTCTTTGATGGAAGTATTCGAAACTGTCGCGAAATTGATAAGAAATGAGTTGCTCGAAAAGAAAAGAGGATATTTAAGCAAGGAAGTTTTGGGCCAGCAATGATGGATAAGAAACAATATATATAGCGAGTGCATCACATTATATTGAAATGATGTTACAAAAGATGGGAATGATGGATCTCACTAAAGAAATATTGGACAAGGCCTAAGCCATTAAAATGTTCATTTGTAACCATGCTTTTGTTCTGAAGCTTCTAAGGAATCACATTTAAGGACGTAACCTAGTTTAGCCTCCAAAATTAGGTCTTAAGCGCCCTTTGTGACCCTAGAGAGTGTTTTGGCATAAAAGAAGGGTCTAGAGAGATTTACCCCACCCAATTGAAATACATTGATTTGAATGAGGAGATGACTAGTACTAGTAGCGGATTGCATTTTCTAGACTGGGGGTAAAGAAAGTTTTGAATGCAAAAGAAACAATTAAAGAGGAATTCAGAAACAAGAAGTCTCCATACATGCCATCATGGGAAGTGATAGATAATTTTTTGGAACAGTTACCCCCATAGCCCTCTTTATTCTGCACATTACTTTCTGAATCCCATGTCTAACTAAATATCATCGCAATTCGTTCACACATGATATCTCTGAATTTAACCAAACCGGCCTTTTAACTTCATTGTCCATTTTCGTTTTTCACAAGCAATTGTGCATCTTCATTTTCCTCAAAACATCAAACTCATCACCATCTTGAGAATCTTCCAAAATTATGGAATTCTATCTCAACACTTTAGCTGCTTCCTCCAAAAGACCACAATTCCCATACCAGTGCAACAAAAGAATTATCTGCAATCTTTTTCAGTTGTGCATCACTGAAAAAACAAGATTAACATCACAAAGAACATAATCAGAAATTGATTGAGGTATAAGATGACATAAATTAATAGCAGCACAGATTTTTATTTTTATTTTGAAATTGCAGCAAGGATCTAACGATTAATAAGTAAACTATTATATCAAAGCTCAACTAAAGCTTAGTGCAAAGTTTCCCTGGACAGTAATTTTCATTTAGTGATTAAAGGGAGAGGAAATCACCGAACAGATAAACAGTATATTGCTCTTGCATATATATCATGAGTAAGATCTACAAGTTTTTAGGATAGAATTAATTATTATTGTCCTGTGCTTTTCTTCTTTTGATCCTTTCATTAAGTAGCTGAACTGAACCTTGGTATAACTCATTAATGTTACTCAAAGATAGATGAGGGAGCAAGAGGTTCTTCATGTAAGTATTGTGTGTGTGTGTATACGATATACACTACAACAATTACAATATCTGTAATTGGTTTTCTCATGTCTTGTTTTGTGGACATAAAACATATCTTTTCTTACTTCACTAAATATTTTAAAACAAGATCATTTCTCTGGTTTCTTAGAGACATCATTTTAGTCCAGGATCATTTTAAGGAATAAGGAACATTTCACATAATTACTGTCAAGTATAAAATCTAGGATCATTATATTCAGCAGCTCAAATCACAAATAAGCCCTGAAGTTTACCCTGTTTTAGTCCATATACTTTAGTCCCTTTTTCAGTATACATTAGTGGCAAAACACGCGTTGGGGAAAACTCAATAATAAATTTCTGATGCTAGACTGAATTGGGTAGAAAGAGAGAAAGCATTTAGGGGCTGATTGTTTTGGAATTTGTGGCTGACATATAAATGATATAATGGGTTTACGGCTACAAAGGGGTTCACGGGGGTGTGGGAATTATTGCTCTTTTAACTGGGGATGGAGGAGATGCAACTGCAGAAACTAATGAAAGAAGACTTCATGAAAGACATTAAGCTAGAATAAGAAAGAGGAGGGAGGAGGCATGAAATTAGACTCACAGCGCATAACACATAGGGTCCTTGAGCATCACACCTAAGCTTAAGATATTTTCTGTATTCATTCATTCACTGCCTATTAATCCCTCTATTCCTGATTAATTGACGTTTTAGGACATAGGAGATTGCACATGTATTAAGAAATGTCAATAATACCACAACTAATTGATTGAAATTGGTATAATATACCATTATCAACCTTGTATGCATATTATCAAAACAAGCCACTTTATCTCTCCTCTCCATATGAACCATAAAATACAAGAGAGAGAAAAACAGAGAAGTTATTTTATTGGAATTGTTGGAAACATGAGAGAGAACTAATTTGTATATGATGTTAAAGGGTAATACACGAAACTTTAATTAGAAAAGACCAACGTCAATTAGAAAGGAACAAAATTTCTTTACTTTTTCAATGTCAGTTATTAAGGAATGGAGGGAGTACGCACATATTATCCAAGACTTGGGACCATGTAGAACTTAGTGACCAAGCAAACTTGGGGACAAAGTAGTCTTGGGGCCCAATCACTAATGACCTGGACTCTTATTTGGACTTCCAAAT
The DNA here is from genome assembly GCA_020205555.1 of Panax stipuleanatus. Lineage (NCBI taxonomy): Eukaryota > Viridiplantae > Streptophyta > Magnoliopsida > Apiales > Araliaceae > Panax > Panax stipuleanatus. The sequence goes on from CM035124.1 coordinate 130,660,672, forward strand.
CAACAAAAATACCACCAAGCCCAGACTACAAAGCCTTGTCCGCCAACCCAGTTTTATTCCACAAGGTAAAGTTAACAAACTACCCTTTGTGGATATAACATAATAAAGTAAACTAAATAATAAATAGCAGCATATAAGCCTATAAAATAACATAGCATGTGACTCCAATAACATTTCACATCAGCCCAATATCCACATAAATTTTCCCCTTCAAATATGATCACTATTTGGCCAGTTTGGATTGCATCGATTGGGCCCTGAAGTAACTTCAATTTTTTATTTTTTATTTTTTTAATAATGTGGAGTTTTCGACCCGCGGGTCGACTAATCTCCCCAACCCAGTACCAGAGCGGTTTGCTACCCAGCTTGCGCCTTAGGGAGTACGGTGGCCACCATGAAACATTTGAAATGTCCTAACTTTGTTGCAAGCGGGACTCGAACTTATGATGTCCGGATTTACGGCTCACCCAGGACGAGCTTGAACCGCTGCGCCAAAGCTGGTGGTTAAGTAACTTCAATTTTTAATCAAACAGTACTACAAATTTGATTTGCAAAAATCTAAAACAACAATTTTCTTAAGCATATTGGTATAGCAACTTACCGAAAAAGGTTCCCCCTTATTAAAAATAATGTCTATATCATGCACATTTATCATCCATATTTACCAAAAAGGAAAGAAGATGGATATCAACAAATGAACAAATAAACAAATAAACAAGAAAAGGAAGAAGAAGAGGTTACTTCATGGTCCTGAAAATACCAAAAAAATAAAATGAAATTGGAATGCTAAAAGTAGGTAAACTTCAACTTTCAAGGTATACATGGATATAAGCCTGAGAGCAGCAGTACCATATGTGAATCAAGGCAGTGCACAATTCATTATGCAAGGTTTGACAGAATAATGGCCTATGGGCTAGGGCTTAGGAAGCTAAAACATTTAGCTAGGATTCTCTGAACGGTCCAGACCCTAATTTTGTATTCTTTTACATTATTCACTAACACATATTCTTCTTTTGAATATACCTATCAATGGAATATATAGTATATCTACCATAAATTAGTTACATATCAATTATGAAGAAAAAAATAGTAGATAGAGAAAAAGGGTTCACTCACAATTAAAACATCTTAAGAAATAAACAGATAAACATACTACCTTAAGGAGAAAACATCATGCAACATCGATTGTACACCATTTCCATTTCTTTCTTATTTGGGTTCCTTTCCTGGCCAAACACTAGAGGGTCCTCCCCCATCAATGTGACTTCCACCGGCGGTTGAAGCTCCGCCATCCAAGTCTATCCATGTCAGGTCATCATTCGGAGACACCACCTTTTGTGCCTTGTCCACTATCCAGTCATCCATTGGGTCAATTCCATCAGCTACGATATTCTTAGTTACTCCAGAGTCAAAATTTCGTAATTGCATATTATAATGCAGAAAAGCCAAATCACAAAGTCTTTGTTGCTCTAGACGATTCCTCCCTTCATTAAGAAGTTTCTCCGCCATACTCCTATTGAGTGCATATCTAGAAGCACCATTACAAGTTTGGCTTAAAACTCGAATGGCTAATTTCTGTAATTCTGGACAGTTATCTCCATATGTGGACCACCAAATTGCTGAAGGCAAAGTTTACATGTTATCAAATTTAATACATAACTTGAAGCATAGTTATAATAGCTAAACACATAAACAAGAAAGAGAACACAAATCTCTAACCTGGAGAAACATTAGATCGTTGGGTGATGCCACTTCCATGACAAAATTCACCTTTGGCCTCTCGATAGGGAACTAGCTGTGAGGTTATCGTGTCTTCAACCTGCGTACTTTCAGCCATACGGACGATACAGCACAATAGACCACTGACAACTTCCAGGTCAGGCAAAAAATCCGTTGAATAGAAGAGACTTGGATTCAGAAAATAACCTGCAGAATGAAGATGACTATGGAGGTGATTGTTCCAAATATTATCTATCACTTCCCAAAATGGCATGTAGTGAGACTTCTTGTTTCTGAATTCCTCTTTAATCGTTTCTTTGGCTTGGTCTAATGTTTCATATATGTACCCTAGTAGTTGGTTATCCCCCTCATTAATTAAATCCAAAACACGCACCAGGGGAATAGTTGCGTTCAAAACGTTCCTGGCTTCACTCCAGAAAGAATAATCTCTCACCAGATCAGTTACTCTTTTTCCCTCATCTGTAGAAGCCCAAGTTGATGTATTCCAATCGGACGAGGTAAACATCTTATGTAAACTATCCTTTTCCAACAATATATTCTCCAGGGTCACGAAAGGTGCTGCAGACCTATTTTTGGATGGCTTAACTAAGTCACATCCGTTAGTATGATTCTTCAGAAGTTTCAAAACAAATGCATGATTATAGATAAATTTGGTAATTGTTTTGGCCTTCAGTAATGTATCCTTAATTAGATTCATCATCCCCATCTCCTCTAACATCATTTCTATACAATGGGAAGCACTCACTGTCCAAAAGATTGTTCGGTGTTTATCCATTAATTGCTGGCCTAGAGTTTGTATAAATACTGATGTAGAATATGAAATGATTTGAACCACATTGTTAGCACCAACTTCCTCCAAAACTTTTTCAATAAATGAGTGCATAGCACAGAAGTCTCCAACAAAAGCTGAAATATCAAATGAATGTAGATAGATTGCTCCCTGTGGGCAATCAACTATAATATTAACCAGCTGTCGACCCTTTTCATCAACCCAGCCATCCAACAAAATGCTACACCCTGTCTTTGCCCATGAACTTCTGATCTCTTGCACATAATGTTGCATCTCCTTCAGTTCACTCTGAAGGATCCACCCTTTCAACTCCTGACAAGTGGGAATCATATGCTCAAATTTAGAACCAAGGGTGGAATTTATCATTCTCTGAAGGCTAGGAACAGTGGCAGCACTGAAATCAATGCCTGTCTCGTAAAAGAATCTGCCAATGCATTTTTTAGCCTGCAATAATGATTGATCTTCATTTCCACCAGCCGCTAGTTGGAACTCCATCCTTCTATTGGGAAAAGCAATTGTTTTGGTTTCATTCTTTTCAGATACAGGTTCCATTTTCATGTGCTTGGTACTCCCAAACTCAGAAGTTGAAGTGTTATCATGCTCGACATCATTGGTCTGAGGGCACCAATTCCTCTTCCAGGGAAGATTTGGGTGCTCGAGTTCTCCAACTTCCTTGCTCAAATATCCTTTTTTCTTTTCAACTAACACATTTCTCATCAGTTCTTTCACATTTTCGGGAACTTCCTCACAAGGAGTTACATCTCCCCGTATACCACCTAAGTGGCACTTCAAACGGCTTGAGCCGCTAACAACTTTACCACAATAGTTACATTTCATTCTCCCCTTATGCGTATCAACAACAGTTCCATGATCATAAACACTGACCGATACTTCATTTGCAGCCATATTCTTGGTTGTATAGATGTGCGAACTCTAAAACCAAACACAATTCATACACAAGTTAGTACAATTTAGTTCATCAATAATTAATTAAAGTTGATTGAAATTGAATAACATCAGTCATATTGATATTACAAGAAAAATAAGGCATAATATGTAGTACTAAATGTCAAAGTTAACCAAATCAACAAATTGTAATTATTGTGATCATTTTAAATAGTCAAAGAATTGATTCAACCTTTTAAATTTTTAATGCACAGTTTTACACAATGAAAATGGAAACATAATGTGCCGCTTAAAATAGCTAGATCATTATAGAAAATCTGATCAGCCTTTCCTGCTAAAGAATATTCCCCCCAAAAAAATCGATAAATGAGATGCAATTGAAGATCTTTCTCACACTATGGACCTGTTTAAAATTTGACAAAAGTTCTGAAATTTTAACTCATTGGAATAAATAGTGTATCCAGTCCATCAAATGAGATGCAATTAAAGTTTATGCCCATGACAATTCTCGCACAAACACCGAATGGTCAAATAATAGGTGTCCTCATTTTATAAAGAGCTTCAAATCAGGCCTTGGATTAACCTTGCATTAGGCAGAGATATAAAGTGGGCAGCAACAAGGGGTGGAACTAAATGGAAGGAAATGATATCTATCCCTTCTTTGACAAAGATGAAAAAGGTCCGCCTTGTTTGACAAAGATGAAAAAGGTACGCGAAGTAAAAGTGAATGTGTATCTTCCTCATCCTGGCCCACAAAAGTCTCTCCTACCAAAACATAGATGGAAAGAGGACGGACAATCGGACATAACTAGTCATCAGTGTCTTAGCTAACAATCTAATTAACCCTTATTATAATATTATTATACTCAACATAGTTCAAGTCAACTCTAAGATGTACTCCATATAATAATATTATTATACTCAATACACTTCAAGTCAACTCTAAGAAGTACTCCATTTGTCCTCAAAAGGATGTCCAAAAGTACATATTTCACACAAATTAAGAAAACTAAAGTAGAGGAAAGAAAATAAAATAAGTACGACTTTTACTCATAGTGGACCACATGTAACTATTCTTTTTCTTTTCTAAACTTAGTAGACCCCATTTAAGTATACTTTTGAGGGTAAACTAGTATTTATACATATTTTATATTTGATTTGTGTACATTTAGACATCCTTTTGTGGACAAAAAAAATTGTACTTGAAGTCGTGCTTTTGTGGACGGAGAGAGTAATTGTTATATAAGTGACTGGATCACCTCCCCTTCTCGTTGTAACAACAATATGAAGTTGCTTTCATTCCCCTTCGGTTCCTTCCACGTTTTATCAAACAAGATAATGAGGGGGTACACCACTCATTACTGGTAACTTCTCTCAAGGAATAGTCTTGTTTCCTTCCACCTACCCCTCCGCCTAAGTTCTTGATACCAACACTAACCCAAAGGTATTCTGCACTATACTCAATATTCTTCAAATTCTAGTCAACTCTAAGATGTATGAAGGGGCTTTCATTCCCCTTTGGTTCCTACGACGTTTTATCAAACAATATAATGAGGAGGTACCACTCACTACTTGTAACTTTTCTCAAGGAATAGTCTTGTTTCCTTAACCTACCCCACCCTCGTACAAACAAAGCCCTAGTTCTTGATACCAACACTAATCCTAAGGTTTTCTGCAGACAGAGAAATTTTTTTATCTGCATAATAAGCTTACAGTATATCCACTAGAATAGCCCCATACCTAGAAGATAAAGTACAAAAGGCTTGCTTTATATGGAGTTCCAAATCCAAAAATGTTGACATGTGAGTCTGTTGCAAACATTGTTCCAACTCTGTCTTAAGTTAGTCATTCAAAGTAATGCATTATATGATCACCATTAGCCCTAAGGGCATGGGCACCGTCCCTTAACTGGGTAGCGGCGGGGTGAACAATGAAAAAACATCAAAGCCTGTGAAAGGCGAGTTCATCCTCTACAAGCCACCCACTAAGAGCTCATTTTGAGTCATGTAATGACAATTCTTCAGGTAAAGTTTTCTGTTCATGTGGCTTGTAGAGGCTAAAAACTCCTACATCACAAGCTTTAATGTCTTCCCATTTAATGGTGATCATCTCCATGACTTTGATGTCTAATTTAACACAGTTGAAATAATAACTACAACCAATTTTAGTTTCAGGGCATTTGGATTTGGAACTACTTATAAAATAAATCGCTTGTACTTTATTTTTGGCTATGGGACTATTCTAGTGAACTAACTCTTGTATCAATGTATGCAGATTAAAAGTAGTATGCATGCAGAAACCTTTCGGTAGGTGTTGGTATTGAGAACAAAAAGCTACCTCCTTCTCAGAGCATTTTAACTTTGCATTTATCTTTCTGGGAATTGTTATTTTTGGCAGCAACTCCGATAAGCCAATTGTAGTTTCATAGTGTTTTACCATGTGCAACAACACTTGTACCTTGCTACGACATTAACTAAAAACAAGCTTTGGCATTTTCATATCCATTTCTTTTCCTTCCTTTCTAGATGCAACAAGAATCATCAGTACTGACTTTGAAACATGGAACAACCAAATTCGCTAAACTGAGCAGCCATTGTGATATTGATGCAAAAAGAATTATCAGTACTGACTTTGAAACATGGAATAACCAAATTCAGTAAACTGAGCAGCTATTGTGATATACAAAAACAAATGCAATACTACACATTAAATAGGGTAACAAAAAATAAAAAGCCTTTTCTTTTTTTTTTGGAAATTTTCCCTTCCCTCTTCTCAGTAGTAACTTGTTCTACCATTAAATATTGGAAAAACTCCATAGAGAAACATTGTCTATATATGTCTCTGACAGACTTAATAGGCCAAAAAATAAACTTTGAAGGAAAAAAAAAAGTGAAAACCAAATCCATACTTTCATTTCATATTAGAACATACTAATTTATTTAAAGATTTTACCTTTTGTATAATAAGCAGGTTAGATTACCCAAAGGGGGAATGAACCAGACTCACCAAACACTTCATAACATAGAAAATGGCCTTTAGCAAACTAAAAAATTCCTTTTTCCACTAAAGGACCCATTAAAGATATATAAAAAGAATCACCCACTAAATAAACAAATATAACATGAAAATACACAATATCTGAAGAAACAAACATGATGGGAATAGAAAATGGAAATGCCCACAATCTGAAAAGGAAAAAAAAAAGTCAATACAGAGAGGAAAAAAGGAAAGAGGAAAAAAAAAAAGGGGGTTTTACCTGCTAAATTGAATAGTAATTGGAGAAGAAAGAAACCCAAAATCCACTCTTTTAAAGAACCTCACAGAGAAAGAGAGCAGATTAATTGATAGAAGCTACACCAATGAATCTGAGAGAGATGAAAATGAAGTCGCTACTGGATAGAATAGAGATTAGTCTAACTACGATGATTATATATACTCGAACCCCTTTTCTCTCTAGGGTACTTTTTGTTTGCATCTGAAGAGTAACGCCTCCACTGTCTGTACTGTCACTCCAGAGCTCCGACGCGTGTAGGATGGAGCTGCTAATGCTATGCATATACATCACGGCCTTGCGGAAGCGCGTGTATTATGCGGATGGAGTTGAACGGTGGTGGTTGTCGTATACAGTGACGTTAAAAACGTAACGTATTAAGCGTCGCTCAGGCATTCAAAATAATATGATGCTTTTGAAATTTTAGATACTTCCAAAATTAATGACGGAACAAATTCTAAATTTTTAATTTTTTAAAATTTAATATAATAGTTAATATTTTTTTTTACTTTATTCATTCGGCTACTCATTCAATTATTCAGTCAAAAAAATCTGACTTAGTCATTCAACTCAATCATCGGACCGATTCAGCCATTCAAACTATTTTTTTCCAAAACAAACGTATTGAATGGCTGACCGTTTCAACCATTCAAATATATTCAGTTCTAAACAAACAGTCCCTAACATTGACAAACTTTTCTACTCACCTTACTTAATACTAGTTCGAGTCATTAAAATGATAAAAAGTATCCCCATATAGAAAAGAAGAATTTTTAATATATACATGAAAAAAATGCAAAACCAATTTGATCAAGAACATTGTAGTGCACTCTTGGTTTGAAACTTTTGGAATTTAAACCTACTTAAAATGGTGTTTATTTAGCAGGCTATTCTAAACACGCTTTTTCTAATTCACAAATGAAACTTTTAAGCTCTAAATGCATTGTACCATTTTGATGCAATGAGTTTGAAACTTAAAAGTCATCTAATTTCATTTTCTCAACGTCCCAAACGCACTTAGTCAACAACTAAAATTCTAGTTAGTCACCAACCTTATCAGTTCATCTCTGAAAAATGTGAATAAATTCTAGTTGGCTCATCTCTGAAAAGTCCATCTGCTGACAAGATTTTGTAGTAAAATGCTCAAACTTTCAATCTAGTTGGTTCATCTCTAAAGAGTTCATCGACGCTGCCGGTAAGATTTTGTATTAAAATCCTGGAACTTATCGTCAGATGGATGCTAACCATTATTCTTAGTGGATCTTGCAACGATACCCTTAACTTACTCTTTAGAGTCAATCCCCGATATTAAATATTTTTTTTTAACTAATTCCACCTTGATGGTAGAATATAAGAATAAGGTTATACACAAACCATTGAGAACCTAATAACTTTGTGAGCAAGGCAACTAATATTTAAAAATAATGCTACTATCACATAATTTTGAATCACATAATATTTACATACACACACACGTGTACTGTGGGCCCTGCATATCACGCAGGGCCCGCAAATATGTATGTGCGTGTAAACTTTGTGTGATCCAAATTATGTGATAGTAGCATTGCTCATTTTCATTTTCATTTTATTTTTTCGATTGTCTTTTATATACTTAATATTTTCCTATTTTATTTTGTGTTCATTATATGTTTTAGTACTTCCCAGATCTTTTACTTTATTTGTTTATTTTCAATGAATAATTGTCTATTTATGGATAGGGCGTAAAATCACTCAAACACATATAATATATGAAGTCGCAAGGTATATCATTTCCTCTAAAAAAAAAAAGAAGGTGATTTCCTACTGATGAGAAATGAGCCAAATGCAACTGGTCTGATCCCAACTTTTAAGCCAGGAAGAACACATCTATTTATTCTGACCATAAAAGATATGCATGCAAACGAGTGCTATAACATTTGATGACTAGATTTATGCACAGCCATCAGCAAAAGTTCTATATCCCCATCAGCAAAATTTAACCACAAGATGAATGTATACACCAGAAATTTCCAGATCACAAGTTCATTAATGAAAATCTACAAAGCAAATGAGTTGCTACTTCCCATCGAAAAGTGGGTCTGCCAATGCTAATCTAATCAGGATCCAGAAATATGATTTGAAGAAACAGATTTATAGCCTTTGATGAATCTCCATTTTGAGTATAGCTGCCAATAAATGTACTCAACCAGCACTGTCTAAATCTCCCCATGCCGTAAAAGACATTCAGTAGAAGTCAGCGACTCACATTTTACATGTGATGCAATAACGGCGTTGCCCGCTAGTTCAACAAACTGACACCCATACAGAAAGAGTAACAGTAAAAAGGTTTCTTATTTATCACCATCATCATAATCATCACTATCCAATAATTGCAGTTTCATACCTTTGAGATCCTTAGTTACAGCATCCCCAAGTTGATCTTATTTCACTATGAATTAAACTCTTGAAGGGTGGGTTTCTTTCTTTTTCACTAAACAAACAACGGACGAGGGCTTGAGCATGTAAAAAAACAAGAATATGACTGCAACATGAAGTCGACCAATGTTGATGATGGAACTATTTTTGAGAAGCAGAAGAGGGAGTGAAATGTGATTATTGTGGTAAAGTTGTGAGAGCCAGAAGCCACTCTGAGCGACGCTTCGGAGGTAGAAGGAAATATGGAACTCAGTAGAAGTTTACAAAACTGCGAATGAATTGATGAGAGATGGGGATGACGAATCTCAACAAGGATACGTTAGGGACAGTAAAATCATTACAAAATTCATATATAATCATGCTTTTGGTCTGAAACTTCTAAGGAATCATACGCATGGATGCGACCTAGTTAAGTCGTCCAAAAGTAAGTATGCGGCGCCCTTTGTGACCCTAGAGAATATCTTGATAGAAAAGGATAGTTTAGACAAAATGTTCACCTCATCCGATTGGAATACATCCACTTGGGCTTCTAGAGAAGAGGGGGAAAAACTGACCGACCTAGTGACATATTGCTCTTTCTGGACTGATGTCAAGAAGGTCATGAATGCACCTATCACCCTGGTGCGTGTTTTGGATTAATTAATGTGGGGATGACCAAGAACTAGGTTATACATGTGAAGTGTGAGGTTATCCATTCTGGGAAGTGATGGATAACTCTTCGAAAAATTACCTCCATAGTCCTCCTCATGCTAGAGGTTACGTTTTGAGCCCGAGGACTCTTCTATTCAACTAACTTCTTCCATGACCTAGAAGTTGTCAGTGGTATGTTGTGCTGCATCGTATGCTTGATGAATATCAAAAGGCCAAAGGTGATTTCCAACCCAGCTATCTAATGTTCCTCCAAGAGAAAGGTGTAACAACTAAAATCTTCCTCACCCCATAGGTGTCTCTGGACAAATAAATCTTGACATACCGAATCATCTGATAACCCAATACCACAGAACTTCAAGGAATCAGGCTTGTACCAGAAAATATTTTCAACACTTGAGTTGCTTCTCCCATAAGAACAAAATTCCCGTGTGGCGCCAATTAGCGCATTATCTGCAATTCTTTTGGCTTGTGCATTTCTGAAAAGAAGCAATTAACATAAAAAAGGGCACAATAAAAAAGTGATGTGGTATAAGATACATGCATAAAATGAAGCAAAGATCTACTACTACCTTTTTGGTAAGTAATTGCAGCAAAAATCTAAAGATTAATAAGTAAACTATTATATCAATTCTCAGATAAAGCTTAGTTCAAGGCTTATTCAAAATAGCGGGCAGACTAATGAAAGTCTAATCTTGGCCGCACGATTCCTATTTGGATTGTGGATCAAAATGGTCCCAGGCCAGCGCTGTCCCTGGGTCAGCTCATATATATATGAAGACTAGCTTTAAAAAAATTCCTGAAGAGTGGATATACATTGCAATGATACTAAACACGTAAAATGAAACATGTGCAGAACCCTAACATGTAAGAAAATTAAGTTTCAGAAAATATAAAAAATATATTAACCTAGTTTAGCAAAAGAGGACAAACTGAACATGCTGAAATTTTGTAAAATCTCGAATAAACAACCACGACAAAAACCTCAAATTTACAAACAATTAACCTATGGTGGTCATTTTTACCATATATCTCCCCGTGTATTAAATCACATAGATGTGTGAAGGGGGGGGGTGCAGATGGAAGTGGTCACAGTGAAAGAATGTGAGTGCTTATCAGAGAGAGATTAACATGAATTGGCAGTTTACACTAGCACTGGTCCTTCACTACATTGGTAAAATGGTAGACATGAGAAGAAGCCTCACACAGAAGAGGGAGTAGTGAGTAGACTAGGTGACGCGCTTGATGCCATGGTGGATTATGCTAAAGGCATTTACATAGATGGTCATGTTTGCTGCAAAGATTCGGGTTTAAGAATTTGGGTTCAACATTTGCGGATATGACGGTTCAGCAAATCTCAGAAAATGACAATTAAGGAATTCGGCGCATATTTAAATTTAATAACTTTTTAAATTACATATATGTAAATAAGAATTTTTATACCAATAAATTTCCTAGATGGTATTAGCAATATTTTCAATTTTTATTATTTTAAAAAATACGAAAGAATCGAGAAGAATCCAGGAATATGAATTCGAGGATTCGCTGATCTACTAAAGAATCTTTGCTTCGTAGGTTTGCAGAGCTCTAGATTTGGGAGGCTGTCAAATAATGTAGAATAAATAGGAGGAAGAAGAAAATGTCAAGGGAAAAGAAACACCACCATAGTAGACTTAATTACGTACTTATAGTGGACGAATCAAAAATAAAAAACAGTATGTCATAAGTATCTGCGACGCTTATAGCCCGAATTGTCACAAATACATGACTTATTTGGGACATACATCTTTGCGAGGGTTGCAACAGTCTAGCACAAAGCTTAGTAGCGATACTTTAAGGAAAAGGACAACAGTGTAGTTTCTCTGGAAAAGAAGTTTAAACGATCAACGATGAAAAAAAGGTAAAATAAAATAAAATAACAGACTATAAAAAAACACAATTCTCTAGCAGACATATCAAAAGAAAGAACTACGAGTTTTTGGGATTGAACTAAATATTTATCTCCTTTGCTGTTCTTTTAATCCCCGTTTAAGTAACTAAACTGAACCTTGCTAGTGTTACTTAAAGATGGATGAGACACAAGAGTTTCTTTAATAAGTTAAATCAACTTTTAGTTGAGGTTAAAGGCAAAGATTATGATTTACATTTCGTCTCCTCGTGATTCTTTTTTTTTCATTATGTTAAATATCTCTTTGGCCAAATAGAAATCATCTTATGTTATGTATCGCTTTAATTGCCAACTAGTTGATTAAACATACAATTTGCACATACACAATGTCATTCACAAAAATAGGCATATATGGATCTGAAGTGCTTATTGCAATTATTTTTTGAGCTTTAACTATAAGTTCTAAATATAATTCTATCGTGTTAAATTATATAATTTTTCCTCGGGAAAGGTGAAACTCTCAGGCCCCAACAACATGTGGCATTAAGTGAAGTTTGAGATTACATTCATCCTCCACAAGAACTCCTCTTACGAGTTACGACTTGAATACTTATCTCTTATGAAAGAGAGCAAGATTATTTTGAACATCTTTTCTGATAAGTAATAATTTTGAAGATCTTTCACTACATATTTTTACAATATGTATTCTTTTTTGGTTGTGTTTATCTGTTAGTCAAGATCTAGATTTTATTCTCTTAATGAAGCATGGATTAGATGGGTGGGATGAATATGGAAAACGTCACCATGCTAAAATAATCTCTAGAAAAGTAGGAAACGGGCATGTTAAAAGACTCCTTAATAGAAACATACATATACACTATACTTCTTATATATGAAGTTAAATTTATTCATAAAATTGAAACTATCATATGACAGTATATATTTAAATTACAGACCATAATAATCAATAATTAAATGTCGTGAATAAAGAAAGCAAGTATAAATGCACACAAGAAAAAAGATGGACATGAAACTACTAATGTACATGTATGCAATATCACTACGATAATTACTCTTTCTATCCCGTACCAATTACTGTAATTGGTTTTCGCGTGTCATGTTTTGTTTCCATAAAATATATCTTTTCTTTCTTTTTATGCTTCACTATATAACTTTCAAACAAAATCATGACTTGAGTTTTTTGGAGAAATTAGGTGATCGCTCAGTAAACTAGAAAATTTATTGCTTTCTCTCAATATACGTTCAGAGTTCAATGACTGGTTAAAAACACTCCCTCCAATTTCTAATATTTAAGTGAAGTCCTAAAATTTAATTTCATATGGTTAATCATCAATGCCACACAATATAAATTACCACCTTCAATTCATCCCACAATTTTCTTTGCTCAATCTATAATGCTTATATTTTGTCCCTCTTGTTGTAGTTTTTACTCTCCCTCAAACTTGAGAGAGCAGCCCAAGACCAGACTAGGTATACTCTGACTAGGATCCCTTCTTTTCTTGATGACACAACTCCTTACTTAAATTTAGGCTTGAATAATAAGTTAATTTACTCGGACTCACACTTCTTTTCTTGAAAATAAATAAATTATAAGATGAGAGAGAATATAAGGAGGTATCTAAAAACACTTAATTCACCTCTTTCTTTAGTTTCCCTTCTTCTTTTTTTCTTTTTTTTTGGGGGGCGGGGAATAGGATGAATTGAGAGAGTATTTTATAAATACATAATTATCTTGAATATATTAACCATTACTCTAGTTAATTCCTTTCCTTTTGGATGTCCCGACGGTAAGTTTTTTAGTTTTCGGCTTATCTCAGTTTTACCAATTTGTGCTTTATTTCAGACTACTCTTTAGATAGCGTTTAAAAAGAGAAGGATGAAAATGAAAGTGGGACAAAAGGGAGTATAGTTAAAATGTTGAATTATAAACTCATTCATTCATCTCAGTAACTAAAAGTGATCAAGAAGCAGAATTTTTTTTGGCAAGTTGACTCTCATACATAGAAGAAGGGTATTCTTTGCCTTTTATAGGATAACCATGTTACAACAAACATTTATGGCTACAGAACTGTACTACAATAATTTATATCTTAAACAAATATTCAATTAAACATTTATTACATTTTATTATAAGTGCAATTACAGCAATACTTTAATGCAAACAACACTTCCTGACTTCTTAAATATTCCACTCTTGAGCAAACTATCAACACAAGGTACCATACACATTGATATTATCCTTGATCTTTTCTTCTGATAGATCAGTCCTCATAGAAATTGGTTTCCACCACACTCGAGGAGACAAGTTCTTCCGACTATTTCTAGGTGCCAAGTTGATACAAAGTCGGCAAGTCCCACCTACTTTGTTAAAAATTTAAAAGAGACAAATCTATGTAATCAAACTAAGTTTGTGAAATAGTCCCCTAGAATATATATATCCTAACTTATTTTCTCTCTGGAATTTTGTAGTTGGGTGACAGTATCCGGTCAATATGATTTTTCGATGATTAGAATAATTAATGCACCATCTTAACATAATTAAATTTGCAGCAGTTTATTTGTTATTATCTTAATAATCATACTATCACTGATTTTCCATTTCTCTCCTTAAACATCATTTTAAGTGAAATTTAAGTAAACTAATGTCAAGTATATGAACTATCTAGAATCATAATATTCAGCAGTTCAAGTCACGAATAAGGTTGAAGTTTTTCCTGTTATAGTCCTTGAACTTTAGGCCCTTATTCAGTATACAAACTCAATTAAAAATTTCTGGTGCAAAACTGAATTTGGCAGCAAGAGAGAAGTCAATTAGGGGTTGGTTGATTGTTCTCGGAGTTGTGGCTAACTATGAGGGGGTTTATGACTACTAAGGATTAAGGAATAGGAAAAGTCTTAGGGTTACTTGAATAAGGACATAAAATGGTAAATGTTCGGGGGCTGTTTAGGCACTGTGAACATTACTTGTGAATTTATTAATTGCTGGTGAACGTACGGCTTTTAGCATTATGGGGATGATTGGTTCTAGGCGTCACATTTAGTTTCCTAAGGCATCACACCTAGAGTCATTGAGCACCACACCAAGATAAAGGTATTTTCTGCATTCACTCCAAATCAAATCATCACATATAATTTGCATCAGCCCAATATCCACATAAATTTCCCCTTCGAATATGATCTCTATTAGACCTGTTATGGACTGCGACAGTTAGGCCCTCAAGTAACTTCATTTTTTAACCAAACCTTCCTACAAATTTGGTATGCACATTGGTATTCCAACTCTGAGATCAAGGCTCCCCCTTTTAAAATGACGTGATCATACACATTTATAATCCATTTTTACACACAAAATTTAAAACAATGTGCATTTATAAAGAGTAGTAGTAATAATAATAATAAATATAGCTACTTCAGGGCCAGTAGATACCTAAAATAATTTACAAAAGTTTGACAGGGTAAATTTCAAGTTTTACTTAGCATTTTAACCCAATATAAGTACTATCATCAGTGAACTGAGACAGTGTGTACTTCATTATGCAAGGTTTGACTGAATATTGGACTAGGAAGCTAAAAAATTTAGCTACTATTCTTTGAATTGGCCATTTTGACCCTAATTTTGTAGTCTCTTTCATCATTATACTTGCATTGCTTAGTAAAAGACCTTGTACTAACACACATTCTTCTTTTGAATGTCTCTAATAATGGAATATGCAATATATCTAGCATAATAAATTGCAAATCAATAATGAAAAAAGTAGTAAATAGAGATCTCGGGTTCATTCACAATTTAAGACTACATCTTAGAGAAATAAACAAACAGTAAATACTACCTTAAAGAGAAGCTTGTGCACCATCGGTTGTCATCCATTTCCATTTCTTTCCTTCTGAATCTGTACTTATTTGGGCTCCGCTTCTGGACAAACACTAGAGGGTCCTTCACCATTAATGTTACTTCCACCAGTAGTTGTAGATCCGCCATCCAAGTCTATCCATGTCATGTTAATATGTCATCATTTGGAGATATCACCTCTTGTGCCCTTTCCACTATCCAGTCATCCACTGGGTCAATTTCACCAGCTCAGTTATTTTTAATTACTCCAGACTCAAAAATTCGTAATTCCATATTATAATGCAGAAATGTCAAGTCACAGACTTTGTTGCTCCAAACGATTCCTCCCTTCAGTGAGAAGTTTCTGTTCCAGACTCCTATTGAGTGCATATCTTGAAGCACCATCACAAGTTTCGCTTGAAATTAGAATGGCAAGTTTCTGTAATTCTGGGCAGTTTCTTCCATATGTGGACCAATCAATTGCTGAATGTAAAGTTTACGAGTATTTTACACATAACTTGAAGAAAATTTAAAATATCTGAAGACAAACAAAAAAAGAGCAGACAAGTCTCTAACCTGGAGAAAAATTAGATTATTGGGTGACTGGTACTTCCATCAAGAAAATCACCTTTGGCCTTTTGATACTCACCAAACTGTACCAACTCTCGAACATGCCTACCTTCAGTCAAACAAACGATGCAGCAGAACATACCACTGACAACTTCTAGGTCAGGAAAGAAGCCAGTTGAATAGAAGAGACGCGAGTTCAAAAAAAGTAACCTCCAACATGAAGAGGACTATGGAGGTAAGTGTTCCAAAAATTATCTATCACTTCCCAGAATCACATGTATTGGGACTTCTTATTTTTTGAATCCATGTTTAATTTTTTCCTTTTGGTTGGTCTAATATTTCATATACAATACCTAGATTTTGGTTATCCCCCTCATTAATTAAATCCAAAACGCACACCAGGAGATAGTTGCAGTCAAAACCTTCTTGACATCACTCTAGAAAGAGCAATATGTCACTAGGTCAGTCACTCTTTTCCCTTCTTCTGTAAAAACCCAAGTACATGTATTCCAGTCGGATGAGGAGAATATTTTATCTAAACTATCCTTTTCTAACAAGATATTCTCTAGGGTTCCAGAGGACGCCGTAGACCTACTTTTAGACAGCTTAACTAGGTCACATCCATGTGTATGATTCTTCGAAGTTTCAAAACAAAAGCATGATTTTAAATGAATTTTGCAATGGTTTTGGCTTTCGCTAATGTATCCTTAATTACATTCGTCATCCCCATCTCCTAACATTATTTCTATACATTGGAATGCACTCACTGTCCAAAAGATTGCCCGGGTTTTGTCCATCATTGTTAAAAGTTACATGATCGCAATCATTAACTGTGACTTCATTTGCAGCCATATCCTTTGTTGTACAAATGCACAAAATCTAAAACAAAAAAACATCATACACGAGTTAGTCCAGTTCAGTTCATCCATAGTTCATTTAAGTTTATTGGAGAGCAGCATCAGTCATAACGATAAGACAAAAGAAAACACGACATAATATGTAGTCAAATAATTTCAAAGAAAAGTAAATCAACAAAATTTTAATCACAACTTTCATTAACACTTTTACGTAGTCACAGTATTGATTCAACCTTTAACTGCATTGTTGTTTACTATGAAACATATCTGCCTATTAATATAACTAGACCGCTGACCATTATAGAAAATAATTGCCAGCCTTTCCTGCTTATGAATATCCGACACAACTGACAAATGAGATCTTTTTCAAACTGCGGAGCTGTTTATAATTTGACTATAGTTCTGAACTTTAACTCATTGTAATAAGTATTGTGTATCCAGTCGTCAATAAGCTTTATAAAAGAACATGGCTCATGAAGAAAAGAACATCAAACAACCTATATTATGATTTCTGAATTTCTGATGCATATAAATTGCTACTGTTTCCATATCATTCAATTAGGTTATTTAGAGAAGAAGGCTCAAGAAGATAAGAGAATAAATCACTAGCAGTGACATCCCAAAAACAACATAGAAATTTTATGGAAGCTATAATGTGAAGAAAAACCAAATGCAGAAATCAACAACTTTCTATAAGCACCGTAAAATGTTTTAATTACTCCCATAAGTATTCTCATATCATATTTTACTTGGTTTCTAATCATGTGACGATAATATTTATATGCTTCTATAACACTAGTCATCAGGGTCCTTAAAATTCACAATTGACATAACACTAGTCCTTTTTTCTTCCTTTCTAGATGCAAAAACGATTATCTCTACTGACTTTGAAACTTGAAACAACTAAATTCAATAGGTGGAGCAGCAATTACGATAAGTCCATAGACAACTGCAATACTACACATAAAATAGGGTGAAAAAAAATTGAAAATTTTCTCAGATGACAATTATTAGAAGTCATTTAAAGCTAGTGATAGACATATCTAGACACAATTTTTTCCAAGACTTTTTCCCAACAATAAAGTTAAGTTCTAACATTAAAGGGATAAATCAACTTTTGGTATCTGTACTGGGACACGACTTACAATTTGGTACCCGAAGTGAAAAAAGTTACAAACTGGTGATTGTACTCGAAAAATGTTACACTCCGTTAAATAGTAGGGTTTCATCCTTATTCTGTTTGAAAATTTGACAGGTCAGATGCAAAGGATGATATGGCGATGACTGGACAACAAAGTGGCAGTTAGTATGCGACGTGGCAGTGATGATGTGGATTTGGAGGAAAATTTTATGAAAAAAATGGGAAAAAAAAATATTTTAAAGTATAATATAAATTTTAAAAATTAGCCAAAAAAACAAGAAAATAAATAAAAAATATATTTAATTATTTTTGTAATTAATATCAAATAATTTTTTATTTATAAGTAAGCCATTTATAAAACATAAAAACTAAAAATTTCCTAATTATTTAGTTATTTTTTTATATAATTAATAACAAATATAATTGAAAAATATATTTAATTATTTTTTTATTAATACCAAATAAATTTTTATTTAATTCTTTACAAATAATAATAAAAATTAGAAAATTTTGTCAAAAAATAATAAAATAAATGAAAAATATATTTTATTATTTTTGTAATTAATATCAAATAAATTTTTGCTTAATTATTTACTCGCATTAACGTTTTAGGAGAAAATACAAAAATTAAGAAGTACAATTAATAGTTTGTCAAAACTCAGAATGATCAAAATAGTTATAAAATTATAATATAATTTTTAAAAAATTATTAAAAGCGAATAAGTATTGGATGGAAGGATAATACGAGAAATTAAGAGGAATAAATTTCACTCAAACGCAACAATTTTCAGGTTTTGAGTTTGATCGGCAAAACCAAAAATCCCTTAGTCCAAATTACGGTGAGATCTTTCTTTTTCCCCTAAAAAGAAAGTTCTCCGATCATGTTCTTAAGGTCGCCTTTCTCTCTCCTCCTTCTCGTCGCCCCCATCATCATCATCATCATCATCATCATCACAGCCTCTTGCCCTTTCAATTGCTTTAGGGCTGACTCGGTCTGCGGCAGTGGACGGCGTGACCTACTGGTGCGGCTGTCCTGATGCGCATTGCGCGGGGACTAGTGTTGCGAAGTTAGGGGGTTGCGATGGGAACAATAGCTCGGTTTCGGGTCAGGCGCTCCTCTTAATTAACATTGTGTGGCTTATTCTTCTTTGCCGACCATTGCATATGACCCGAATTTTTTGTATTCGTCGGGGTTGGAAGGGACTAGGGTTAGGTATTCAGCGGGGATGATTTGGTAGGTGTCGATGTTGTCGCCGACAACGTAGCAGACGCCGTGGAATGTAGTGGATGGGGTAGTGGAGGTGGAGGTGGAGCATGGGCGGAGGAGGGTGGTCAGCGATCGTGGATTTGGGGGTGGGATAGGTTGGGAAATGAGGGATTTGAAGGAGGGGTGTTTTTGGGTGTTATCTGTAGTGAATTTGATGAGGTTTGAGGAGATAGAAGAAACAGAGGATGAGTGGCGGTGGTGATTGGTGGAGGAAGAGAAGGAGATGCCGGAATGGAGAGATGAAGCCGCCACTGATGACAGAAAGAGCTCAAGAGTTTACTTACTTTTGATCCAGTTACATTTAAATATATTTTTTATTTATTTTCTTATTTTTTTGGTAAACTTTTTTAGTTTATACTATTATCCACGTCAGATGAGTAAGTCACGTCAGAATTTTCCATCGACTCCGTTATTCAATTTTAACGATTATTTAAAAATTGGAAAGTACAAGCACCAGATCACAACATTTTTCGAGTACAATCACCAGTTTGTAACTTTTTTCACTTCGGGTATCAAGTTGTAAGTTGTGTCCCAGTACAGGTACCAAAAGTTGATTTATCCCTAACATTAAATATTAGAAAACATTCTCTATATATATGCGACAAGCCTAAATAGGCATAACATAAAATAATAAAGCAAAAAATCCAAATGGGACTCTGATTTTGGAACATACTAACTAAAAGATTTTAACTTTTTCAATCATAAGCAGATTAGAAAACCAAAAGGGGGAAGGGGACCACACAATTTATAATAGAGAAAATTCCCTCTTTGCAAGACAAAAGTATATTATTATTTTTTTCTCCACAAAGGATCAAATAAATAAACAAATATAAACATGCAGTAGCGAATATACACAGAATCTGAAGAACTAAACTTGCAGGGGAGCAGAAAATAGAGACTATATGCAGAAAACTAGAACAAGTGAATAAACAACAATCTGAAAAATAAATCATACGCCCAGGGAGTTGAGATTGGAATATACACACAATCTGAAAACAAAAGGGGAGGGTTTACCTGATAAATTGAGTGCTGATCGGAGAAAAAGAAACCCTAAAACCCACCCTTCAAGAACCTCACAAGGAAATAGCAGAACAACTGAATGAAGCTACAACAAAGAATCTCAAATGAACCCAATGCATAGAGATTGAAGATGGTGATATACTCGAAGCTCTATTTCTCTCTCTCTCTTCTTTCTCTCTCTAGATAAATTTATATATATAAAGGTGTAGAGATTACACAGAGTGTAACGCTTCCTTCTCCACTATCCTTACTGTGTCACTCCACAACTCCTACGCGTGGAGTTGCCATTTATATGCTCTCGGATCACGCGCTTGAGGGAGGTGCGTGCATTTTGGATTTTATTTTATAAATTCTTATTGGATTGTGTAATTAAATTATTATTTTTTATTTAATAATTGAATCAATTAGTATATTATATTTTTATTTTAATAACAATAACAATAACAATTATATTATCTAAATAATGATTAAATCTCATTTATACTTAAAACTATTATACTTTTATTTTAATAATAACAGCAAATTTAATTTAAGTAGATAATTTTTATGATAGTTTTTTTTGTAGTCAAATTATTTTATCTAAAAGGAAATATAATTTTACTTAAATTTGTATTATTGTATATTTAATAAAAAAACCCAATCAATAACAAAAAAAAACACACTCATAGAACAGAAGCTTTCAATTATAATTGTTCCCGTCATAAATTGATAATATTACATATTTCATGACAAATAAAAATTTATGTTTTAAAAATTACTTCATCTTAAATATGATATCATCATTTCTAATAAAATGAAAAGGCAAAAGAGTAAAATAGCACATCAAAATAATAAATTACACAATCAAATTACATTACAATCACTAACTTTAGTAATTTTTTTTAGTTTTTATTGTTAAATTATAATGTTATATTATATTTATATCTTTTTAATTTTATAAAATAATTTAAATAATTACAAAATAATTTTATTTTTACCCGTTATCACACAAATTTTAATTAAAAAATAATAATAATTTAATCATCTAACCTAATTAAAGTGGAGTTCTAAAACTTTAGCCAAGTGGATGAGATACTTATGGTTGGCCAAAAGAATCTCAAAAAATGAATTATACTACAGAACCCCTGCAAGCTGGACACCTGCAATGGGGTCACCAGCAGCATTTAAACATATCTTCTCTTCTTCTTCTTCTTCATCTTCATCTTCTTCCTTGGGAATAGTGATTTGCAGTCCATCTCAAACTTTCCTAAAACCACCAAATTTCCCGCTTGCAAACCCCTCTTCTCCTGAAAACCTTTGGCACTCCATTTATCAAACACACAAATCACCATCTTCTTAAAACCCCAATCACAATAACCAGAGCTACCCTTGATGAAAAAGACCAAAATATCACTACCCCTGTTCCTGTTCAGGAAGAAAAAGAAGAGCCCAATGAGGTATGTGTTGTTATTTCTTTTGGTATACTCATATGACCAATTCACAACCACCCCTTTTACTGGTTAACGTTTTTATCTTGTAAGAGTATATAACTTGATTTTTCACTTAACTTAACTAGAATAGTCTAATAAATAATTTGTTATATCTTTTATTTGCTCACAATTTACAGCCACCCATTTTTCTGGTTAAAGTTTTTATTTGTAGGAGTATATAACTTGATTTTTCATTTAATTAATCATACTATGTATCATATTATATTCTGCAACCAGTTTGACTAGCAATCTGAATTGGGTATTTTTTTGGGGGCTATTAGTTAATTGAGAATTATGAATTGTTTAGATATAGATATTTTCTTCAATTTCTTGAGATTAGTAAATAGATTCATAAAAGAACTGAATTGTGTGTGCTATAGTGTTTTGTAACCAGCTTGATTGCTAATTTGAGGCTATTATACATTATTAGATTTACAATGTCTTCTGTAAATAAGTTTGGATGGTGCTTAATGAGTCAGATACCTTGATTGTGGTTGGATGGTGCTTGAAAATAGAAGAAGTCTTGATTGTGTAGTTCACCTTTTTTTGATAATGTGATAAATATGGCATTGGTTTTCGAATTTCTTGTTTGATATTTATGCTATTTTTTGGAGCCATTTTATTGAATTGTCTTGTTTGGTTGCATAGGAAGTTCAGAGAAGTGTGGAAGTGCTCAAGAAAGCGGCAAAGACGAGAAAGGTTGCCGCTGAGGAGATTCTGTCGGCTTTCTCTGTGCTTGAAAAGGCGAAACTTGATCCCTCGGGATTTCTTGAGACTCTTGGTGGATCAAAATCCCCCGGAAGAACTTGGATGCTAGTTTTCACTGCCGAGGTTAGAGTTCATTTCATTTCTTAGTCTGCCTCTTTCGTCATAATCTTATCTAATGCATTTTGTTTTAATCTCCTCTGATGCTCTTATTGATTAATGTCTTCTTTGGTAGAAACAATTAAAGGGTGGCAAATACTTCCCCATTACTGCAGTTCAGAGGTTTGATGCAGTTGTAAGCTTTCTCAAGTCTTTATATATGTTTGACTTGTCAAAAAGTAAAAACTCTACGTCCAAAAAAATTTGAAACATTATTAGTTGTTTATGAGAATTTTTTGAATCAATTTCATGGAAGAAAAACTCCGGTGGCTTTAAAATGGGAGCACATAACATTGTGATATTCTCGAGGAAAACCTGATGTATAATGATTGGCCATCTTTTAACATACTCTTTGTTTGGCAACCCAATTCCAATTTTCGGAATTGGAACTGAAAGCACATTTCTCTAACCCATGGAACTGAAATTTAGTTAAAACTTGGTGCTCAATTCCAATTCCAGGGTTAGGAATTGAGCTGCCAAACATAGTTTTAGATATATTCTAGTTTGGGAGGAAATAGGATTATATGTACTTGGCTTGTCAGGGAAAGAGGATTGAAAATGGAGTCTATCTAGGACCTCTTGGATGGTTAACTTTTGAAGGCAGATTATCATGGAAGAAGAGAATACTTTCGTTTATATTTGAGCGTATTCGGATAAAAGTCGGACCATTCAATCCATTTGACATAAATATCAAGGGAAAAGATGAAAGTGAACCGAGCACCAAGAATCCATTCTTCATCTGGTTTTACAGCGACGAGGAAATTGCTGTTGCTCGAGGCAGAAGTGGAGGGACTGCTTTTTGGTGCCGCTGTCGTCAGGTCTTGAGTTATTGACTTGATTAGAAGTCTTAAATTATATAGTTGCAAATTGATACTCATTCATAGAAATCCTATTGTATACTCTTACTATATTATGGTGAATGTAGTAAATCATTTTTAAGTAGTTTAGATTCTGAACATAAATTGTGTTTATGAATATATCAACTTTTGAAGAGATTCAACTTATGTACTGCTTGAATTTTCTGTAAAAATTATGATAGTGAAACTGATGTGGCTTAAAGGAAGGACTATGGAGACTGGTTACATAGAGTTAATTTCAAACTAAACAAAGGACAAAAAAGGAAGAGAAAAATGAGGAGTTGGTTTCTTCAACTCTCAACATACTCTAGAGGAGAACCAACTTTCAACTCAAAAAGTTCCAAGGAGAAATCGGTGAAAGAATAGAATAGAGAAGGGAATAGAGAGTGGAATGATTCATTCTATTCCAACTGGTATGAATCATTCCATACCCTTCCCCCGTAAATAAACAGAATGATTCGTTCCATTCCAATAGAACAACTAAACATATTTTTAGCATTCCATAAGAAAGAGTTATTCTATTTCTACCTTTATTCTTACAATCCAAACGTAAGATAGAGTCCACGGGATCTACATTTGGGTAGATTATATAGTTTCATGATGCTTAGAAAGCAATATCAAATTCAAGTTCTGTATCATTTTCGGAGTCCCAATCCCTAGATGCTCAAAGCCACAAGCATATTAAACTCAAAGTTGTCTAGCAATGATTTAAGCAGTCAAGTGAGAGATACTGGGGGCAAAAAGTGTAAAAGTACAATCATTTCTTTATATATATCAAGGAGAATATAACACCATACCCCTTGTAATAAAAGGGCAGCCTTTGCTACAACACTTCTCAAGTCCATCTCTAGACTCAAATTACATACAGAATCAGATGTTAGAATTTTATTGTCAAAATCATGAATCAACTATTTTCAGGGAAAAAATAATTAATATAAGCAACTTCTTTAAAAATGTTAAACTTTAACGAGCTATTATAAATTTCCCAGCAGAGTATTTCACTTTCTTTACATATAATTTGTGCGCCGATCACTTCGGTCCTGAGATATATTGTTCACCCATCCCTTCAATAGACTGCAAGCGAAGGTAACTGGATATGTAAATAGAATTGGCAAGAGAAAGAAGTACTAGGGAGTAATATATACAACATTCAGCAAACTCCATCTCATACCTGAGTAAAGGAAATCATGCATCCTCCAAGAAGATGGCCATATGCTTGCATATACATGTGTATGAAATACATTATTTTTCTTCAGGTGCATGGAATTCAAGATCCAGTTTCCTCTTTAGACGTGATTTGTCCGCACTACAAGAAGTAAATGGAACCACAAAAAAATAAAGACAAAAATATATTGACATGAAAATGAATCTGGTGTTCACGCAGACTAAATCTTGCACTTTCGATGTCAATACCCAATCAGATGTATTTTTGCATATCTGACTTCCTAATTAACAAATTTCAGACAATATTGTTGGACTAATACGCACCTTCTAAATTGACAAACGTATCCACTATCCAAGAGATCCTAGCAACATTCATAGCCTATAGCCCAAGGTTGTGATTACCACCAAAATTTGAAAACCATAAATAAATTGCATTCCCTAAATCATATCAAATTGCATTTGCATGAGTTTCTTTTAGGTGTACCTACTTTAGAATTCTGATATAATTGCAATAGATTTGGAAAATTTAACTGTTCCCTTAATTATTTAGGCTGGCTTTGCCGCCTATTGTTGTAAACTTCTGTTATTTCCAGTAGTACCATCTGCCATTCTGCCTTAAGTGGATTACCTAAGACGTGGTGGCCGGTGCGGACCGATTTGTCATTATTATATTGTTGAAACATCTGTCTAAATGGCATTACCTAGAATTGATGAGAACACATTTCTTATTAATACTTTGCAGATGTTGCCCTACACAGACTATTATCAAATGCCTAGGGAAGATCGTTTGCAATTGTTTACATATACATGTTCATTATAAGTATAATAATATTTACATACACATTAATGATTACTTGTCTTTTAATGAAACGACTTTGGCATTAATATAAGCACTCACATATTTACATAATAGTATTTTATCATCACTTAGGATGGTGGCCTAGTGGTAGGTCATGGCTTCTAGTCCTAACATGCTCCGCTATTCTCAAGTACGTATACTACGTTTGGATTGAATGAATGGAATTAGTGAAGGAATGGAATTAGAGAAGCATATCACAAAATTCACAAATTTGGCAGGAATGAGAATGGAATAGAACAACCAAACACAATTTTTTTCATTACATATGAATGAGTCATTCCATTCCCACCTTCATTTCTACAATCTATATGTAGCATTAGTCTTAGCACCAGTGTTGTAATATAAGTTTGTTATTAAGGAAAATTTTGGACAAACATGTTTCTTTTTAGTCTATTTTAGAAATGGGGCTCATTTCGGGACAAACAATAAAGGAAGAATGAGATTTTCATTTTAGGATGAAGGGAGTATTTTTTAAAATTTATTTCCTACTGGGAAAACACTTTAATATTTACAGGAGTGCAAATTGATGAGATGTCTTGGCCACCATTCTCAATAAATTCTCTTACACATGGCTCAGTGTTAACGGGATATTCTATTGCTTTCATTTCAACATAAGAGTAAAACACAATTTCTTCTAACCGAAGATTATTAACTTGGCAGAAGCAGAAAAAATCAACAGTTGAAAGACCATAAATACCTACAAGTTATTAAACAGAACATAAAATTGATATTGCTTTTACCTGTTAATTGTTGGTCTGGTTGGAGGCTTCGCTCCGAAGATAGAGAAATCTAATGACATAGGAACATGTTCACTCCTCTCTCCCCCACCTTGTCTGATTTTGTTTTCATGACTATTAACCTTATCTACTTGGTTTTCATTTCCGTCAAATCCTTCACGATGTGGCGGCATCACTCTTCTCGATTTTCTGGGAGGAGACAACACAGTAGGACCATCTTGTGGATTGAAATCTGAGACCTTAGAATTGAGAGATTCCTTCTTTGGAGGAGGCCTAGGGAGGGAAGCTGGTTCAGTAGGCAGCGGTCCCGAAGAAAAATACCTTCCGGGCAAAAATAAAGATAAGTCTCGATAAACTGTGAACTATTTCAAGTTTTGGAATGAAGATACCTATGCTCTAATGCCTGCTGCGTGGAAATTCTGGATTTTGGGTCATACATGAACATCTTTGATAACAGATCTAAAGCATCATCACTAGCCATTGGAAACAATGTACGAAGAGGCTGTCCAGGAACATACTGGTATTCGACGTAATCAGGAAGGTAGATCATATCAGGCCACTGGTTGGGCTTTGGAGTACCAAAAGCCCCAAAGATCTTTCCCAATTGATCAATGTCACTGTTACCCTGAAAACATTCAAAATCAACCAGATTATAGTTTTGGGTATAGATACTATAGTTTCTTAGAACATGGATATCATTATCAGGCAAGAAAACTACATGGAAAAACAAACATATATCGAGCAGGTAAATTTGATAACTGCAGTCATTGGATAGGTGTAGGACATTATGAAACTATAAATTATATATTACTAGACTGCAAAACATTGTCCTGACAAAAAACAAAAATGGAGCGGAAATGAATAAATATTGAAAGAAAGAAATCATTTTGCCTCATGCAGACAGGAACTGCCCATGGAAATAACAGCACATGAAAATATCCGAACAACATATTCAGGAAATTATGAGCGTGAACCCAACTTGGTATGTGCACATACTGTCTAAGTTCCAACTGAAAAAAACAACAGAAAGAAAAGAGTCACCAATCCCTGATTATTCATTAATGGGATAACCCCTTAGTTGGTCCCCAAACTATAGGTGACTTTCAAGTTTAGTCCCTAAACTAATTTTTCCACAAACTTGGGATTTGTCCCATAACCTTTTTGTAGCTACCAAGTATTTAAAAGGAAAGCCAGCACCGAAAACAATCCAAAAGTGGAGCAAAAAGATCGTTGGGAAGGTGCTTTGTTCCGAGCCACGAAAATCAGTGAAAATCAACAAATTCCTCATCTAAAACAAGGTCCAAACTGCTTCCTTATACTCTAAATTAGTTGTGTTAAAACTTTCCCCTTCATCAATTTGTTGATTTGAGTTGGCTCCAATAGATTTTTGATTGCAAATTTCATTAAATTAATTGTAGGAGACAGAGTCAGATGGGTTTTGGTGGAGACCGAGAGATGAGAGAAAAGACAGAAACACAAACATGGGGATGATATTCAGTATTGAAAATGACTAGTATACCCCTGTGTAATTATTGATCAGCGGACCGTCAAAAAAATTGGGCATTCCTTCTGTTTTTGACTTTTTGTTCAATCTAAGATTAAAGGATTTAAAAAGTTTGGGGGAAAAATTAGTTTAGGGACTAAACATGAAAATCACCTATAGTTTGGACTTGGGCTCCTTGGGGACCAGCAAAGGGGTTATCCCTTCACTATTTTTGCAAATTATGTATTTCACATTATGATGTCTTGACGACTTCATCCAATCAAAACCACTTTTTAAAATCCAATATAACTAGGATCAAGTTCAATTTTTTCCAGAAATCTTGAAATGAATGCTACAAGCCTACAACTCTAGTATGTTTCTCCATGCTTTTTCTCATCTATGTAAGAAGAATCAATGGTAATTTAAACCTTTTCTGAGCAAATAATTTCCATTCCATAGTGGACAAGAAAGAAAATTGGGACAAGAGAAACAGAAAAACAAAAGGAAACTTACTCAAAACTCAAATTGACCAAATTCTTATGCCAGTTAAATAAGAATGATATGGTGAGAAGATTGCAAATCCAAGAATCATGGAAATAGACACAGGACGCAGAAACGAAACGATAAGGATACATTGATACACCATTTCTTTCAGACATATAATAGGCGTACCCCCAAAAATATGTTCACACAGTACACATATTTTACATAGATTAATCATGTACACGTATTTATAATGATTAATTTCCAATTTCCATGCATATTTCTTTAATCAAATCAATTTTTATCTTCCATTCACATGATATGACATTCTTTTTACTTCTTAAACAATTATACTTCTTCTACACAAAGGAACCCATTATTTAACTTTCAAAGTTTGGTGGATACACTTTAACAAGTGTCTAAGAAGAACTGCATACGATAATGCTTATTAGAAAAGGAAAGTTTCAATTTGCACAGAAGTTCAACTATTGCAATGGAAATCAATGGTGAGAGAAAATCTTAGAGAAGCAAAAGCAAGTAACCCAAATATCATAGAAATCTAGCATTGATGTAGCACGACAATAATAAAATGAAGTTTCAGATGATCTGAAGCACTAGCAACAATTTCCAGTACATTTAGAACACTTCAAAAGTGAGAGAAATAAAATAATCAAAATTCACCTGCAAAAAAGGTCGGCGTAGTAGGAGCTCAGCAAATATACAAGCTGCAGCCCATACATCCACCCCAGGACCATACTGCTTAGCACCAAATAATAGCTCAGGAGCCCTATACCACCGTGCAAATACCTAACCACGAATACCAAGATAAATTATAGCTAAAGAATAGACTTCTCTTTACAACATACGATGGAATGCTCATGATAAAAGATTAAAGAAAGAACGGAGGGCTGTGAGCTCATATGACAAGCCTAGAAACCACTGTGATAAACCTCCTTGATTGCATAGAATAAATTCAGTATATTCCCCAAACAAATCTTGTAGCCCAAATTCTAAATTAAAATTTTAAAAAAAATAGGATTAAGATGATATACAAGGATATATCTTTTAGCAAGATAAATTATAGCTAAAGAATTGAGTTCTCTTTACAAAATACCAGGAATGCTCATGATAAAATATTAAAGAAAGAACGGAAGGCTGTGAGGTACATATGGCATCCCTATAAACCACTCTAATAAACCTCTTTGATTGCAGTGAATAAATTCAGTATATTCCCCAAGCAAATCTTGTAGCCTAAATTCTAAATTAAAATTTATAAACGCATAGGTTCAAGATGATATGCAAGCATATAGCTAGATACCGCAATGATTCTAACTAGTTACACAGGATCAATCTAAATAGTTTATTTTTGCCACAAACGGATGAATCAGTGAGCTAACACCACCAATACAGCAAGATGTAAATATGGGTATGCCACTCGGTGAGCTTCTTCCAAGCGGAAAAAATGTACGGATGCCATGCAATTGGCCTCCCCATTTAATTTTTACCTGGTGAGTAAACCTTCGATCTGGGCTTCCAAATATACGTGCTAAACCAAAATCTGCAAGTTTAAGCTGTCCAGTCGGTCCTATTAACAAGTTGTTTGGTTTCATGTCCCTGTAAATAACAGGAAGTGAACAGTTGGAAGAGATCCCCAGTTATTGTGAAATCAAAGAGTAAGCATCAGTACAATATTTACCTATGCAAGACCCATTTCTTGTGGCAAAAAGCAAGTCCTTTCAAAGTCATCTGAAGGTACGACTTTATATCTGCCGGCGAAAGTACGATGTTTCTATCACGAATAACGGCCTCAAGATCAGTTTGCATGAACTCAAAAACAAGTTGCAAGTTCTCCTTATAAGGGAAGGCATCGAGCAGCTGTATTATATTCGGATCCTTAAGCTCCTTCAGCAATTTAATTTCCCTAAGAGCAGTGAAATTCACCCCTTCCTTCTGCTTACCCAGCCTAATTTTCTTAATTGCAACTGCTTGTCCTGTCTGCATAAATTAAATTTTAATTTTTGGGCCAAAATTGAAAACCCAATAACAGTGATTACTATTAGTAGCATGATAGTTAACAAAACTTTGTTATACACCACAAATTATACCTTGAAAATCTTACTTTTTGTATCTGATAGCATTTATGCATCAACATTGTTTGTTAATCTTTAACGGGTTTCAGATTGTTTTTAATCTTAAATAGTAAAGCTACATTAGAATTGCTATAGCTAACTCTACATCTCACCCATGCATATACCAATTCAAATACTCTAAACTATTCTGCAAAAACAAAATGCCGGACTAAAATAGTTACAAATTTAAATTCAATATGTTTCATATCATATCATTAAAATAGAAGGGCACAACAAACGGTTTAATACGAACAAATCTTTCCTATCTCATCAAAACAAATTGTGCGTTTACTTCAGAAAACAAACACCACAATATAAAACAAAAATATGGGATTTCTTCTACAATGACTAATTTAAGTTAAATCTTAAAATAATAAAAATGTATGGAACTTTTCCCAGAAAACAAACAACACCCTGAACAAATTTAGCATACCTTGGTGTCGATGGCTTTGTAGACGACTCCATAGGTACCCTCACCAAGGATTTCACGCTTCAGGTAACGATCGGCGACTTGTTTTGAGAGTAAATTATCCACTTCTGACATTTTCCTTTTTTTCTTTCTTGATGAGTTAGCTGTTGATGGTCTCCTCTCGTACAAACGTTAAAACCACCCAGAGAACAACACTGTTGAAACATGTGAATTTTCTTTTATATCTTCACAAATTTAAAAGATAAAAAAAATTTGAGAGTAAATTATCCACTTCTGACATTTTCCTTTTTTTCTTTCTTGATGAGTTAGCTGTTGATGGTCTCCTCTCGTACAAACGTTAAAACCACCCAGAGAACAACACTGTTGAAACATGTGAATTTTCTTTTATATCTTCACAAATTTAAAAGATAAAAAAAATGAGGAAGTACAAAAAAATGCGTTTGCCGGGAGTCGAACCCGGGTCTATTGCTTGGAAGGCAATTATCCTAACCGTTGGACTACAAACGCCCATACGACAGCATCTAACCTACATGGGTTTCTACCACAAAACACTATAATGCCTCTTGGTAGAGGTGGCAAACGGACCGGGTTAAAAGCAGACCGGGTCAAAATTATCCAGCTTTTCTTGGGTCATAATTGTAAGGACCGTGGCCCGGGCCAGGCCGGACTGGCCCGCGAGTTTTTTTTTTTTTTTTTTTGCAAAGTTATGTGCCCAATTTGAAATAAGAACAGTATTCCAATATTCTAATATTGTGTTTGTAAAAAAAAATCTTTTTGTCATTCACTAAAATAACTGTGGGTGCTTTGCATTGAATCAAAGATTTAATTATATTATGAAAAAGCTTCACGTCTCTACAACAAAACTGGACCCTCGTCCTTCCTTGCAAGAGAGAATGCAAAAGTATGTGCATCTGTTTCTGTGTGAACAACCAAGACACACCAACCATTGACATGTTGCATACACGCATAACCCATTTATTGCATATGCTGTTGTCAGTGGCAGAGCCAGAATCCCTCAAAGGGGGGGCAGACACCAGCGGGAGGGGCGGCGGTGGGAATGGTATGGGAAAGGAGGTATAATATTCACTGAAATTTTCCGGCGAAGGGGGGCGGCCGCCACCCCGTGCCCCCCCCCTTAGCTCTGCCACTGGCTGTTGTTACAATGTCATTATTTAATCTCTACTCTTTAGCATCCTGAATAAAAAGCATGCAAATGAGTAACACCGTCTCTAACACACCATGTCAAATCAACACAAGGAATATTGTATCAGCTTGTGCTTATGGAGGATGAATAATAATAATAATGAATACATACTAACTAACAGTAGCCAAAACATGCCATCAAGCCCTATAACCACGCTTAGTGTTTAATAAAAAATGAACATTTGATTTTAACTAGTATTCAATTTCTGATATACAACACACAAGTCAAGTGCATATGAAGAAGAGAAAAAAGAATACTGCTCTTTTCCTGCCAAAATCACAATAGCAATCCAGTATCCACCAATTGGCGACATTTTGCTCTATAGTCAATACAATGTACAACATTATATTTCAAACTACAATGGAGGATACCTGACTCTATGTCCCATATCCACCATAACTTAGTCATATTGGTCTAGCAATATTGCTTTTTGTTCTAAAAAAAATAAAATCACGGGCCGGGTCAAAATGACCCAACTTTTCATGGGTTGTAATATTAAAACCCGTGACTCATGTTTTTGCGGGCCGGCCGGGCCGGTCCGCGGGCACTGGACTTCATTTGCCAGGTCTACCTTTTGGAATTGAGAGGCATTGCTAAATATGCATGACCTGTTTTATTTGGGTTATGTAAAAGTTTGTAAAATAATCAAACAATTCGGGCTCAATTCATATTCGCTCGACTAAAAGTTCGATTCAAACTTTACTCGAATATGAGCAAATTTTAAAGTTCGATAAATTACTCGAACCTTCTCAAATTGCAATTTTCTGTTGATACTCGGATCATATTCGTTCGAAAAGTTCAAACTGCTCGCGCTCGACTCGGTAGCTAAATGAGCTTCAATCAAATCTTATTTTATATTCGATAAATTTTATGAACTAAATCTGAACAATTCAATACTCAGCTCGACTCTGTTCATTTACACCCTTAGCTATGTTTGATTAAAGAAGTGATAATATCATAATACTTACTATTAAGTCCTTTAAAATCTTAGCTATGTTTGATTAAAGAAGTGATAATATCATAATACTTACTATTAAGTCCTTTAAAATTTTAAGCCTATGTTAATTTTAAATTTGTGCTATGGACTCCATCTTTTTCAAACTGTAGAAAGTAGGATCGATAACTGACTTTTTAAAATTAATTTTAAATATTTTTAATTATTAAAACTAGAAGCCCACACATAAACCAAACTAGTCCAATAGTTATATAGCCCAATTCACCTTAATTAGGGCTTGGACTCGATATCATACCCTCTACTATATATACCCCTATTAGGGTTTTAGACTCTTCACTCTTTGCATATCAATTTCGAACAGCAGCTTCTGTTCTCTTTCCGCCTCTCTCTCAACAAATTCAGGTACTCTCTTCTCTATCTCTCAAGTCTCCATTATCGTATTTTCCTCTCTTTCTATGTAGATTTATTTATATGTTTGAGATTCGTTTATATATTTGTATGTATATATTATGCACATTTAAGCATATGGATCGGGTGATTTGAAGTCTTTTATATAAATCAGACTAGTTTATTTTTATAAGCTGTTAGAATGAATTTTATATTTTTAGTATAATAGGAATCTCCCAATTTTTTTTTATGGTGATTGTAACGAACTGGTTGTGGGGTTAACGTGTTTCCCTAATTTGATTTGATCTTGATATAGAAGAGCTACATGTTTAATGTTCTTTGTGATTATATATATATATATATATATATATATATATATATTCTATTTAATTTCTGATTGCATCTATCTATGTAGGTTTGAATAATGGAGGAAGAGTGTTATGAATTTGTTCTTACTAGTTTATTGGTTAATTTTTGTTTGTCTTGTCCTTTTAAATGCTTTAAATTTTGTATAAACAATAACTAAAGTAGAGGAAGGTGAATAATTCAAATTAGTAAATTATTTTGAAGTTCGGTTAAAATTGATTTGAATTGAGCATGAAATTGAAGACTAATTAACTTTGGGTGTCCTTTTACGTATCTTATATGATTAGATATTAGCTTTTCTTGTGTTTTTTGGTTTCATTTTTTACTAATTATTGAAGTGATTATTAAAGTCTAAATCTTGGAAGTTATTATGTATCGGACAACTCTTGAAAGAATTGTACAGGTGGTTTTATTCACTCTTCTGATGCGTAGCACTTAGATATTAGTCATATATGTTTTATATGCTTATTTAAGTATATAATGAGATTCAAAACCAGAGGCCATATTACTTTCTCAATGTAAGTTTGTTTGATTCTGTGTTGGTTTCACTACATTTACAATAAATGTTTTTCCTCTTGGCTTTCATTTAGCAGGTTCAGAATGGAGTCTCAGCTTAAGCATGCCCTCGTGGTGAAAGTGATGGGTCGCACAGGATCCAGGGGTCAGGTGACTCAGGTGAGGGTGAAATTCCTTGATGACCAGAACCGGTTTATCATGAGAAATGTGAAGGGCCCAGTCAGGGAGGGTGATGTTCTCACCTTGCTCGAGTCCGAGAGGGAGGCAAGAAGGCTGCGCTGATCCGTCCACATGTGTTCCCCTTTATGTTTTATGCTTCAGTTTTTGGGCAGCTAGCTTTGGGCTTATTATTTTACTACATTAGTGTGCAACTTTTTTATTCAGTTTCCTATTGTTGGCTTTCCATATATGGGTAGTTCGAAAAATTGTGAAATGTTGGTTTAAATGTGTTGGATTTATATTTATGCTCTTCACTAAATTGAGCATCTTATCCATTTCTTGATGAAATGTTGTAAAAGGAGGATTTTGGGCTGCCTACTTTATATCTGATTGTACTAACTTATCATGAAGTTGATTAATTTCATATTAACTGGATCCGGGTAATACTTGTATATTCAGGATACAATTTAGTTATACACCTGTTTCAGGAGTTGACATCCCCAAGAGCCATTCCACATTTCTGTCACACTGGCGTCTACTCTTAAGATGTTAAATGGTGATGATGTTTACGCTTTACGCTTGATGTATGTTGCCTACCAATCCATTTGGCTGTGGCAGCATACGATATGCATCTTTTACCCTGTGCATGCCAAGATTTCCCCAACACAATAAATTGTATGTATATGAGAATATGTAAATTTATTTGATTTAAAGGTTAGTATCATTGTCATAAACATGTAAGATATGTTTCTGTTTTGACTTTTTAATTTTTTTTTATTACTATCAGGTCTGATACACATCTAAAACAAAAGAAAATTTACGTACTCAAATTAATTGAATTTAAGATCCTCACTCGAGATTAATAATTCAATCCTAAGTGTAATATTTGCAGATAAATATAATCTTAGACTATGTTTGTTTGCAAGTATTACACTTGGGATAGGACTATTAATCCCAAGTGAATTATTTGTTTTTAAATTTGAGTTTGGGACTATTAGTCGTGAGATTATAAAATAGCTTAGGATGTGGGATTATTTAATACCATCTCCTACCTGATATTATAATTCCTACCATTTGGGATTAAAAATTGTTATACAAAATTACCCTTAGACCTTTTCTTAATATCCTATTTTATCCTTTCCGTATATCAGTCGATCTATTTTTTCAAAATAATATTTATTGATTATGTATACACCCCCACCCCGCGCCCCACCCACCCGCCCCAAAAAAAAATATTTATTGATTATATATACACACCCCACCCCCTCCCCCTCCCCCTTAAAAAAAAAAATATTTACTGATTATGTATACACTCCGCCACCCCCACCCCGAACCTCCACGCCCACCCCCCACTCAATATATTTTTATTATTATTATGTATACACCCCACCCCACCCCACTCCACTCCACCCACCCCCACACCCACCCCACCCCACCCCACCCCACAAAAATTTAAAAAAATAATATTTACTAATTATATATACACCCCACCCCCACCCCCACCCCAACCCCAACCCACGCCCACCCCACTCTACTCCACTCCACAAAAATTAAAAAAATAATATTTACTGATTATATATACACTCCACCTTACCCCACCTTACCCCACCCACCCCACCCAACCCACTCACTCCCACGCACAAAAATTAAAAAAAATAATATTTATCGATTATATATACACCCACCCTACCCCACGCACACCCCACCCACCCCACCCCACCCCACCCCACCCCACCCCACAAAAAATTAAAAAAAATAATATTTACTGATTATATATACACCACCCCACCCCTCTCCCCACATCCCACCCCACCCCACCCACCCCACACCCCACACCCCCTAAAAAATTAATATTTACTAATTATGTATACCCCCACCCCGCCCCCACCCTCACCCCACCCCGCCCACCCACCCTCACCCCCCACCCCACACCACAAAAATTAGAAAATAATATTTACTAATTATGTACACTCTTACCCCGCCCCGTCCCACCCCTGCCCCACCCCCCCCCCACCCCACCCCACCCCCAATCCCCAATCCCCAATCCCCACTCCCCCCCTCCTTCGAAAAAATATTATTTACTGATTATGTATACACTTTCACCCCACCCCCACCTCTCCCCCCCCCCCCCCCTCTCAAAAAGATTAATATTTACTGAATAATATAATCATTTATTTAAAAGTTTTTAATTATTTTTTGATATATAAATAAATTTAAAGTATAGTTTAAAATATGTTATTATTGGTAAGGGTATAATAGTCCAAACGATATTTTTTAATCCATTCTTTTAATTAATCCTGAAAAAAACAAACATAACATGAGATTATTTTAAATTATCCCATGAATAACCCATAAAAAACAAACATGTGACTAGGACTATATAATCCTAGGATTAATAATTTTAGATTATAATCCCATATATTATAATCTTAGGATTATAATCTTTACAAATAAACATGGACTTTAGAGTTCTGTGTCATATACTCGTAATTAAAGATATTTGAAAGATAAACTTTTTAAATTAATTTTTTCCAGTTAAAATTTAGTCTTGCCACTTAATATAAAAAAAATTGTCGAAAAAGATTTTAGTGTGTTATAGGCAAACTTTAATATATTTAAGAAAATGTCAGCAAGACAGCAAGTCAAACAAGAGCATAATATTGGTGAAACAAGTCAAACAACTCCCATTCTGTATAAGAGTGGAAGTATTATTAAAATGTTCTTTGGGACCGATTGATTTATGACATCTCCAAATCTGAGTATAATTTATATATCAAAAACTTTATCGTGGATGTAAAAATTAGATATGAGTGTATTTAAATTTTATTTATTTATATTTTGATCTCCAATAATGAATAAAAATATAAATAAATGAAGTTTAAATATACTCATGTTTAATTTTTATGTCCACCTAACAAAACTCTTTATATATTGATGATGATTGATGAGCAAGTCATTATGATGATGCATGCTAAGCTTTAATTTGTGGGTGAAATGGGGTTAGGTTGGACCTCAACTTGGCCAAAGGTTCAAAAATCATATTAAAAAGGAAATTATTTTCCTTGCATGGTCTCATTAATCAAGAGTAATGCTACATAAACAAAATTACTAGAATTTTATTGCAAAATGAAGCTAGCCAAGTGCCATTTTATCCCTTTGAAACAAAAGGGTTATAAATTCATGTGATTCTTTCGGTATTATTGAGCGTGACTTTCGCTGTGTCAATCAGTATAATTTTAAGAAAATACGCAAAAAATAATAAACATGTTCATTATCTTTACTCCGGAGGAAACTGATGAATTATATAACAATCAGTCATCTAATTAAGAATATCAAGTCATTAATTTACAGTCTTAAAATAAAATAAATCAATTTTTTTGAGAAAAAAAAAAGGAAAAAAATGTATCTCAAGTTTTGGAACGGAGGGAGGAGGAGAAATTGGGGATAAACAACTCATATATATCAAGATAATCTAAAATTTTTAAGCCTGCCTTGATACACTTATATATCCCATATCAAGATGTTGAGCTTGCCTCTCCAAAATGGAGACTAATATTGTCCATGATTATAGAGAATAAATGGCAGAATTATTGTTATATGATTGAAAAAAGACTTGTAGTTGGAAGATTATAATTAGAGAAAACCCCTAAACAAATCATCATTTGGGATCTTACAAGTTAATGCCAAGAGAAATTAAGATTATACATTGGCCTCATTCATGACCTTCTTCTATCAACTTGGTGCATTGCTTGAGATGATGAGAGGTTGCAAGTTGCAACAAAGATGCAATGGGGGAGGAGGTAATGAGAGTAATCCTTATGGAGTCCTTTAGTCTACAAACCTTCTGCACAAAGATCCGGCTATGGTGAAGTTGAAATTAACTTTACCATAATAAGTGTATATAATTTTTTGATTGAAACAATAAATTTTTGTAAAACATGGTTCATTAATCTTGAAAATATAACATGGGCTCGTCTCCAAACTCTTGATTTGTATAGAAATATAACTAAAAACATGTCATAACTTGTTTGTCATTTAAAACATCTAACTATTTCTCCAAAATTTCTCATTTAGTTAGTTAGTAATAATGCTACTATCACATAAAAAAGGCTCACATAATATTCACATACACACACATACATATTGTGGGCCCCACGTGATATGTGGGACCCACAAATATGCAGGTGTGTATGTGAGCATTGCGTGAGTCTTTATGTGATAGTAGCATTATTTTTTAGTTATAGGGTTTGTTCGGATACCACCACCATCCATTACCACCATCCACCACAATCATTGTTGTGATTTTATTTGAATTAATTATTTAATATTTATTATATTATTGAATCTATCTTAAGTTTATATAAACTGATTTAAGGGTAAAATAGTAAAATATCGTATTTAGACAGACTATATAGATTAGTTAACAAATAACTTTTTTACATTTAAATTTTATTTTAAAAAGAGTCTGTTTTATACAAAACCTCTATTTCTATTTTAATAAGTTGTATATTTTTCATTTGTCAACTCATTATATCCAGCAATTATAAAGTACACTAAAAAAATTATTTAATTAATTTAATTATTTATTATTTTTTATTTGCTGATATCAGATTATAGACTTGATGCAGATGGATACAATCATATCATATACAAAGAACCGGCCAGAAAGTGTGATCGCATCAAAACAAAGCACTCCACCACTCTCCCTTCTCACTCGTAAGCAATCTTCTCACCCACCCTTTTTCTCTGTCTCATTCTCTTTCTTCTAACTCGATTTTTTTGTATTGTATACACAGGCTTTAATGCTCAGAATTGATAATAATGGCCCAAGAGCTTCCACAAACAGCAAAAGAAAGAGAGAGAATTTTGAGTTCCAGTGCTTTGATTGATTATATTTGCTGTTAGTTCATTTTCGTTTGATTTCTAGTGTTAGCGCTTGTTCCTAGAAAAAAATAAATCCAGATTGGTGTTGTAAGCAGCTTCCCCCCAATTATAAGCAATATCAGTTGTAGGGTTTTGAATTTTCTATTTTTGGTTCCCATGATTTGCTTATTTGTATAGATTTGCGCTCAATTTTGATGGAAACTCTAGCCCAGTACTGTACTTTTGAGAATAATTTGATTCCCATTTTTCGTGGCTGTTTTTAGTAGTGTTTTTGAGTATTCCTGGGCTTCTGCTGGGAAGAAAATTGTAAATTGTTGTCAGTAGCTTTGTGCATGTCAGATTCTTATAATTGAGAAAAAAAAAATTGTGTATTATTGATATTATTTTAAATGGGGAGTGCTGGATTTAACAATCAGAATAATGGCCAACGATTAGGCATCACAGAACCAATTTCATTAGGGGGACCAACTGAGTATGATGTTATCAAGACTGGCGAACTCGAAAAGGTTTCTATTACATTTCAATTCACAGCTGTTTCAGTTATCCGTCTTTAATGGAGAATTGTGCTACACTGAGTAAGTTGGGTGTGTTCAGTTCTTAGCTGATGCGGGATTGTATGAGAGTCAGGAGGAAGCCATTGGTAGGGAGGAAGTGCTGGGGAGACTAGACCAGGTTGGCTTGTGGATTAGTATTATCTAGTTATTGATAATATTCTAGATGCCTGCAGTTCTTAGACAGTAATGCTTAATGGTGTTTTTTGGTGTTTGCAAACTTGAACAGATTGCGAAGAACTGGGTAAAATCTTTAAGTCGAGGGAAAGGGTTAAATGAGCAGCTGGTACAAGAAGCAAATGCAAAGATTTTCACTTTTGGTTCTTATCGTCTTGGGGTAGGACATTCTGCTTGAAATTTTTTCTAAAAAGGGTTTCTCTGCATATGTTCTTTCCTCTAATTTAAGACTGTTTTAAACTTAAAGAAAAAAAAAGTGGGAAGAGAGAA
Source organism: Panax stipuleanatus (assembly GCA_020205555.1). Taxonomy (NCBI): domain Eukaryota; kingdom Viridiplantae; phylum Streptophyta; class Magnoliopsida; order Apiales; family Araliaceae; genus Panax; species Panax stipuleanatus. The sequence continues at coordinate 130,700,979 of CM035124.1, forward strand.
AAAAAAGTGAATAAGAAGATCACTGTTAAGAATTTATTCAATACTCGAAGTGGCTTGCTGTTGGTTTTTGGTATTGCAAAATTGTAAATGTGTTGAAGTAACTTGGATCAATGTTCTTATGAGAAATGATTTCTTCGTATCAGGATTTTATTTTTATTTTCAAAAAAGCATTTACATTTAACTACATAGCAAAAAATCTCGTACCCTAGGCTAACTAGAATAGCAATGTCTGGGGAGGGTTGGTAATGAAATATAACTGTAAATGCCAATATTCCCGAGTTTCATCTGGATGAACTTTTGATACAAACGTCAAGATGTCTAGTGGTGTATAGGTGGATTCAAATATGAGGCCTGCATTATTTTTGTGAATCCAAATGCAGGCTTGGTTTGTGTCTAGACCATTTCTCTTTTTTCCAGCAGCCAGGACTAGTGATGGCCTTTAACTCTGTGAGACAGTTTTCAATAAATATGACAGAACATATCAACTATAGTGTCTGAATCAGGTTTAGTATGGTGTTTAACTTTAACTGAAGACACCAATAAATCAGTTATAACAACAATAAAATGTGAGTAGAGAAATAGTTATAGAAGTATTTAATAGCACCATCCAATGGTCAGGGCAATGTTCCTAGAAGTTTCTTTAGAAGGATACGTTGTGATTCGTGAGATATAAACTGATTTTGATGAACCAATATTAAAAATGTTAAAATTTGGCACCAGGGGATGTCTTGAGTTAATTTTGTATCTGTGTATCATACCTGTTGAGAAGCTGCAATCTGGGACGGAGGTTCTAGAAGTACAAAAACTTGAAGGCTATGAAATTAAAGTTACGAGAATAACCTATCAGCTAAATTTGTAAATATACATTTCAACCTGAATACAGGAAAATTCTAATCTAAAGCATATTTAAGTTTTTAGAATGTTATTTATCTTCAACTCTTGCAAGCGCTCTCGTATTTTGGGGTTGAAATAGAACAATTTAAAAAAGAAATAATTTTTTGAATCTCCTTTTCCTTTGTTCCCCTGTAAGTGGGTTTCAGAGAAAGGGAGATCTGTGATTAGAATAATTTGTCAGTAAATGTGCGTGGACTAACAGTTTCGTGCTCCAAATTATAATGCTTTCCTTCAAATTTAAACAGTTTCGTCTTTAGCATTGCGGTTTCTTGGAATACTTTTCAATTTTCTTCAATATATATTTTTTGGTATTTCAGTGCTTGATACATCAGGGGTTCAATGTGTATCTGTTTTATTCTTCAGGTGCATGGACCTGGTGCAGATATAGATACACTTTGTGTGGGACCTAGACATGCAGGACGAGATGTATGATTGACTCTAACTTGTGTAAAATATTTTTATTTAGAGTAAATGGAGCTTTGTATTGGACTTCTCAATGCTTTTACAATTGGCTAACAGGAAGATTTCTTTGGAGAGCTACAAAAAAGGCTATCAGAGATGCCTGAAGTAACAGAATTGCACCCAATACCTGATGCTCATGTTCCAGTATTAAAATTCAAATTCAATGGGGTTTCTATAGATCTTCTCTATGCAAACCTATCGCTTTGGGTCATTCCTGATGTAAGTGCTAGTTTTATTCTTGCAGCAATGCACTTGATGTTTGTTAAACTTTTTCCATATTTTTTTAATTTTTCCAGTAGATTACTGGCTAGGTAAGTAATCTGTTGACTTCCTTATCATCTTAGATTTAATGAGAGACTAAACTTAGTAAAATTTCTTTTGCCAATATGAGAATTGGCCATTCTTGAACATTAATGTATGTGCCGATCCACTATTTAACATTTACTTCAATCGCTAAAAGATGATGCATTGTATACCAATATTTGATGCAGTCCGTTTAGTGATTACTTACCCAGAAATAAATAGGGATATAACAAATGGAAACAAAAAGAGAAGAAAATAAAGTTTCTTTGCAGTCTGATATCTGATGGCAAGTAGATAGCATTCGAGTATGACTTTATTGGATGTGGGATGCTCCACCGTTAAGTGCAGTCATGATGAGTCTGATATTATTCCTGCTACCCAAATGACCTTATTGTGAGCAGTTGAGCACAGACGGTAGAGGCTCGCCTCAGGCTATGTTTACATATTAAGTGTTGTTTCTCAGTACACATTGTTGATGAGATGTTATCATTTGCAGATTCAAAAAATATCACTATCTCTCGGATTCAAAAACTCACTATCTCTGCTTCTCATGAACTAAAATATTGCAGGATTTGGATATTTCGCAAGACTCAATCCTACAGAATACTGATGAGGCGACAGTTCGTAGTCTTAATGGTTGTAGAGTTACTGACCAAATTTTGCGATTGGTACCAAACATTCAGGTTTGTCTATTGCTTTCTGTACTATATGTGCATTTTGATCTCTCTAGCACTGCGCACTTTGATTGTGCTTGCTATACTTATGATGCAGGTGTTGCTACCTTTGATACATGTGCAACTTTCTGCTTTTAATCTTTGTAGCATTGTCTGACTTTGATTATTACTTATTTTTCATGTGGTGCAGAGCTTCCGCACAACACTTAGATGCCTGAGGTTATGGGCAAAGCGGCGTGGTGTTTATTCAAATGTATGGGAAGTGTTTCTTATTTTCAGATGACATCATGGTTTTTGCTATTTCTTGATTTAAAGGTATTTCCTCCATGTGAATGATCAGGTATCAGGATTTCTAGGTGGTATAAATTGGGCATTGCTTGTTGCTCGCATATGCCAGCTATATCCCAATGCTCTGCCCAATATGCTAGTTTCTCGGTTCTTCAGAGTATATACTCAGTGGCGTTGGCCAAATCCTGTTATGCTCTGTGCTATTGAAGAAGGATCACTTGGACTGCAAATTTGGGATCCTAGAAGAAATCACAAAGACAGGTTTCACTTGATGCCTATAATTACCCCGGCTTATCCTTGCATGAACTCTAGCTATAATGTATCGTCAAGTACTTTGCGGATTATGACGGAAGAGTTTCAGAGGGGATATGAAATTTGTGAGGTATTAACTACTTTGATTAAATCTTATATGTATCCAGAAAAGAACGATATTAGAGCTTTATGTTTTTGTGTCACACTCACTCTTTTCTTAATGAAATCTTTTCCAAGTTCAGGGGGTTAGGTAGATTATGAAATAACACAACCATTTTTTGTGTTATTGGTTTGCTTTTATGGATAAGAGCTTTAGTAATACTTGTTATTTACATGCATCGACATGTTCGTGGTGAATGTTTTGTTTTAAGACTCTGATTAATATTCTTTGTTTTGATTGTTTGATGAGATTAGTCTCTATGCATGCCAGATGCTTTTCTGGATCACTTATGTATGTTGCAGTGTAAGTGGTATTTGGGAGCTCAAACTAGGTTTGACGAGTATTTGAAGGCTGAGCAAGTGTTCAAAAATTTCTATCTTTAGGATAAGAGCTCTACCTATCTGTTGGTTTGCTTTAACTTGGATGTTGAAGATATTAGTTTTCCATATAAGATAGGTTTCCCCTCTTCTAGAAGAAGCCAGTACTCTTTAAATTTAAAACTACTTTGACTTTCTTGATTTATATTTCTTTTTAAAACCTCCCCTGAGATGTGCATTTTGCTAGTGATACAGGCTATGGAGGCAAACAAGACTGGTTGGGATAAGTTATTTGAGCCCTATCCTTTCTTCGAATCATATAAGAATTATTTGCAGATTGATATCTGTGCAGCAACTGACGATGACCTTAGAAAGTGGAAAGGCTGGGTTGAGTCTCGCCTGCGTCAACTTACATTGAAGGTGACACACTGACACTCTAAATTTGTTCCAGGCTGTCCTAATTTTCCAGTGTTTATCTTATGGTTTCACTAAGCTTTGTTATTTTGTTGAAAATCTAGATTGAGAGAGACACTTTCAACATGCTTCAATGCCATCCACACCCAGGTGACTTTTCTGACAAAACTAGACCGTTCCATTGCTCTTACTTCATGGGTCTCCAACGGAAACAAGGAGTTCCAGCAAGTGAAGGGGAACAGTTTGATATTAGGTTGACTGTTGAGGAATTCAAGCAATCTGTTGCTAGTTATATGTCGTGGAAACCTGGAATGAAGATTCATGTAACCCATGTTAGACGTAGAAACATACCTAATTTCGTATTTCCTGGTGGGATTCGTCCTCGTCCAGCCAAAGTGGCGGGAGAGAGGAGGCGGGTTTCCGAAGAGAGAGTTTCTGGCAAGTCATGTGAAGACAGTGGCTTTTACTGGCGTAACTAAGGATGTAAGGAAGAGAATGTTGGAGGATGGTGATGAAGGAACTGCCTTGAGAGCTACAAAGTGTTTTGTTAGTGCAGCTGGTTCAAGCGAAAGTACGGGTGTCTCTCCTGTAAAGATTGCGGCTTCATGTTCTAAAGGTGGTGACAGTACAGATGCAAATGGATCTGGGGAAGACTTGAAAGAAATTGCCCAGAGTAATATCAATGAAGGATCAGAGAGGTTAATAAATTCATCTGATCTTTGTTCTCGGAATGGTGGAGAAACTAATGACTCTGTAAAACACACTCCCCCTGTTGAACTCGTATCTGTAAATGGTGGACCATTAATCTCTAGAGAAGCAGAAAAGCTTGAAATTGAGAATATCGTGTCTGGTCCATATTGTTCGCACCAACCTTTACCAGAAGAACTTGAGGAGCTTGAAGATGACCTTCAATATAAAGACCAGATGAACAATCTTGGTAAGAGTCCGAATGGAGGCTCCAGGCAGTCCTCAACAGGGAAAGGAGCAGCAGTAGTTTCTGTAACAACTAGCAATGGAGCTGGTATTCATCCTTGTTTGCCCTTTAATGGGAGCTTAGAGGAGCTTGAGGTCTTATCTGCAAATCCTTTTATTTTTATTGGTGTATTTGAATCTGTTATATCTGTCTCTCTTATACACGCACACACATAGTACATGTGCATATATTGTATCCAACACTGGCATTTTATTTTCTTGTGATACCCTGTGTTAAAACATTTATCTGTTTAAATTTACTTGTCCCTATTTGTACTCAAGTTGCAGTTTTATTATTTTTATTTTTTCTAACGATTACAGTATTTTTTTTAATTTCCTTATCTTTCAACAAAGGCTAGTGAACTTCCAGTGCCATTTTCCAGTGGCATCCATTCCACATCTACAGCACAGAGGAAGCCTGTTATCAGGTAATGAGCTATTTAAAGTGCTTTAGAAGAATGTTTTTATAGGAAATGATGATATATGTGTACGTGTGGGTACATATTCATTCTATTACCAAGTTATAGTTTAATATCCTTGGTTATGTTTGTTCGGTGAAAGTAGGAATTCATTGGACTTTTTTCAAGACAATAGTGAATATTGTAAATTAGCATCAAATTTAAATTTTAGAATTTTACGAATTGGCTTCATATAGTAAGATGAGACTTTTTTTGGGGAATGTACTATAACATATTTACCCCTCATTGTTACACCAAAGTCTCTCTCATTGTGTGCATACACGTTGAGTCAAAGTTTATACTGAATCGAGGTGAAGGGTGTGTGTATATATGGTACTATAGCTCTCATATCTAATGCATGCTCCGGTCATTTTATATTTGCAGATTAAGTTTTACTTCTTTGGCCAAGTCTACAAGCAACAACACTTGAGTTCTGTGAGCCTTCACATGTAGAGCTGCAAGTATGCTATCGCAATCCCCCTTTCTAGTATTCCTTTGTTTCTTTGTACCGAGATAAAGAAAAAAATGCGTCAATAAATTTGCATTTCATGGCGCCCTAGTCGGCGCTGTGTAAAAGATTAATAACTTGTCAGTTTGGACAATTGCTGCTACTTGTAATACTATGATGTTGGCACTATCAGTGATGCTTTAAACGGTGCTTTTCGCCTTTTTTCTGTTTCTAGCCTTCTGGCTTGCTTGACAATCCCATCTACAGTGTTATTTAGTTCCTGTTAAAACATGTCATTGTCTACCATACTTCTTCTTTTGTATGTGAATATAGTATCAAGTAAGAAATTGATATTTTCACATGATTTTTTTTAATATTTCTACATGAAAAGTGTGATGTATAGCGACGGTAAAAACTGTCGCTGTAGGATCTATAGCGACGGTTTTTATGTGGAAATCTCAGTTTCCTATTAAGTATTTAACTATAATTTTAAGAATATATAATATCCATGTCTTGATGCAAGATATGGTCATAAACGACTACTAGGGGGGAATGGGATGTATCAACTAGGGGTGTAAATGGATATATATGAATATAAATACAGTAGTATTCGTATCCATTTATTTGCAGATACCTTTAAATCGAATACGGATAATATTTATTTTTTTAATACGAATAATATCTGCTTTTTTACGAATACGGATGTGGACGAATACGATTTTTTCGGTTATCATTTACAGCCCTAACTATAACTAGAATAAAAAAAATAATGATATAGGGACGATTTTTATGTGAAAAAATCATAAAGTCATGTGAAAATATCAGTTTTCTATTAAGTATTTAACTATAATTTTAAGAATATATAATATCCATGTCTTGATGCAAGATATGGTCATAAACGACTACTAGGGGGAATGGGATGTATCAAGTATCAACCTGCCCACAATGAACTTTTCTCTTCCTACAAGCCAACTTAATTATGCCTATAAAACACCAACTCTTTTACAAGTTGCATGTTTAATCCTCTCTCTCATACATATATATATATGAAGATGGCTGATTTTGATAGCCATTTTAAATCCATGCTGCCTCTTTTGGCCAGCATGTATAGCATTATTCTTTGTTTCTAATAAATATTTGCTACATCATTTTTTATTGTGTACAACTGTTTGTTTTCAAAATCCATGGTATATCATTTTTTATTGTGCAAGTGGGGTAACAACTGTTTTATTATGAAGCAAAAATTTAATGTCAGGCCTAGGTTGCGATCTGGGGACATACAAGTTATTGAGCAAAAGCACTACCATTGTGCCACTCTAATTTACTCTCTCCGTCCTAAAATAACTGTTCAATTTTAATTTTTTTTAGTTAAATTGATTATTTTTAAAATTAATAATTAAGCATGTATAAATATATTTTTAACATTATAAAAATTGGTATTAGTAATAAATTGTATATACTTTTTTTTGTTATTAACCTCTTCACCTATATTATGTAAAAATGGTATAAAAAATAGCTTTAAAAAATAGTCAATTTGACTTTAAAAAGTCAAAATTAAGCAGTTATTTTGAGACAGAGGGAGTATTATTTAATTACACTGTCGCCACACCTTGTAGCAGTAGGCAGTGTAGCACATGAGCAAATAAGGGACAAATGAGTAATATCTGGTGCCGCTACAAGCCATTTCATTGCCGCTTCAGCCTCTAGCGCCAGGGGGAAATTCATTTCAATCCATGCCATTCAATGTCGATATCAACGGTGTAGATTATGGTTGTTGGAATAGTACCCGTGACAATCGATTGCTACGAATAAGGACCATATATATATAAATACAAAACATTAAAAACATACAATTCTTAAATAATATACCTTTACTAAAACTACGTGGTTTTGAAAATTATTTTAAAAAATAAATGAGTGGTATTTTTATAAATAAATAAAAAATAAGTAAGATCACCTTCTTTTAATATTATTTTGTACATCATCAGACAGTGATACCGGAATCCACCTAGCACAAAAGTGCATCTGGACTTGATTGTGGTGGACCTTGCACAATCAAAAAAATATTAAATATTCAAATAATTATTATAAAATATAGTTTAAAAAATATTGAGTAAAAATTAGTGATAAAAAATGGGAGAGATATGAACATAAAATTAATATATCGGTTGAAACAAATACTCACTCCATTCTAAAATTAGAGATATAATTTATTTTTATTTTTAAAAAACAATGACATATTAAATTTTAGAATTGATATGACTTACAAAAGTTTATAATTAAATAAATTTTGTGATTAACAATTTTTATTATATACTATACAATTGTAATAATTGTATCAAATAAAATTAAATAAATTCACATTAATTTAAAGTTTAATATGTCGTTGTTTGACCTCAAAAATTAAATTATATCTTTAATTTTGAAACAAAATGAGTAAAAATATCTAGAAGTTAACTAGTTTCACAATTTCAAGAAAGTAGTTCAACTTTCTCATCTGTTATATATATATATTGTCCGGATCTTAAGCTCATCCAACTAAAAACTCACCCAACTCACCTCCTTTTAGCGACGGACCGGGTGACGGTTTGGTCCGTCGTTATATATACAACTGTCGTCTTAACTTTTAGCGACGACGGACAATATATAGCGACGGATAACATATAAACGACAGTTGTATATATATCAAAGGACGAGCCGTCGCTCGGTCTGGTGCATACCCCTTTATTTTACATACCCTGCTCATCACTTTTAACGATGGATCGGGCTACGGTTTGGTTCGTCGCTATAGAACAGATAAACAGTTTATATGTTATGGCGACGGTTCGATGCATCGTTAAAAGCTAAAACGACGATTCTCTGATATACGCTACGGACCGAATCGTCGCCCGATCCGTCGCTAAAGTTGATGAGCAGGGTATGTTAAATAAAATGGTACGCACTGATCCTCTCCGTGTGTGTGTGTGTGTATATATATATATATATATATATAATAGAACAAACATAGATTTTAATAGTTATAAATTTTACAAATAAGACTAATTTCATGAAACAAAAAGATACTATATTTAGTTGTAAACAGGAATTTTTTTTTATTTTTAATCTTTACAAATAATGCAAATGAAAGTTATTTTTTTGTTATTATTTTCATTAGGAAAGAAGACAGTAATAACAAAGAACAGAATATACAATCTTGTTTCTTGTAATGATATTAAATATTGTGAAAATGGGAGACATTCTAGATAGAATCTAACTAGTATATACCCCATGGGGTATTAAGTCTTTCAAGTTTTTCTTAAAAGATAAATCCAACCGTACTGATATAAAAAATATATAAAAATATTTGAATATATGAATTTTGATATGATCTGAACTATCTTATATTAGTAAAAGTTTAATAAATTTAAGTTGTCAAAAATATATTTGCTTTATAAAGTTATAATTTGATACTATATAATCTCAAATTAAATAAAAATTTACAATAACATATTTTTTTAAGTACTACTCTCATCCGCACGATTAAATTTTGTTTAAAGATTAAAATAAGATCATTAGGATATATAACTTATGTACCCTAGAGGATACAATAAGTCTTGGCAGACATGAAAATTGGACATGGAAATTAGACATTTTTAAATTTTTTTTTTTGGTTTTTGTTGTGACTCCTAAAAAATATATAGTATTTATTCTAACTGAAATTTTTTTTAAAAATATTTTAGATGTTATTTAGATACATATACAAGAACAGTGTCATATAGTCTGTATAACACTGTTCTTGTATATGTATCCAAATTATACTTAAAATATTTTTTTTTATAAAATTTCAGTTGGAATAAATACTATACATTTTTTAGGAGTCACAAAAAAAAATAAAATGGAAATGTCCAATTTTCATGTCCCCATAGAAGGACTTTAGAGGATATCACAAATCACAAGACCAAGAGTAAATCTATGGATACATCAAATTTATTTTTTTCTTCCTGAATGCACTATAAAAGGAAAAAAAAACTGAAGTGATATAATTCATAAGTGGATCTCCACCCCACTTATTTTTTTTTCTTCTTTCCTTTTTTAAAAAAATAAATAAATAAAGTTTATTAATCCTGAAAATCCGGTACAACAAAAAAGTTAATACAATCAAGAACGGGAGTGGTTAGCATAAAATGAACTTTATAGTAAGTTTATTTCATACTCAATATAGTGTTGACACGCAGATCAAAAAATTATCCTCCCGTCTATGTGTCAACACTGTATTAAACATACAATAAATTTATCATTAATTGAAATTCATACTAACCGGATCCATCAAGAACATACCCTAATCAAAACATGTATAGCATTACCACATCATAGAATATAAAATGATATTCAGATTCCATGTTAGAATCCCTCTCCTTTTCCCACATATAATGCGAGTTTTGTCAGCTTGGCTTTATGGCCTCACCAAAAGTTTCTTTCAAATTCACCCCTAAATATAAAGTTGTTCATATTTTATCCTGCAAGTTTAATGATGTTTTTATTTTGCCCTTTAAATTAAAATTTTAATGTTTAAAATTAATTGTAAACCTGAACACAATTCTACTTCCAAAGGCGATTTCCTCTTCCAGAACAACATTCAGATTCAGTTAGCTGTACTGTAGGAGGGAGAGAGAGAGATTCAGCTTGGAGAGAGAGAGAATCGATGAAGGAGCGGGAATTGGATTCCATACTCATACCGGTGGGTATTGGAGTATTGGGTACTTACCACCTATGGCTACTCTACAATATAAAGCGCCATCCCACAAGAACTGTAATTGGCATCAATGCTGAGAGTCGCCACAAATGGGTTTTCAACATGATGGAGGTTAGTATTTCCTATTCTTCTCTTTCTTAAATCTCAGTGTATATAACATACCCTTTTGTTAATTGTTCAAAATATGCAATTGTTCACAATTTACAAGTCAAAAATATATATGGGTAAAATAGTTCAAGTTGATCTAATTCTGGTATTTCTTGATGATGATCATGGGTTTGTTAGCTGGGTCTGTATGTTTTCCCTCTCTATTTGGTGGGCTAAACTTATTAATTTTCTTTCAGGGTCTGTTAAATAAATTTCATTAGTGTTATAGTGATGTAGTCTATCTGTTGACTTTAGTGGCTAGATAAATGTTTAGTCAAAACTTGTAGTATAAATCCCAACTGTTCATTGAGAATTTTTGAAGTATTTGTGAACCCATAAATGGATATGAATACATATTATTTTGATTGAACAGCTAGTTTTAATTTTTTTTTTATTGATCTTGATGTCCTCTGTATCCAAGAGGATGAAGTCAACGACCGGAACAATCTGCTAATGAAAAGAGTTCCCAGATTTGATAAGTGTGTGGCTGTGTTACATGGACACGGTAAGTCCTAGAAACTTCCTTAAAAGGACACAACACGGACACACCTATTTTTAGAACATTTTGGTTCATTTTCTACCAAGCTGCGGTGTGGTGTCCGACACCTGCACCTGTAGGCTGTACTCGTGTCCTGTCGGGTCGACACGAGTACTTGTGGATTTTAGAAGAGTCCATGTATCCTAGGTGTGTGGTATGCTAGTTGTTCATGTGCTAGATCTTTGTTGGCAAAGTGCTTCACGATTTAAAGACCAGGTATTGTTCACCATCTTGGTGATAGATTTTGAAGACCAGGTATTGGTATCCGTATAGAGATATGTTTATACATAATTTATGAATGATATCAATTCATTTAATGGGAGCAGATGAAAGAGTGAAAGATTTTATCAACCTAAGAAGGCAGAATAGATCATTTCTTCAAACCCCATTTAATCAATTATGTACAAAAAGATCACCTCACGTCTGAAAAATCAGACAATTAATCCCAAAAGTACGAAGTCAGATAAATTAATCGACTATGAACTCATGATAAACTCCCCCTTTTAATTTCTTAAAAAAGGAAAAATAGAAGAAGTCAAACCTATCAGCCTAAAAGAGTAATTTTACAATTTCCTCATGTTCTCTTTGAGTCTTAATTTATCCCTTTCAATTCTTCTTCTTCTTTCTAATCTTTTCTACTCTTCTCTTCTCGTGCAAAGCAAAGTTTCAAAGTGTTTATTCTTCGTCTAGTAAACTTAATAGCAACGAGTTAGGCAAGTCAACAAAAAAACATGCTACATGAGCATTCAAGCCAGTCATTAGGAATAATAGTTTTGCTAATAAGAAAGCAAAGCAGGATTAAACTTCTGTTTCTGACACTTTTGATGCACATAATGAATTAAAGATGCAAAGAAAGAGTCCGATAAAGACTCTCCAGCAGGACCAGCACCTCACTCTGCAGGTGTCAGTCCTGAAAGCAGCTCAATTAATGGGAATAATGTTGCAAGCAAAGTAAACTACATTTTGAATGGCCAGCATTTTTGTAAAAACTAAGAAGAATCCAAAATCTAGAGAAAAGGGGGATTTCTCAGAGAACTTTAAGATTAGCATGGTCGAAGTCAGTAGTGGCACTAGGTTCAATGAAGAGAGTAATTTATCCATTTCTGTACTTGGGTTCTTGAATGTGTAATTGGATCACTATATATATAATCTACTCAACGTTATGCGTTTAGGCATCTGAGACAATGTCCTTCCTCAAGGCTGATTATTTTGGTATTATAGATTGTCCCCCCTCGTTTAGCTTTTATCTTTTGGCTTCTATGGCAACGATAGCTACAACAAACCCTCTTTAGAGTATTTGATTTGTGGTATGTACTAAAGTTATCCACTCCATTCTGCATATAATTTACGGAGTAGGATATCCTTTCTACAAAATTATCATTTAAGCATTGATCTGACTTATCAAGTTAAACCCTCATTTAATTTTTCAGGATCCACTTAAGAATGGTGTTCTGGCTGTTCAAACAATACGCAACAACATAATGGCATCAACCCTTCTGGCAACAGCAGCTATCACTCTCAGTTCACTAATCGGTGTTTATGTCAGCAGCTCATCAAACACTGCCAGTACATCATCACAATTAGTTTATGGCAATAAAACCCCAATCATGTCTTCGATCAAGTACTTTACTATCTTGCTTTGCTTTCTTGTCGCATTTCTTTGTAATGTGCAGTGCATTAGGTATTATGCTCATGTAAGCTTCTTGATTACTCTGCCTAGTTCTAAAGATAGTAGAGAATCTATCGACTATGTTGTGAGAAATTTAAACCGAGGAAGCTTCTTTTGGTCACTTGGTCTGCGAGCATTTTACTTGTCTTTTCCTCTCTTCCTTTGGATATTTGGACCCATACCCATGTTCGTTTGTTGCTGCACTATGTCATTTGTGCTCTATTTCTTGGATACGACTTCTAGTTTCACAAGGCGTCTTCACAAACATTCCATGGAAGAGCAAACAAAAGCCGTGGATGTTGAACCAGGTCGTCAGACATCGTAAGTGCAGTTGAAAGTTTATTTGTTTGTGTTCGGTAATGGTGCAACTTAAATAAAGTATCTTTGTTTTTCTTTTTGAGTTGGTTGTTTCCAAGTATATGGTCAATGCTTGAATTGCTGCCTCTTAGTAGTAGTGATGCATATTATTTTATCAAGACATGCTTATGTATATGTTTCTGCATGTATGAGATGTGTAATACTCCCTCCTCTATTCCCAAATATAGGATCATTGACTTTTTGAAGTCAATTTGAGATATTTTCAAACTCAAAATTGACGTAGATTCATTTAATTTTAATGAATACAATGGTGAATATTGTGAACTATTAGAAACTACTACTAGTTATAAGAGATTTAGTTTCGTAATTTTAACGAATCATATCAATTTTGAGTTTTAAATGTCTCCTATTGACTTTAAAAAGTCGCAATGATTGTATAGTTTGAAACATAGGGAGTATGATTTAGACTTCTAACTGCTATTTAATTTTGATTTCTTCTTGGAGAAGGGGTGTTGGTGAGGTAGATTGATGTCATGTATAACCCTCATGACCTCATCCTCCCTTCAAAAATTAGGCAAACCTATTTTTCATTAACTGAATAGTGAGATAGTAGATTGAAGTAGTGTAAGAAATATTGAAATGTATAACGTACTGGGAATTGATATTTCCATGTGTGAAAGTGGTAGTTTCACAAGTTATTCTCTCACATAAGGGTGAGACCCACTTACTATTCAATTTCCGTAAAGTGTTCATGAAATGAGACGTGTCGAAAAGGTTAGATAAATACAAGCTTTATTTGCAATTGATGCGCGCGATTAATTATTTAATTGGTTGATTTAGTCATAATACTAGGCGCTTTAATCTGAGCTAGTGTCTTTCTGCTATTTGAAAATTTTAATTTTCCACCACCTTTTTTTTTCTGTGATTTTCATTCTATTTGTTCTTTGGATTTGTTCTATGAAGGGATCTTGTTCATTCTCAGGATAAGTGTGAAGTTTGAGGACTTAGACAGCCCTTTACTCCCTTTACTTGCAAGCAGCTTTTTGGTTTGATGGCTGCTGGTGCTCAATAACCTGCTATATCCTTTGCTATATTCGTTCCGGGAGGCTGCAAGTTCTGTGATGGGTACTAATACTTTTAGGATGTATAACCAATTTTATAATCTTATCCGTATTGATATACGTTGTAATTGTAATTCGACAAAAATCTTTTGTAATATATAGCAGGATTCTACGCAAATTACCTATGTATTTGCATTTATTTACATCAGGCCGGTTCTCCAACGGACTGATTGGTCCGTTAACGGACCAGTCCGTTGGTGTTCCGTTTTAATGGACTCTTACTAAATATTTTTTTTTTTTATAGATTATTAAAAGAAAATAACAGACTCCTAGTTGGATAAATTACACATTTATTTGCCAAACTAAAATTATGTTATTACATTAAGAAAATTATAATATGAAAATTTTAGATGACTACATCAATCTTCGAGCAAATAAGTACAAAGCTATTTTTAATTATATATATATATATTTTTAAAAAGTTAAATTTAAACCAGAATATTATAATTACAGATCCGGTTACTATGAAATTAACTTCATAGTAAGTTGATCAATTGACTAATTCAGTGTTGACACCCAGAGGAAGATCACTTCCGGCGGCTTACGCGTCGATTAAATCCGAACACAGTCATTGTGTTATAATCCCAATGACGTTTGTTTCTCCACCTGGCTAGCCAGCCTCAGCTATATTGCTTTCAACTTTCCATTTGGTTTGGCTAGGTGTTCATTTCATTGCCGAAAGGATACACGTATTAGTTTATCCTTTCACTATAACACGATATGGATGTGGAGCCATATGTTGTCGTCAAATAACTAGCTAGCTACCAATTTACCGGTAATCAGTTAGTACGTGTGGACCCATGCATGCATGCCACATATTCCCTCTATTCCAAATATGGAGGATATTAGAGAACTATAAATTTTAATTTAAGTATATTCCTAATATTAATTAAAATTTTAAGAGTAACGCTACAGACTATTTTATAAACTGTTGATGTAGTATACTCTATCTTAATATATTGATCAATAAATTATTTCAATGTAGTCTTCGGCCCAACATAAAAAGCTGAGTTAGAGTATGGCCACATCAGCAGCTTGTAAAATATTTGTAGAATAGTTTGTGTCTGTAGCATTACTCAAATTTTAATAATAGTTGTGAAAAAGTAATGATAATTAGCTAGGAATATCGTGTCATATATTTTGTACTTTTAAATTAAATACATAACTCGAGCAAATTTTAAAACGGATATGAAAAATGATATACTTTACGACTTTGTATGTTGATTTTTTAGTTGCGAGTTACGTGAATAATTATAATTTGTAATATTTGTAAAATGTATTTCATATAGTAGGCCAACATTATAATCTTACTCAATTCCATGTATATTAATATACATTGTAATCGTAATTCAGCAGAAAACTTCCACAATACATTACGGGCCGGAGACTCAAAAAATCAAAAAATATATATAAGAGTATCTCTAAAAAAATATTATGAATTAATTAGTAACATTTTACATCTTAAATCAAATATTGTGTAATATTGTTTGAGATAATTTATTGGAACAATTTAAAGTTCAAAATGAAATACATTCCACATGGCTACGCATGTGAAATGTGAACGGAAAGTTAATCGACTATGTTCATTTCCTCTAGATAACATCAGTGACATGGAAGAATAAGATTGAAAGCGATGGCACACAATTGATTGAATTGTCAAATAAGAGCAATGCTATTAACATAAATTATATATTTAGATTATTATATAAATTTATGCTAATAAATTCGGATAATTATTCAAAAATGAATAATATTCAAATTCGAATAGTTTTTCGAATAAATTCAGATATTCCTTCAAAATATTCAAATTCGAAATTATGATTCAAATTCGTATTTAGATTATATATAATAATCTAAATATCTTTACGAAAGATATTAAAAGAATATTATAATTTTATAATAAGATTCGTTCTTTACTCGAAATTATGATACTGCATATCTGATTCGATAAATATGTTGGCGGATGAATGTTAAACGAATACGAATATACATGTATCCGTATTCGTATCCGTTTATTTGTAAATATGTCTAATCGAATACGAACAATACATGTTAAGTCGAATACGAATAATATCCGCTTTAAACGAATACGAACACGAAGGAATATCCAATCTTTCGGTTACCATTTCGGTTATTATATAAATTTATTACATAAATTATGCTAATAAATTCGGATAATTATTCAAAAACGAATAATATTCAAATTCGAAAAGTTTTTCGAATATCGAATTCGAATGACACTTTAAAAAATCCATTAATATTGAATACGAATACGAATAGAATATTTTTTTCGAATATGAATACAAATATCACTCTATTCAAATTCAAATATTTCTGTTTACAGCCCTAATCTAAAGTGGGGGTGTTACAAAAGATAGGGTTCAAATAGAATAATTGCATCATGTCAAAAAAAAAACATAGAATAATTGCACGTACACATGTCGACAAAGAGAGATAATTTGTCACTAGAGATTGATTATGGAGTGCATATATATAATTGTCAGATTAGACAAGGAAAATTCATTAGAACAAACAAAAAAAGTATATAATTATATTAGAGACTTTTACACTTTAATTGAAACTCCCGTTTAACTTTTTAAGCTATATGGAAATTACAATATATGGAAAATTACAAGAAACTCCTCCAAATTAAAAAACAAACAAAAAAATCCTTCCAAGTTATAAAACCCATTGAAAAGTTTGCATCCATAAACTTTAAATTATGAATAATGTTATGTGTACAAAGAGTAGGACTCATGTATACCAATAAAAATGTGTAAAATATCTAATAGTAGGTCGTGACTCCTATTTTTTATACTGTATGTGCACAACTTTTTATATATAATTTGATTCTATAACATTACTCATAAATTATATTCTAGTATTAAATTTTACTAATGAAAAACCTAAAAAATTTTGTTATTGCAAAAGTTCAATTAGTCAATATTTTCAAAGACAGAAAACCCTAATCTTAAAGTCTTCAGTTAACACCAATTAAAAAGAGGAATTGATATTCCACAAGTGAAAGTGTTAGTTTCACAATGTACTCTCTCACATGAGGTGGACCTCACTTACTATTCATGTGAGGAATAGCTTGTAAAATTATCAAATTTACTTGTGAAAGTATCAATTTTCTAAAAAACCTGATTACAAATTAAGTATACAAATAACCTTGAGAAAGGTGTCTTCTGACGCATATGATAAATAATTTTAATAGAATTTAACTAATTTATCCTCTAAAAATTGAATATCAAACAGAAAGAATATGCAAATCTTAGAAATTATTGACCCTCTTTATAGGGAAAAAATATTAGCTAGTTATCACCCAACTTTTAATTATTATTGTCTTTAATGAACTTCAAACATTCGTTTTAAAAATTGAGTAATGCTAGAGACACAACTTATTCTACAACTATTTTATAATTTGCTGATGTGACATACTCCATCTCAGCATATTGATGAACAAATTGCTTCAATGTAGTCTTTGGACCCACATAAAAGCTGAGATGGAGTATGCCACATTAACAAATTATAAAATAATTGTAGAATAAGTTGTGGCTCTAGCATTATTCTTAAAAATTTACTTTATGTGAAAAAGGGATATACCCTAGAGGACATCTAACTAGTGTACACCATAAGATTAATATATCCATTTTTAGGATTATTTAGATAAATTCAACCGTACAGATTTAAAGAATATATAAAAATATTTGAACATTATATATGGATTTTCATATGATTTGATGATGTCTATTGTCTTTATGATGATGAAAGTTCAATTAATCTTAGTCGCCAAAAAAATGTACTTATTTTACAATGTTATAATAATGATACTATATATACAACTTTAAATTAGATAAAAATTTACGTTTACTCATATTTATGCATGATCTTTCCATCCGTAAGGTTAAATTTTACTAAAAAAATTGAGATAAACTCATTTTATTAGACTAAGTAATATAACTTAATTATTCCTTATAAAAATTTCTCATAGCGTCAACTTAGTAGGGGGTGGACTTTTTGGTATTAAAAATTTATTTTCTAATTGGATA
This sequence comes from Panax stipuleanatus, assembly GCA_020205555.1. Lineage (NCBI taxonomy): Eukaryota > Viridiplantae > Streptophyta > Magnoliopsida > Apiales > Araliaceae > Panax > Panax stipuleanatus. Next base: position 130,719,198 of record CM035124.1, read on the forward strand.
TAAAAAATCTAAATTTTGTGTTTTATTTTTATATCACTGGGTTTTAACTTAATTTTAAGTATTTAATTTTCCCATAATTATTATAACACCATTTTATTTTCTTCGTGCTTATTAGAAATCACAAGTACAATTTTCAGAAACAAAAAATTGTTAAGTATTATAGACATTAGGTGAAAAAAAAGTCACATGCTTAGGAAATTGTAACTAAGTTTGGATAAGTCTAATTTTAAAATCAATATTAACAAGATAATTCATCATATAATTACATTATTGCAAGTTCCAATATTAATCATAAGTTAGTAAGTAATGTGAACATGTGTAGTCAAATTCCCGAATTTAATTTGGCATTTTTCATTTAGTTGGCTCTAACAATTCACCTTTTTTTCAACCAAAAGAAATAAAAAAAAAATCAACTTTTCCGGCTAAAGTGAATAAGTGATTATCAAATAGGGTTAAAATAGAAAAGTGACCTGTGTTTTTGGCCATTTTCAGCTTTCAAACCCTATTAATCTTTTTTTATTTACATATTAAACCCTGAGATAGGTGTTGATGCGGTTGAAGAGCAAGCGTGTCAGTTTATGAAAAGATTTGATTTAATGACAAAGATCTGATTCAATGGCAATTCGGTAATTTCGGCCAAGTTTGAAGTGTCGGATTTGGGCGTTTTCGGAGCCTAATTTCATTGGAAACGAGTTAACGGTCAAAACTCACCAGCGTTTTGCTCGTGGCGTGCAGGATTTTTTTGGTCAAATTCCATAGTTTAGGCTTTCAAAAAGATATTTTTCCTGTTTTAGGGTTATTTTTGTAATTGTCTTTATTAGTTTTCCTTTTCCGTTTTGGATTCTGTTTTTAGGGTTTTGCTATTTAAACACCTTGTTACGATGGGGAGCCACAGTTTTTGATGAATAATAAAATTAACGTATTTTTCAAAATTCTCTGAATTAGAATTTTGCTGCCTATTTCCTGGTATTCGTAGAATCAACAGATTGTAGAAGGTTATCGTTTGGCAATCGTGCGCGGTTCAACAATTGATAACAGTTTTCTGTTTTTTTCGCTACGTCAGGTGTGAAGTAGAACTTTTGGTGAAAATTGAGCTGTTGATAATGATTTCTAAGACTACTTAGAAAACCCTAAAAAGGATGAAACGAATTAGCCACCTCACTCTGTGTGTGCATATATCCATACCTATATATAAAAATTCGACTAAGGATCTTAATTAAATTGAGTCAATCCTTAATTAATTAATTAGTGAAACTCAGGTAAATTAATATAATTAATTAGTTGTCAATCAAAATGAGTTAATTCAAATAGTCATAAGTTAATTCTGACGGTCATTATATTATATATTATATATTCAAGCATATATATGTGCCCCCATTTCTCTCTTCTCACTGATCTTATTGGTCTGAAATTCACAAGAAAAAATTAAACCCCTACATGCTTTCTGGCAAACCCCTTTTTTCTTTTCCCTCAATGCATTATGAGCATTCAGTCTCCTATGTATATTTGCCACAAAAAATAAGAAATTAAATTACAGGTCCCTCAATCCCTAGAATTAAAGCCCTACAAGGCAAGTGGTAGCTCAATTCCTAAAGGCATCATCACTTTAATTAGTTGAGATACAGCATCAGAATTCTGTCAGACTGCATATATCATCTTGCTTATCAACAAAGCTACCAAAAGGTCCCTCCCAAGGAAAGATCTAGATAATTAATATAAAGATCAACAATAAGCACAAATAAAATTAAGATTGGTATTTCTAGAACATTTTATTTATGGATTAAATCTATATAAAATTAATTAAAGGAATGTTCAATTTACAACTGAAAGTCTGACCAAGTATATGAAGGATAAATACAGAAAAAAATAAATAAAAAAATAGAGCAACTCTTGAAATTTTGAAAATGAAATTGATTACATCTTTTGCACCTGCTCGGGATTCGATAATCTGCTGCGGGGGAGGGGGAGGGGGAAGGGGGACGAACGAGCTAGGAGTGAGTAGTTCCTTCAGATTTGTTAGAATAAGATCTCACACACGATAATAAGGAATTAACACAAGAGATTTACGTGGTTCCCCAATATGAGTATGTCTACGGGAGCGGCGTTCCGTTGTTATTATGAACGATTGAGTTACTTAGGGCTTTACAATAGATAATATTTATATCTACTAATCCTATTTCAACCCTACTTCACTTTATAGCCTTAATATCCCATAATTTTTTTTCTATTCAGAACAGGAAACAACTGCTCGCCGACTGACGCGCCCCGCGCCGCTCCAAGGCTTCTTCTGGCGCGCCCCGTGCTGCCCATGCATATCTTGCCCATCAGTCTGGCGCGCCCCGTGCCGCTCCAAGCCTTTTGCATTGGCACGGCCCACACTACCTAGGCAGAAACTCCGTACCGTACCGCGGAGGCTCCGCCCCCGCACCTCCCCAACCTTTGATTCAATCCTGATGGGCTAGTGCGTCGTTTCGCTCCGCACTAGTTTTTTTTAGTAGTTTCTAATTTATGAGTCACAAGTCCCATATTGAAACTACTCGACTTGCTCAAGTTGATCCGAAAGCTTAAAAATAAACTGCAAACTTAAACATGAAAAGTGAAACCATGTTAGTTTTAAAGAAATTAAAGACATAATTGAATAATATATACAAAATTTAATCTTACTTATAATCTTAGACATATACTTCCAAATGATGAACATATAATTATAATTTTCAATGAAAATGTAACGCTTAAAACAAATGAAATAGTGTCGGGGTCATAATCAATTATTCCCCCAAAAAAGAAAAAGTAAATAAGCCTAATTATTCATGTCATAGTTGCCCTATGGCCTGATTACCACATATGTAAATCTTGGGTTTTAATTAAAATTTTTGATTAAAAAAACACAGTTACATTATATTAGCTAGGTCGTTCAAATTATGAAACAAATTAAATCCTATTTTAAAGAAATCTAGCATAAAACTAATTAAGAAATGGAGCTAGCTAGCTAGCTAGAGTTTAGGAGGATTTGGGGTTTGAGGGGTGGGTGATGAATATAGAATTAAGGGTGATGACAGAAGACTAGAGAGCACAAAGGAGTGAGATGCATATATGCATGCAATTCATCATCTGTGCTCTCTATCTTCTGTCAACAACATCACCAGGCCACCACTGCCTCCCCCGCTCCCGGCCCCTTAATAATTAATCCCTAATTCCTCCTCCTAAATGGTAATTGGTTCATCTGAAAAGCAACTAAAAAGTAAGACTACTTTAGAGAAATATATATATATATATATATATATATATATAGATATAGATATATGTGTGTGTGAGAGAGGAAAGAGAGAGGGGAGAGGAGAGGGGAGAGGAGAGAGGAGAGAGGAGAGAGAGAGAGAGAGAGAGAAGAGGTTGGGGTGACCTATTCTAGACTCCCTGTGCCTCTATTTATAGGAAGAAGAAAAGAAAAGATGATGAGGGTGGTTTGTATCTAAAATTCTACTGGTCTAAATGGTACAAATATACCAATATATCTGCCAACACTCTCAGGCACTTCACAATTGTAACCGTTTACTCACTCAAGGTGTAAGAATTAGGGCCCACCGTAACTTCCCAACAACCCTACAAATCTTCCACTCATATACATATATAATATAAAATATAATATATATATATATATATATAAATAAAGTGTGGATGTAATTGTAACAATTATTTGATTGTAGCAAATCTCCTATATTAATAGTGTGTGGGGGTACCGATCTCAGTACTTTCGATAGAAAAGTTGTATTTTTAAATCGTGATTGTTATATCTTGAAATGAATAATCAAGTGATCGCGCACTAAGAATCATTTTGATATATATATATATATTTATATATGATATAAAAAGGATGTGCTAGAGGTAAATTAGGATGAAAGAGTTTATTTTATAGCATAAAGTCACAAAATGAATATATTGTGAGAGAAAAGGGTAATATTCAAGGGAAATAAGAAATGATAAACTCAGACATACCCCTCACATGCTTAATTTATAATATAGATAAAGAGATACATATCGTGCAATAATCATGTGACATTGACTAAAGGGTACTCTATTTGACTAAAATAACTCACTCATAAAATTAATCACAATTATGATATGGAAGCTTTTAGTTGTCCTTGTGGATCTTCATGTAATATTAATGACTTGAGACTGTACAAAAATCATGCATCTAATATTAGGCAGGCAGTTATAGAAGGGATGATATATATTGTCCTAACCACTAGGGTTTGAATAATTCTGTGGATCTTTTACTGAGCCCACAGTTTGATTGTTCTCTGTAGCATATTCATGGAGTATATGATATTGTACTGTATACTGTATAGTATGATTTCAATAATCTTTTAGTAGTTGCAATATGTACGTGAAGGCTGTGACTAAGATGATAATACTTCCGATTCAAAATAAGAGATACAATTTAACTTTTGAAATCAAACGATGATATATTAAATTTTAAAATTAGTATAACTCATAAAAATTTAGAATGAGATAAATTTTGTGATTAATAGTTTTTATTATATACTGTACAATTATAATAATTATATCAACAAAACATAATCGTCTCTATAGGCTATAGATCCTATAACGACAGTTTTCACTGTCGTTATACATCTATAACGATATTTTTATTGTAGAAATATCAAAAAGTGTTGTGAAAATATCAATTTCCTTATATAAACTATAATCAAATAAATTCACATCAATTTAAAGTTTAATATGACATTATTTGAACTCAAAAATCAAATTATATATCTAATTTTGAAACAAAACGAATTGACTATTATGTTATGAGTTTAACCTTACGTACTTATATGACCCTTATACAACACAAATTTTATTAATACCCCAACTATAAATAAGAATTCTAGTGTAAAATAGTCTTTCTCTTTACTCTAAAGAAAACGAAGTGCTATTCTTTGCTACTTTATTATTATTATTATAATTAAGAAAAGTAATAAAATACACCTTCAATTTTGAAATATAAAATCAATTGAGATATTATCAAATTTAAAATTAATGAGCTTAATTTAGCTTTTGAAAATTATAAAAGTTTTGACTATCAATATTAAAATTTATAATAATATTGTAAAAATAAATTAATTTATTTTAATTTTTAATTTAAAAATATCTTGAATTGATTTCAAAATATAAAAAATAATCATGTATTTTGGAATAGAGTAAGCATTATTGTGAAGATAATATAATATCATGGTTAGGTCATATAACAGTAAAGTTTGACAATTATGTTATAATATGTGCTATTCTACTATTTATTTTCCATTACCTAGAAATTCTTAGGTATCTCAAAAAATTTTATTTGTTTATTTATTTAATTATTTTTGGATGTGAATAAGATATATCTCTGAGAAGAAGTGAAAAAAATAAAAAAGTGTTTTCTCAAAAAGTGAAATTGTGTGGTATTAGTTTCCCAAAATTGGTAGCCGAAACTTTTTCAAAAAGCTGGAGAAGTGCATGTGCATGATGCTATATGTCATTTTTGTCGGTTGTATTATTATTTTCTCCTCTTGATCTTGCTCATATTTTTCCATACTATAGCTAAAGCAAAAACAAAAAAAAACAAAAAAGAGCCAAGTGTAAAGTGTTTTCTCAAATGATAACGAATGAAATATTATCAGTGTAACAAATACGATTTATAAAAATAATCAATTCACATAAATGATCACTTTAAATGATCGGCTTAACATAGATTATTGGGTATTTGATTATTAGTAATAGAAAATAATCATATTTTGTCATTTGTATTTGTAGAAGATATGTGATGATTATGGATAATTGTTATTATGAGCGTTTGATATGAATTCAAGATTATCGGGTATATTTTTTTTAATATTAATCTTTTACTAAAATATCTTTGTACTAATTTTAATTGAATGATTTACTCATAAGGTTATTGTCAAATATAATTATCAACAATCATAAAAATACTATCAAACTAATTAATTTAGTATTACTTAGTGTGGGCAAGGAAATTGTGCCTTGCTAAGGTTAGGGTTTCGTATTGGCTGAGTAGGAGAGAAATTCACGAAGAGCACAGAATTGATTGATTGATTAAAGAGGAGAGAACGACAGGTGAGCGATTACTCCAATGACACGTGGCAGAACTCCTAGAATCCGAAAACCTTGTTAGGGTAGCAAGGATTTCAAGAGCTTTCTTGAGTGCTTCCACTCCTAGAATTCGAAAACTTTGTTAGGATAGTAGGGATTCCAAGAGGCTTCTTGAGTGCTTCTGGTTCAGAGAGGAATGTCTGAGTCCTTCAATCTTCCAAGAGTCCCAGTCCTGAGTCTGAAGAGGTCCCTTCAATATATTCCTTCATAGAATGGAAGGGCTATTTATAGAGTTTTCTGGAACTTAAGTAGTCACATGTCAGGCACATGTCTTTAAAAAAATTCTAGAAATACCCTTTAGTCATTAGAATAATGCCCATATCGTCCTGCCCTTCTAGCTACCAATTCAATCCCTCAATCAATTTCAAAACGAGCCGCCTCCACGAGTCTTCTGCCTCGGGACAAGTGGAGGCTTCTCTCGGGTCTAGCATATTTATTTTCAATTTTTTCGTCTTCGTTTAATTAGGTCATGTGAACCCTAATTTGTACATTTAATGAGGTTCGTGGAACCCTAATTGTGCATTTAATTCAATTAGGACATGTGAACCCTAATTTGCACTTGGGCCCACACTTAGTAAATAGTATTAAAATTTATAATATGTTTATAAAATAATAATTCATGATTTATTCAATTATTAAGCACAAAATTTTCAAGTATATATGTCTTTAATAATGCATTAAACTTATACTAATAAATAACAAACAACACCACATACTTTGTATGAATAGTAAGTTATTTTAGTTAAACTAAACATGTCGACAAACAAAACCAAAAACTAAAAAAATTAAAAAATAAATGTAAATTATGCGACTAATAAGGATTTTTTATGCCTCAATTTATAAATATAAAGGATATTTTTGTCTAAATAAAAATTTCAAGATTACTACTATGTGGTAATCTTAGATTACTACCTATTTTTTAGTCATCTGATTACTGGAAATCTTGACACTTTATCGGATTTTTCATTAAGAATGCAAGATTATTAGTGTAACAAACACGATCTATAAAGATGATCAACTATATATATTACCGGAAATTTAAGATAACCACTGTATATGACATGTAACAAATGTTACCGGGTATTTAAAATGTAAGCTCTTATTATAATGCCTCCAACTTTTGGTAACTATTTTTTTGGTGATTTTGAGTCACATTTTATCTTTAAAGAAGTTTAATTAAATTAATTATTTTTATGCTTGGAAACAGTTAATTATCTCTAAATTCACTCATTCAAGTTAGTTTTTTTAACTGTTTCTCAGATCTCTCTTTCACCATCCCTAAATTCAAAATCATGAATGGACAAGTTTATATTACACACTTCGTGTGTGACCAATGACTAGTATATACTCCCTCCATTCTTAAATAAGTGTCGTTTAAGATTTTTGTATATGGATTAAGTAAGCTATTAATATGAGTAAAAAATTATTGTATAAGATTAAAATACTCTTATCTAATAAATATTTTCTCTCTCCTCTCTCACACTTTAAAAACTCATTATTGTGTGCATTAATTACACACTTATTGAAAAATAGGGATAAGGATAAAGTTGGAAGAAAAAATATTAATTATGCTTTGATTTCATTAAACGTCAAATATTTTGAAATAATTAAAAGGGTGTAAAACGTCAGTTAAATTGGAATGGAGGGAGTATAAGACAATACTAATAACTTTCACCATAGTTTTAATAAAATTAATACTAAAAAAATTAATATATTTTTTATAAGAGAAATTAATATTTTTGTAAGTCCCTCAATCCTCATCACTTGATTGATAAACGAGATCCAAAATGATAATTTCCTAATTAACATTAATTCTCAAAAGTTATCAAAATGCAATACCATAAACATGCATGCTCGACTTTGTAACATGCGGAGCCAAACGATAACAAAGTCAACGCAACCAATCTCTGATTGCTGAGCTGATCAAATAGTAGCCACTTATGCAATAAAATGATCATGGATAAAAAGTTGCACAAAAAAGAAAAAGAAAAAGAAAAAGATAAAAAGTCCTCAAGGGTTCCAATCAATCATAACAAATCATGTGGGTTAAGTCATAAACTTGACAATATAGTTAGTTAACTTGTCGAGTCAATTCATATTAACTGAAATTCAAATAGGTTGGTTAATTATTTTTATTTATTTGGGTTGGGTAAAGTTTGGAACCATATTTTTAAAAATAAATATAGGTCCAACCCGGTTAACCAATTTTCGACTCATATTTTATTCCAAATTCAAATTAAAATCAAAATTTCTTTCCACCCATATTTACATATTCAAGAAGCTTAATTTCTCTAGTTAATCTTAATTTACGAATATCAATTAATTATATAATATTCAGTAATTATGTATACACCCCACCCACCATCCCCACCCCCACCCCCACGCCCACCCCCACCCCCACCCCCAAAAAAAAATTTCAGTGATTATGTATACACCCCACCCCACTCCACCCCCACCCCACCCCACCCCCACCCCCATAAAAAATATATAATATTTAGTGATTATATATACACCACCCACCCCACCCCACCCCACCTCACCTCACCTCACCTCACCCCACCCCACCCCACCAACCCCCTACCCCCACACTCTAAAAAAAATATTTAGTGATTATGTATACACCCCCAACCCTCACCTCACCCCACCCCACCCCCACCCCCACCCCCACCCCACACTCTCCCTCACAAAATAAATAAATAATATTTAGTGATTATGTATACACCGCCCACCCCTCTCCCACGCCCTACCCCCACTCTCCAAAAAAATATTCAGTGATTATGTATACACCCTCAACCCTCACCCCCCATACCCCACTCCCACACCCCTCACCCCCACCCACCCGCCCACCCTCACCCCCACCCCCACCCCCACCCACCTTCACACCCATACCCAAAAAAATATTCAATGATTATGTTTACACCACCCACCCCCCAAAAAAATAAAAATAAAATACTTAGTGATTATGTATATATGATATATGTGACGCCCTTAAAATAGGTTAATACCAACCCATTCTGAATTCGCCAAATACATTGTACAAAATTCAAATACAATCTTTTATAACATACGGTCGTGCAAACTACGACCACACAAACTGTGAATTTCAATACAAATCGTATATAATACGAAATATAAACATTCAAATTCACTCCTTATTAATTACAATCATTATCCCACTATTTTATAGAATAGTGAGGACTTTTACTGATCTAACTCTGACCATCACTCTGATCCCCGACTAGTCCCCGCGATATTCCCATTTCCTGAAGAGAACAATAGAAGAAAAGGGTGAGCTCAACTAGCCCAGTAAAGAATATTATGACTAAGATAATGAATAATAAATTATCGTTAGTCTTCAATAAATCAGGTAAAATATAATGGACAACAAATTTTAGATCAATATTCGCAGCGAAAATAATTCATTAGAAGAGTTAAGTAGAGAATGAAGTCTACTATCTTCTATGATTTAAAAGTCCATCATCAATATTTTATCCCTGTAACATCAATCAATATATATCTCAAATCAATATTCATCTTTGCACTACGGCCAAAGATATTCATTTGTATCACCAGTTGGTCATGTTCATCTCAACACCTATTCATCTTTGTACTACGGGCCAAAGATATTCATCAAGTAATCATTCATCTTTGCACTACAGGCCAAAAATATTCATCAACTAATCTTTCATATTTGCACTACAGGCCAAAGATATTCATCAAGTAATCTTTCATCTTTGCACTACAGGCCAAAGATATTCAGTTATATCACCATTTAGGACTGAGGATGATGAAATACAATATAAGGAACGAATCCAGTGAGATAAAGGACAAGGATTAGGGATTCGTAATTTAGTTTATCCAAGTTCAATAATACTCCGTAATAATCAATTGTGGAGCAAAATTCAAGAATGAAGTTCAAAACTTGGATACAATAAAAAATATTTTTTTATCGTGAATAGTAACTCATGAATAGTAACTCGTAAATAGTAACTCGTGAATAGTAACTCGACATGAAAAGATAAGAATTTCACGAGAAAATTCAGAAAATTATTCCGGTGAAATGATACTAGATGAAGCGCAAAACTTAAGAAATTTCTGATCATTTCAGGAATTCTAGAAGTAATACTTACCGTAGTAAGTTTAGAGTTAGGAATCTGAAATGAAATAATATACCAAAATGCAATTGGATTTTCATCCGTCTGGCAGGTAGTCTGCTCAGACAGATTATTTCCATAATTTAATAA